>CAWUFW010002807.1:0-438239 GCA_963921515.1 Calotriton arnoldi
GTGCGCAATCTGGGAGTGATGATGGATAATAATCTCCAAGTGGATTCACAAATAAATAAAACAGTGGGTACCTGTCTCTCACTGATCAGAGCCCTTAGAAAGATTCTCCCACTACTACCAGCTTCTGCCAGAATACAGGTAGTGAGGAGCGCTATTTTGAGTAGGCTGGACTACTGCAACTCCTTGTGTCTTGGAGCTCCTAGCTCCTCGATAATGAATCTGCAGAGGATCCAGACAATTGCAGCAAAGTTGGACCTAAATTGGCAGCGCAGATCGCAGCATCTCAGGCTCTACGGGATCTTCACTGGTTACCCATTCAGCAGAGAATATTTTTTAAATCTCTCTGCATAGTTTTTAAGGCAGCAAATGGTCTGGGTCCTAGGCCTTTGCAGAGTAAGTTCACGTGGTATACGCCCACAAGAAACCTTCGCTCAACCACAGCAAATCTGGTCAATGTCCCTAAATTTAAGAGGGTTAGAACAGGTGGGAGAGCTTTTAGCTCTGCAGCCTCGCGATTATGGAATGAACTTCCATCTGACATCAGGAGGAGCAGAGACATAATGCAATTCAGGAAGAAACTAAAGACCTGGTTATTCCCAAGGGAAAGGAACACTTAGGTGTAATCCCTGGATTCTCTAGTGCTCCTCCTGCTGTCCTTCCCTCCCCTTAGGTTTTTACTATCTATAACTCTCTTTTTTCTTTCAATACAGTATGACACATTACATCTATGTACACTTTCAGCGCCAGGATACCCGTTGGGTGATAGTGCGCTATATAAATGCTGTATACAATACAATACAATACAGTAACTCTTCTAATCATGTTACATCAAACTCCAATGGCTCTCAGGGACCAGCAATGTACTGCTACTGTGCCACCAGTAATTTAAAACAATTGTTTGCACAGAGCATTATTTACAATTTGTCTTTTTTCTTTTTGTTTTTCTCAATATAGATGTTCCTGCTGGTCTACCCACAGGACCCAACAGGCAGGAAATATTGGCCCGTCTGCGGCGGCAGAGGCTGGAGCATATCCAGTGAGAATACCAGTGGCTGGTGATCCTGGAAAGGAGGAGGGAGAAACAAATGCCTCCCAGCTGGGCCCCAGTGCAGCCAGTCCTCCTCAGCTTCCAGCCTCCTGGCCATCCCATCCCATCCCATTGCTAGCACCTTCGTCAGCTGACATCATCAACTGTTGCCCCCCCTCCCACACTGACAACACCAGGCCACTGCTGCTCCACATCCTGCAGTGGCTAAAGACCATTGAGTGCCGGCTCACTATGATAAAGCAGAGTCTGGACCAGCTCTGGACTGACATCCACAATGCCCTCACTTGCCTCTTTTTTTACAATTTTTGTTTTGGTGGGAGGGACTTGTTTGTTGTGGCTGAGTCGAGAGGGTTGGAAAGAAGATGGGACTGGGTTTCACTTTCTTTCGACAGTTTGAATTTTGGGACTTTGATACTTGGGTCAGTTTGTTTGGGGAGAGGGGTGGGCATGTTGTGTGTAAAAAAAACTTAAGGGGAAACTATTTTATTTTATTGAAATTTATGCCTGACGTAGTTTGTTTTACTTTTACTTTGCTCTGCTGGCTTCCATTTTTACACAACCTGTTTATGTGCTTGTAAGAGAGAGTGTAGCGCTTAGTTATAGAGTTATACCTTACTATCTTGTCCATTAGAGGAGATGCTGCCATGACCTATATTGTCTACAACAACCTAGATAAATGATAGTAGCAGTTAGTTACTTACTTACTAAGTTAACTAGTTCACTTCACTCCATTGTTGTCTTACCTGAATACAGACGAAGCAATAACAGGGAAGGCATCACAACTTCACAAATGAGGTCCCAGTTCCACCCAGGTGAGCACCAACTGTAGGATTAATCTGAATGATTGATTATCCATCATAGGCAACTAAATGGAAATAAAAAGACTGAGTTAGTGGGTTACATGACATCTTTGCGAAGAATTGACACCAGAGTACTACATGATGACACAACAGAAATTCCTGATAGTGATAAAATACAAAAATAGTAGTCATTTTTGGCTAATGGGGAGCTAGTATTAACTTATGAAATCCTGGAGTCATAAAAAATGGACCCAAAGTCTGGAGTGGACAAGCTTAGTTAGGCGTTAACGGTTACGCAACACAAGGCCTGAATGATGATGCTGACGACTAATGTTCTTTGTTCTATATCTAAAATATGGATCACTGTTCATGCTCAGGTGGGTAAATGGGGCCAGTGTGGGCTATTGCGTAGAAGATCCTACAGTAAGTTGGTATCCCTTTCACCGCATCCGCCCCACCAAGTTTGCGATCCATTGATGGTGTAAATTAAGCCACAACGCAATAAATAACACAGCCTGGGGAAGAGGGTTAGGGGCTTGATAAATGGATGGGAAAGGGGATTTGGGGAAAATGTAGACAAACACAACACAATGACAACATTCATCTGGGCAATGAGTAGCACAGAATTTGAAATCAATTTGTTGTGGAAGGAAACGAAGGAATGAGTAAGACAGAGTACAGTTATATGCATTGCAAACAGTCCTTCTGTCCCCGGAAAAACCCAAGTTATCAGATATCTAAATTTTCTGTCTTCTAGGTTGGGAGTGAACCCACCCTTCCAGTTCTCCAAATATGATTGCTAAAAGAAAAATGATACTGTATTGCAAAATTAGGTGGTGCATCTGCATTCTCCTCAGGAATGTCCGTCACTCTTGGGTGCCTGTCTGGACTGGTCCGATAGGTAAGCAGGAGTGCTGAGCTCATCTTTTGCCTTTCGTTCATGCTTGAGACTAGAAGGCCTGTGGATTGTAAAACAGAAACTGTATTTTAGAGTCAAGGCAAGGAGAAGGACAGAAGGAAGGTAAGCTCCATGAGGAGTGTATCAAGAAGACTGAGAGGCAGAGCAAAAAAAACAAGAGGGGGACTCAGAGTTTCACTTTTGCCACAAGTCCAACACACACACAGCAGCATTTCACAAATAAACATGCCTCTCGCCATAACACATAGCTGAGTACTAGGCCTCAGACTCTTAGTTTACCTTTGAACTGAAGTCGATAACTTCTTGCTTCTAGCTTTTGATGAGGTAGTCCCACAGCTCCTGCCCTGAGTTCTTCCATCCTCCTCCTGACTCTGAATAACTCTGTCCCAGATCAGTCATCATGACCTGAGCAAGATGGACGTGTAGTGCACTGCTGTTGAAGAACAAGTAGAGAAACAGAATTGCAGTATTTTGCATAGGTTTTGTTTGTTAACTAAAGTGACTGTTCTGGTCTCTGAAGAACCAGAAAAAAGAGAGGACCCTGCAATGAAATCTGGCTAAGGGCAAAAACTGGTCAATCACCTCCAGTGGAAAAAAATCGCCCATCACTCAGGCCCAAAATATTGCAAATCAATCATCTCAAGAAAGGTCCCGCATTACAGTTCCACACACCCTCCCTCACTGTCAGCCACCACATCAATCATCATCACTCACACAATCACTCACTCACCGTTGCAGTAGTTGTAGTTATCTCTTCCAATTTAAGCATGGGTAGTTTAGATATTAGGTATTCATCTTTGATGCAGGCAACACATTGGAATTTGATATTGGCAGGCAAATCAAGGATCTTCTGGGGCATACCTGCTAGTGCTAAGTGATGCAAAAAGGGATAGGCAATAGGCTTGTGAGGGGGGCAGGCTTTGTCTCCAATGTCATGAAGGAATTGTAGAGGCTTCTTCAATGCACACTGGTCCAACTGCAATCCAGCAATGTATATACGTGACTAAAAAATGGTGCAGCAGCATAAATCTGACACAAAAATGATAATGTTCCACTAGCGACTTTTTTTTTGCAAAGGTAGAAGTTCAACAAGAAATAATTAAAATGCTCAATAGGGACACTGGCATACTTAGTCCGGGAAGTAGATTTCGCCCTCAAACTCAGGTGGTTCACCCAGACGTTGATCAGCTAACACACTTGATTTAATTTCTGACCAATCATCCTCCTCCTCCTCCTGTGCTGTTTCAGGAATGGTGCAATTGTATGGTATAAAATGTTGGTTCATTTTGATCATAGTCAATCTCCTACGTTTTGAGACGAGAGGCTGGTCCTTCTCACTGTAACAACCTCACCAACCAACTGCACTGAACAGACACACTGGCTACAGGACAAGCCAGATACTTTATTGCCAGCCTCCTGAGCTGTGGTCATTGGTGCATCTTCCCATACCAACATATCAATGGATTGATTTTGATCCACATTGACCTCTTTTGGATCGTCCAGATACTCCTGGAAATTCCTGTGGATAGTCATTGGTGCTTCCACTTGCTTAACCTGTTTTGCAATTGCCTCTGCACTGGACGTAAGCCCTGCTGATTGAAACCAATACAGTACAGAGGTTGTGTCTGGTCCTTCTGTTGCTGTTGTTGCTGGTGTTCTGGTTGATGGGGTTGTGGGCTGATGTAAGACAAGACTGCCCTGTCTGGAAGTTGAAGGCGACACCGCAGAACTGCAGGGTGGGACTCTAAGTTATAGCCATTATTCTTCCAGCTCTCCAACTTGCTCTATATTCCACCTCTTGTAGTTTGAAACATCCTCTTCAGAAAAAGGAATGAAAGTGAGCAGAATATTTTTGTACTGTGGATCAATTAGTGTGGCACAGATGTACTCTTTGGATGCAATGATGTCATATTGCAGCCTTGTATTAAAAGAAAAGCGAAGGATTAAGCTCTCAACTAAGGCATGTGCTTCTGTGTTTTCATCCACAGCTGTGGGGGCGAACCTTTCAGACACCTTCGTTACCTGGTCCTGTAGGAGATGCAACAACAGTATAGCTTGGCCCATCATACTGTCCTCCTTTCTAACTTCCCATGTGAAGACCTCAAAAGGGAGTAGCATCTGTGTCAGACAGTTCACTAGGCCCCATTTGTCTGCACCCATGGTCTTAGCTTTCCTAACTGCACCCCCCCTCTTAGAATGATATAGGGCCATATGTATGAAGCTGTTTTGCGATCGCAAACACTGCGAATCGCAAAAAAACAGTGTTTGCGATCGCAAAACAGAGTGTTCCAATGTAAGAAGGGCATCCTGTGCCCAAAACTGCTAATCGCAAAATTTGCGATTAGCAATTTTGCGAGACAGTGAATCTGTGAATAAACATGCGAACTCGCAATCTGCGACAAGTTATTTGCGATAATCGCTAATAACCAGCTCGCAAATTGCGAAATCGCAAAAGGAGATGCAGGTAAAATTCGCAAATTGCGATTTTACGAAATTTGCAATTTTGCACATCGCAATTACCACCAACTCTGAGCAGGTGGTAACCAGGTGCAACCAATATAAACTGGCCCACAATGCTACAGGGGGTTTCACAATGGCTGGGCTTTATGTGATAGCCAGGAGGCTGCGAATCAGAGCTGCTGCACAGAGAAGGAGACGCCAGGAAAGGATCTTCAGAGCGCGCATCACCCTGTTCCAGCAGACCGAGGAGGAGATCCATGTGAATCACAGGCTGGACGCAGACAGCATCCTGGACCTCATAGAGGAGCTCAGACCCATACTAGAACACCCCACACGCAGGGCACACACCATTCCCACCCATATACAGTTCCTGTGCTCACTGCACTTGCTGGCATCAGGGAGTTTTCAGGGGGTGATAGCCACAGCAGGAGGGGTCTCGCAGAGTGCACTTTCGCACTTCTTACACGCTTTCCTTGATGCAATGGTACAGAGGCTGCATCACCACATCCAATTCCCCAGCACACAACAGGCACTAGATCAGACAAAGCATGATTTCTACCAGATCGCCCAATTCCCCCACGTAATTGGCTGCATAGATGGGACCCATGTCGCACTCTCCCCCCCTCACAGAATGAGTATGTGTTCAGGAACCGCAAGTCCTATCATTCCCTGAACATACAGGTAGTGTGCAATGCAAAACATGTAATCACTGACATTGTTGCCAAATACCCTGGCAGCACACACAACTCATTCACCTTTCGCCACAGTGGAATACACCGCCGACTCACAGATGGCGAATTTGGGGAGGGTTACCTGCTTGGTAAATGCATGGCTTACAAACACACATTCAGTAAAGGCCTGAAGTGGCTGGTCAGTGTTTATCCTAATTCTTGTCACCCTGCAGGTGACAGTGCGTATGCTGTACGTGACTACATCCTGACTCCGTACCTGAATCCAGCCACTGCAGGGGAGCGGAGGTATAACAGCGCCCACAGAGCCACACGCTGTGCCATTGAGAGGACCTTTGGAATCCTTAAGAGCCGTTTCCGCTGCCTTCATAAGAGTGGAGGAGCGCTACAGTACAGCCCAGAGACATGCTGCAAAATCGTCGTCACATGTGCCATGCTACACAACATCGCAACCAGGAAAGGCACCCCAGTGGAGCTCACTGATTCCGAGTCATCAGATGAGGAGGGCCCAGCTCCACGGTTCAGACCAGCAGGTGGGGTTGGTGCGGCTGCCGGGTGCCAGAGACGAGATGAGATCACACAGAACTATTTCTAGGTGAGTAATGAGGACACAATGCTACAGATTGGTGCACAACTGTGTTTTTTATTTCCTTAGGGGCAGGAACATATCTGTCACACAGCCTGACTTACACGCATTTGCATGCACATGTTAGAGTCACAGTGTAAGGATGTCCTTTATACATGATTCAATAGGCAATGTGTTGCCTCACACATTGCCATGTGCCACTGATCACACCTCATCTCCTGCGGGGATGGCCTGTTGCCCCTCGCTCAGGGTGCCCACTGTCCTCCCTTGAGTCCTCGGCTGTTCTCCCCTGCCGCGCACTCCGCCGTCTGTCCTGGGGAATTGGTGGAGTGATGCTGCTCCTGCTGGACTGATCCTCACTCTCCAATGAGCTCAGGGGTCCTGTGCCACCTGTGGCAGCTGCCTGCAGCTGGTCCACGGCATATGTGACCTGCACCAGGCCCCTAGCAACATCCTGGCAGCAGTGAGTCATTTCATGCTGTATGCTAACACACCGACGTGCCAGCAGGGACGTGGCAGTCGACAGGTGGTTCACAGCTTTTGTGTGCATGTCCAGCCGGCTGTGGAGACGTTGTCTCTCCCTGCGCCTGTCTGCCCGGTCTCTCCTCATTTCTGTACACAGTCCTTCTAGAGCACCTGTCATGGCCATGAAGCCATCCCTCATCTCGGTCATGTTGTGATTGTGTGTGGCAAACTGGCACTGGATTGATCTTAATGCTTTAGCTTGCAGGCGCTGGACTCTGACCATGGTGCCTACAAGCCCGGAAAACACTGTGTCTTCACCTACAACAGCAGCGCTGGTGGACGGCCGTGCCCTGCGTCTGGACCCACTCCCTTCACTAGGATGGACAGGGGACTGTGCTGTGTGCTGTCCTGCACGTTGGCTCTGGACTGGCTGGGCTTCGCCACTTGTGTCATGCGGTCCTGCTTCCAGCAGTGGGAGAGGTGGCACTATGAGGCGCCGTCTGCATGGCACAGGGATTGCTGGTCTGCCTTCATCCTGCTGCTCCTGCCCTGCCTGGTCTTCATTGGTGGATGCATCCTCACCCTCTGCAATTAATTCCTGTGTTTCTGGTGGTGCTGTGAATATAAATGCACACATTAATTTTGTCTCCTGCCTCGCATTGCTAATGCAATACAGTTCTCAGTTTTTGAATTACATGTGTACTGTCTGTCTGTTTTGAGCCTTTCATGATTTACTCATCCTTATTCTACTTTGCTGTGTCTCACAGCTCCACTGTTTGGTGCATGTGCACTACATCTCCCAAAATGCATTGCTGGGTGTGCTTGTTAACATGTACAGGATTTGCATTCATGTTTGGTGTCTGGGGGTTTCCTGAGTATGTGAGTGAGGTGGTGATGTATCAGGGGAGTTAGGGCATGCATCTTACCTTGTCTGGTGTTCGGGGTGTCGGAGCTGTCCAGGTCAGCCACGCCACTGACACTCTCAGGCTGCAGGGTGCCCTCCACCAACTCCTCAAGGGGCATGGACTCCGCCAGCCTTGTCGCAACCTTTTCCTTTGATCTTTGGAGCATGTCGTACCACCTTTTGCGTAGGTCTTCAACAGTGCGGTGGGTCATGCCGATGGCATTCACCTTCTCTTGGATTTCACGCCAAATTCTCCTTTTACGTGCCTCTGGCACACGTAGGGATTTCTTTCCAAACAGTAGCTCATGGCTGACTACCATTTCCTGGATGAGCACCTCCTGCTCCCTCTCACTAACTTTTTGCTTCCTTTTTCTTACATTCTCCTCCTGCTGCTTCTCTTTGGGATCCATTTCTCCTTCTCTCACTTGCAGGGCACAATTCTCTCACTCTCCTCCCAGCCTCTCACTCAGCTTCTGGCAATCAGGTGCAGCATGGGCAGTCACACTTCCTGGTTGTGATGTCATCAGGCTGCACCTCAATTGCCGAATCTCTATTTTGCGATTTCTTATTTGCGAAATTCGCAATTAAGGATTCGCAAAATAGGTATTCGCTTTTTATTCTGCGAATTTCTGAGATTCGCTAAAATTTTGCGATCTTTTATTTACATCGGGTTTTGCGATTCTCAAAATGCGATTCGCTAAAAATCGCATTTTGAGAATCGCAAAAAGCAATTTTGATACATATGGCCCAAAGTCTTTTGCCATTTCTACAGCAAAATCTTTAAACATAGGATTAGCACAGTGCCATCCACGCCAAGCTGTAAAAGGACAAACGCCTTTTACCACTCCAGGCACAGTATTACAGCTTTGGATTGCTAGAATACCATCCAAGCCAACTTGGAATGAATAAAGCAACCCTGACACGTATTTTGCTATCAGTGTAGCTCCTCAGAGAGGTTTAGCTTTGTCCAGACACAAGGAAGCACCCAGTATAAGTCAAAACAATACCCTTTCAGGCATAGAGTGCTGCATAAATTATGCAAAAAAAGAAGCAAGCAGAGAACTCTGGATAGTTCCAAAGTTTTGGTGGAGATCAGCTCCTGTATAGAGCACCCTGCAATACCAGCGACACTAAAGTTGCAAACCTCAAATGTCTGCTTTCCTATCAATGTTTTTATGCATAGGATTAGCATATTGCCATCCACGCCAAGATAGAAAGGAACAAAGACTTTTGCCATTTCTACAGCAAAGTCTTTTAGCATAGAATTAGCACAGTGCCATCCATGCCAAGCTGTAAAATGACAAAGCCTTTTACCACTCCTGGTTCAGTATTACAGCTTTGGATTGGTAAAATACCATCCAAGCCAACCTGGAATGAATAAAAGCAACCACTGACACGTTTCGCTATCATTATATATCATCAGAGAGGTTTAGCTTTGTCCAGACACAAGGGAGCACCCAGTATAAGTCAAAACAATACCCTTTCAGTCATAGAGTGCGGCAAAAAATTATGCATAAAAAAGAAGCAGAGAACTCTGGGTAGTTCCCAAGTTTAGGTGGAGAGCAGCTCCTGTATAGAGAACCTTCAACACCAGCAACCCTGAATTTGCTCACCTCAAATGTCTGCCTTTCTATAAAGTTTTTTAGCATAGAATTAGCACAGTGCCATCCACGCCGAGCTGCAAAATGACAGAAGCCACAAAGTTACACGGGGCCACGCTGAGCGTTGTGGTGGATTCACGGAGTCATAAAAAAAATAAAAATTGGGCTTCTTCGTTGGAAATATAGAACAGGTTAAAGAAATACTGACCATTTAGAAGGGGTATAACAAAACAGAAAGATGAAAGGTAGCCTGTGATTTGTTGCTAGTTAAGTCAATAAAGCACATGGTGAAGGGTAGCCATTTTACCTGCTTTTCTACTGAGAGGAGGTCGTTTATAGAAGTTCTAACTGGAGATTTCAAATGAAAACAGATGTTACAGGCTTAGAAATAAAACTGAGAGAAAAGCAGAGTATTTTCCAGGTAGGTTAATTAGGTTGTAGTACAAAAAGTATATTTAGAAAAAAGTAGTGTGTATGTAAGGTGAAAGAATGGGTAGCTTCTAGACAGCATACTAGAAGGGAAATAGAATGCTGCTTAGATGAAAATATTACCTAAAACTACAGTGAACAGGAAAGGAGAAAGAGGAATTGCTAAACTGAATGTATGGTAATTTTATTATGCTGGTATGAATGAATGGGTTTGTAATTATAGGTGGGCATTTGCTTATAGTATGTAATTTAATAGTATGTAATTTGCATACCCTCACACAGTCAGGGACGCACTTACAGACCTAGTTACACTCTCACAAAAGCAATATGAACCTATCAGACATATAGTCAGATAGTGACTGTCACACTCACTCATACACCCTTAAGGCCATTCACACACCCATTTACTCATGTGTACTAGTTCACTCTTAGAGCCTGGGGGACATTCGCAGAATGCAATCTGCACCACAAGAAGAGTTTGAAGAGGACTAGTTCAGCACTCTTGAAAAGGGAGAACCCTGATTGTAGTTGATCTCAGAATCAGGGTCCCAAAGGGTAGTGGGTTTCAGAAGGAAAGAAAGGGGTGGAGAAATGAGTGGGTAAAGTCTCCAGAGGAGAGATAGGACCCTCCAGAGAGAGATGTCTCTATAGGATTCAGTGTAGTAAGTACTGTCTCATCCCAAACCCAGTCCCCTGAGGACCTCAAGGACAAACAGGCTGAGTGGGGCTTGAGGCTGCAGTTGGCCCAGCTGGGTGCGGAGGAGAGAAAAGGTGAGGCTAATAGAGCCTTAGAGGAGTAAAGGGTCTTCCTGGCTGGAGTGTAAAGGAGGTGCACTTGAAGGGCAAATAGCTGTTAGAGTCTAGGAAAAATGGTGTGAGCACCACTACTGAGTCAAGTGCAGAAGAAAGAGTTAATATATTCTGAGACTTGGTGCCTGACTTTAAGGAGGGGTTTGATATAGATAGGTTATATCTGGCATAAGAAGTAGCTGTAGAGGTACAGAGGATCTCTGGGGAGGATCGTAGAGGTGCATTTGGAGTTATATTCGTGGTGATGGGAGGGAAAACATACTGGCTCTAGAGAAGGGGAAGAGGTTGAGGTATCCCACTATAATGGAGGTCCTTGACGGTAAGTATGAATTAACCCCAGAGGAGTGCAGACTGAAATTCAGGGTTAGTCAGACCTTGTGTCACTACTGCTGGGAGGTACTTTTGAAATGTTTGTTAAAGGTACTGTTATTTTTTAAGAAGGTGCTTGTAACAGTTTTCTACTTTTTGAAAGAGAACTGAGAAGAAGCAACTTAAAGAAACTTTTCTCCAGACACTCATTGGAGTTCTTTTAGCTTGTTTCATCTGAAACAGTTCAATGGCATCCCCATAACCTCTTTTGAATGTATTGGATTGATACTGTAATGCTCATATATTTCTTCAGATCTTCTTCTATCTGCCTTTTCAAACAGTCCACTTGAAGGTAACATTTCTTCCTCCATGCAACTTCCATGTTAGACAACATCGACATCTTTATAGTACACTTATTATCTTTAAGATGTAATGTAGCTTTCTTCATCTTATTTACATCCACTAGTTCCTGCCATATTTGTTTGCTTTTCGTGGGCACATCATTCACTAGAATAGCAAGCGGTTCTTCCAAACTCTCTCTATATCTACAGTTTCAATATTGAGTTTGATATCTAAAGGAAAATACACAACTGTATCTTTAAGCCCTTTCTGAAGCTCAGTGGATGATAACTTTAATGTTAGAGTTTGCTTCTCTCAGAAAGTAATGTAAGTGATCCCATGAATATTCTGCACAACCCAGGGTTAGAAACTAAGTTGGTGTTCCTAAATTTCACAACATGCACTTAAGCTCAACATGAGGACGATATCCATACTCATTCATCCCAACATTTGCAGAGATAAAGTAAATAGACAGCAGCACTGCAGGTACATGGGTGGGGTCCTACTGTATCAATTTATTCCTGACAAATACTACAAATACTACTGCATTCCTACTTATACACAGGAGCATGTCTACACCTTCCTTGTAGCTCTTCACCATCTCTTCCTCTATATTTCTAAGAATCATCTCTTCTTCTGCAATAGTACTACTGTCTTTCACTTCATAACAGCTGTATACACTAATTCATTCTCTTGTAAGTAGCTTTCTTCATTAAAGTAAGAGTCAGTAGTAGATGTACGCCTCCATTTTCCTTTTCAAATTTTGCAAAAGTTACTTTTATTAATTAGCCTTTTTTTCTTCATAGACAACATTGTTTTATCCAGTGTTTTTATTCTGTTTAGTATCAAAATAGTTTGTGGTTCAGAGTTAACACTTTATCAACCACACTCTCAATATACAATTTTTGTTTGAGTGCTCCTCTTCGCTTCTTAGTGTCCTTCATTTTTTGTAACAAATTCTGTATTACTCTATTTCTAAACATTCCTATTTGTATTTCTTTAAATTGTTTCCGCCTCCTTGTCAAATTATGTTTTAAATAATTTTTTTTACTTTTAATCTGACTTACTCCTGCTCCGTAAACATTTGGAAAGGTGAAGTAAGTAGGCAGCAGCAGTGTAACTATATGGGTGAGTTCCTACAGTATTTAATCAAAAGTTCAAGTTTCAGTGTGTTTCTGTATTTGTAAATAGTTATATAAGTTATGCTATGCTTGTTTGTTAATTGTTGGGTTTAAATTGTATTTTAATATGTTAATAACATGTACTTGTAAAGTTATACATATATTCATAATTAATTTAAGTTAAGGGTCATAATCACACCCATACAGGTACTCATACATGTACTCACACACCTATACAGTCATTCACACAGGTACTGACACAAGCACACACAGTTACACACCCACTCAAAAACCCGTACAGTCACAAACAGTCCTATTTACACATGCAAACATCTACCTACATACACATAGTGTTCAGTCTTTTCTACTACAATATGTATGGTTGTTTTTTCTCAACTGATCAATGATCATTATTTTAACAGTACATCATTTGTGGTATATGAGAATACAACCTGAGAACAGGAGAATGGAAAATTAATCCACAAAACACATTTTTACAGCGATAAACATGTGGCATTTTGCACATTGAGTAAGCATCTCACTCAAATCTTCACAGGCTGATGGTGTTATGATGACTGCAGCTGATGAAGGTTCTCCCAATGGTGCTGTAGAGGTGAAATATTCTGCTGCACCTCATATCTCCTGCATCATTCAATTGTACACCCTATCATGAATTGTTTTTTAAGTGCATCCAATTGGAACTTGTTCCATGTGAATACTTCTTGGTAGTGCGGCTGAATAACTGTGTGCCACAAATATTACACTGCACATATTTAGCTTTAATGTTTTCCCCTGAAGGTATTGTAAAATGCTTGCAGACATCACTTTCATTTGTGCGTGCTGGTTTAAAGATATACCTGCATGTGTTTAAAGTAGTTGTGCACAAAACTGTATATGTAAATAAATAAGTTGTGTTATGTGTATTTGTTTATTTTGTAGTGAGTGCAATGCACAGTGTTCCTTAATTGCAATGAGCTAGTGTGCAGTTTTAGTTTTTTTCCCCAACAATTTTTATGATTATTTTTCACCCACTGTTCAATGATGACTGCTTAAAAAGTATGTTGTTTATGGTGTATGAGTAAAGAAGCTCAGAACAATAAAAAAGGAAAAACGAAAGGCTTATTTATATTAATACATATCTTTACAGTATGAGAAATGTCTAGTTATTTCTTAGAATTATGTCTTTGTGCATTGTTGAAATTGTAAGTTACTTTTGTAATTCTATTAATTGTAAAACTAATAAATATTTCTTTTTTATCTAGATCAATGCTACCATCTATTGGGATAATGTACTTTACTAATTAGTTCTCTCAGTGTTGTTCCATAACTTTAGATTTTGAAGATGCACACCCAAGGACAGATTGCTACAGTTACTAACACACATAGGCACACATCAGTGTAGAAACTCACACACCCAGCCACACACAAATAGAGACACTCACACACACAGGCTCACACTGATACAGCCACTGACACACCTAGACACACATTGATACAGTCACTGGCACATCCTACTACACACCAATACAGCCACTGACACATCCCGCCAAACACTAATGCACCCAATAACTCACACAGCGAAACACCCAGGGACTTACCAATGTAGATACTCACACGCCCAGGCATACAGCGCTGCAGACACTGACACAGCCAGCCAAACATTAATGCTTCCAATAACACACACTGATGTACACACTGAGACAGTCAGAGACTTATCAATGCAGACACTGACACGCCCAGGCATACAGCAATGCAGACACTGACACACCCAGCCAAACACTAATGCATTCAATTACTCACCCAGGCATTGTTACACTTAGAAGGCATAACCAAGGTCAAAACACTGTTAACGCTGTCCGGGGTCCACCTGCCCCACCCAATCAATATGTTCCAATCACTCTCCCAGGAGCAAGAAAGGTAGTTACCCCTGTTTCACTCACTAACAGGGTAGTGGGCATCTGAAAAGGGAAAACTGGAGGTAAAGAACTACAACTCCCTTGAGAACTTGCAAGATTATGAGAAACACACCCCGTGATCTACGTCGTTTCAACTTCAGAACCAAAGGGGCTCTATAAGACATTTCCACCCTTATAGCGAGGCAGATTATTTGTACTGTTCCTGCTGTTTTGTGGGGTTAGAGGTCAGGGAAATCTGGTCCAGTGCGGTAAGGGTGCTAGTCACCAATAAAGCTTCTTTATTTGTTGCTGAGTCGACGGGATATTCGAGTCGGATTTCCTGATAGGGGGTGGTAATCGAAGACGCTTACATCGCGTCTACACTTGGGTTGTGGCACTAAAGTTGCCGTTATTGTTCTAATTGGAAGCCTAAGGTTTGGGCTTTAGTGGGGGTGATTTGCGGCGCAAAAGCCACTTATACTTTGCTGACACTAGTCCAAGGAAAGGGCTAGGTGTTTGTTTGAAGCCGCACAGAAACCGCCGATACTTTTATGATGATAGCCCAAGGAGAGGGCTTGGTGCTGCCTTTTGATTGATCTCATCAGTCCTATGGTTTGGAATAAAGAGATAGCCATTTGTCCTCTTTTGAGCGATTGCAGTCAATAAGATGCTTGGAAGCTTAGCTGCATGAAGGCTACATTCTCTCTGTTCATATCAGGGTGAAAGAACAAAACCTTATGCACAGCTTTACCAGGAAACAGTGCATGGTGTATATACATTGAGTGTGGAAAAGATATTTGCTGTATGTGTTGCATCAGCGTGTTGAATAACAAAGCTGAACAGTTGAAAGTATAACATGAAAAATGAGGCGCTATGCTGAAGAAGACGTGAACCTTTTCTATCATGATGTTTATCAGGATTATCATTTTCCATTTTAAACAGGGGTTCCTAGAGTCTTGAAAGTGGTTCTCTCTCCCTGTGAGGCAAGGCTTCTTACCATTTCTGGTGGGTATCTTAAACTGCTTTACACATTAAGAAAGGTTTAGAAAACTGTATCATTTATGTGAGTAACACTCTCCTACTAGAGATGTGTCGGAGCAAAACAAAAACTGACAATGTTATTTATACTGCTCTTCTGAATCAAAGATTAAAGATTTTTTGTGTTATAGGTAACTGATGATGGAATGGTAAAGATTACTATATATTAATCAGTATTCCAGATTGCTTTACAGCTGCTATTTCATTTCAGGTCTCCTTCACTGCTAATCCCTTCGCTCACTTGATCACCTCCAACTTCTGTACTATAATAGCAAACAGAATTGGGGCTGTCTAGAGGTGGACCACATTGAGCAATGAACCGACACTGAGGGATTTGATTGCGATAGTGGTAACAGAATAATCTGTCCAAGAATTGATAACCTCCTGGTGGGTTTGGTGCCAATATGGCCACATTAGAGGATGTTTTAGCGGCCTTAGCCATAATACAGCAGGAAGTGACCGCACCAAGAGCAGAGACAGCGGCTTTGCCAGATAGAATAGACAGGATGCAAAGGAAACTTTTTGATGTAACTAATAGGAATAATATAGGGGGTGCTTCATGGTTGTCAAATGGGAGTACAGTACAGAACCCTCTAATCACAGTAGAAGTATCCACCTCAATTCCCTTAGCTGCACCTGAACGTTTGCATGGGGGTGTCAATAAAGTACATGTATTTTTAACCCAAATCCTTTTGTATTTTACCTGCAGTTCGAGGGTCTTCCCAACTAATAAGGTCAGAGTAACATTTATGATATCCTATTTAGAGTGTGACGCAGCACAATGGGCACTGCCATTAGCACAAAGAGATGACCCATTAATATATGATTGGGAAGAATTCCGCAAAGAATTTGAGAAAGTGTTTGACTGCAGGGCCATCACCTTTTCAGCAGACAGAGAATTTTGGGAATTAAGACAGGGAACCAAGGACCTAGTAGTGTATATAAACACCTTCCAATGATTGGTTGCAGAGACCCGTTGGCCAGAGGAAAAGAGAGCTGCTTTGTTCCACCAAGGTTTGAGGGAGGAACTCAAAGATGTATTGGCTCAAATAGATCCACAACTGATCTGATTAACTTGACCTTGCAATTGGACTACCGTCTGAGTGAACGTAAAGGGGATAAAAGAAGAACAGACGGACCAGTGTCCAGAGTTGAGAGGTATAGAAGTCAGGGTGAGGGGTTGGGTCCCTCATCCGAACCCATGGAAATAGGTACAGTTAGGACCTCCCTTACCCAGGATGGAGAACAAAGGCGAAGAACTTTCTTTGC
Organism: Calotriton arnoldi; assembly: GCA_963921515.1. NCBI lineage: Eukaryota > Metazoa > Chordata > Amphibia > Caudata > Salamandridae > Calotriton > Calotriton arnoldi. Next base: position 16,683 of record CAWUFW010002807.1, read on the forward strand.
CTTTACTGTGGTAGGAAAGGTCATTATGTAAAGGATTGCGTGCGAAACCTAAAATTCGTATGGGGTTGACCAAAGTGTCAACCGCTAGTACTGAGAAGAAGTCATAAAACTAGGTAGCTCAAGGGTAGTAGAAGGGAACACCTTGAGCTTTACCGATATTCCTTCTTTGAGTGAGACAGAGATACAAATCAGAGAACACTTCTTTTTAACCATACAGCTGCAGACACATAATGGATGGAAAACTGTCAAGGTCATGGTAGGTTCTGGGGCAACTGGAATCTTTATGGATGAGAAGGTAGCACAAGACTTGCGCCTGATACTGCTAGAAAAGAAAAAGCCAGAAAGTGTTTTAGCCCTAGATGGGAGCGATTTATCTTCTGTCCCCATTCGGTTTTATACTGAAGACCTTACTGCTAAATGTGAGGACATACATTTTGAAACATTACAGTTTAACATAATACAGGCCTCACACTACGGATTGATATTGGGATTGCCGTGGTTGAAAAAAACACAATCCTTCTATCAATTGGTGTAGTAAGTCCTCGTTTTTGAGTCTTCGTACTGTATGGTACACTGTTTGACACCTCTGATACATACTGTTAAAGAAGTAGCTTGGGGACACAGCATAGCCACAGCAGCAGAGAAGGACATAATTTTACCTGAACAATATCACAAATTTCGAGATGTGGTCTGTGAAAAACAAGCAGACGTATTTCTCCCACATAAACCATATGACTGCCAGATAGATCTAATTCATGGGGCAGTGATACCATGCAGGAGGATAGATGCACTCACAAAACTGCAGAATGAGCATTTAAGGCAGTATATTGATAAGTATCTAGCCAACTGATTTATCCGTCCATCCAAGTCATTGGCATTCTCGCCTTTATTCTTTATACCCAAGGCGAATGGCGAGTGGAGAACTTGTATATACTTCATAGCCCTTAATAACACTACAGTAAAAATCGCTTTCCTTTATCTCTTATGCCGGTGCTTCTAGATCAAGTAAAGAAGGCTTTGATATATACAAAATTGGATCTAAAAGGGGCTTATCATTTCGTACACATGAAGAAGGGAGACGAGTGGAACTGCTTTTCATACACGTTATGGCCTCTTTGAGTACACTGTGATGCCTTTTGAGCTATGTAGTGCGCCAGCCGCATTCCTATTCTTCTTGAATGAAGTATTGAGAAAATATCTGGATGTGTTTGCATTGGTATACATTGATGGCATTTTGATTTATTCGTCCAGCACTGAGATTTCATAGTCAGCATGTGTGTCTGGTGCTTCAAGCCCTCCGAGTGAATGGATTATATTGCAAATTCAACAAGTGTGAGTTTCATGTGCAACGAGTAGAATTTCTAGGAGAAATGCTGTAATCTGCATTACCTTTCTGGAAAATTTATATAAAAGTGGGATCCAAATCACTCTCACTTGGCTCAAGCCCCAAGTTCTTTTTGAAGAAGAAACCGAGTGCTCCGCAGATTTCTCAAAGAACTGATGTGAAACCATGGCTTGTGTCTGTCTTACAGCCCATCTCCCAGAGATTAGAGGACATCACAGGAGTTTAGCTTTTCTGCTGGAGGAGCGAGTATCTGCCTCAAGTACCTAGAAACCTGTCTGCCTTCTGAAAAAGGGAGTATTCCTGGCTGGGCAGGAGGAGAGACTATCCAGAAAGAGAAGCCCAGCATGTACCTGGTGTGAGGAGCAAAGCCAGGAGGGGTCGCTCTACACAATCTCCATGTGAACTACATAAGTGTGAACTAGAACAAGTAGCTGAGCCAACCCAGCAGTTTGCTGCAGGCTCGAAAGACTGGTGCTGCCACAGTGTCTCTGCCAAAATAAGCCATGATTGGCCCAAATGCTGCAACTGCCAGGAACACACTACTCATAGGAACAAGAGCAACCCAATATGTCCACGTGAATTTGGGTATAAATGTAGCAATTGAGAACAAGTGTATAATAGAACAGACATAGTATTCTGTAAGGAATTAATCTTTTCTCAGACTTAAGTGAAAAGCAAACTTAAGTAAAAACCAACAACCGGTATTTCAACATTTCATTGCCCAATTTCGATTCAGCCGAATCAAAGTTTAATTAAAGAAACATAACTGAAATTTGTCATCGCAAATTGTAATAAAGTGACATGTTGAGAAGATCTTAAAATACACCCCAAGTGCAAAAAAACAAAACCAGAGAAGGAACAGAGTGACCAAATAAGTGAACATAAATGGTAAATTGATTTCATTGAAGAGCAGCCAATATTTGTAGAAGTAATAATTCACAAAGATTAGATACACAATGTGTTCCATTGATATGGTTAGGTCTGTCTCCTGTTTTCTGTCGACAGCGTTTTGACCGTCATAGTGAGTACTAGGGTCTCATCATGACTGACTACAGATACAGACAATCGACCATTGTGGGAAAGTAAAGGATGAACGGGAAAAAGGGGGGTAGCACCTTACTGTTTAACACAATGCTATATGCAGTTTCCATTGAACTGTGTAGTATTTAGATTTACTGTGTAATTAAAGTACATTCTTTTTATATAAAAGTTAAGCACTGGGTTGGATATTACGTTACAATTTATGTTGATTTACTTTTGAGTTCAGGACTCTTGGCTCCTCCCACCCCCATGCTATTTCCTTGAAATTAAAGTGACTGCTTGCTCTTGCTACCCAGAGAGTCAAATGTGGAAAGGTTGGAACCCGGCCCAGTTTACAGAGCCATAGTAGAATGGACACACAATAAGAGTTCTTAAACACTGTTGGTTGGCCACAGACTTTGTCTGCTATTAATTCATTTCAGTGTACAGCTAAGGACCCATGTGTTGTTTTTTGATTCCTCTGTATTGGTCTTCCACCAGTGTTTGCATGAGTGTTAGGTCTCCATTTGGAAGAAACAAGTGACATCGATACCAAATGCAAATGCATTCTAGGCACGAGCCCCACTCCATAGTACTGGGACGATTGGTTTGCCGTTCTTATACAGATTAACCAAGGGGGGGGGATATTTTCTGAGCACCCTCAAAGAATTACTCAATGGTAGTTGAAGGTATTCCTTCACATGATAATTCACACATTATGTCAATGTCTAAGAAAATATATATTTAGACCCTCTCACAGTGCTGATGATGGTCCTGCACAAATTTCAATAGAGAGCGAAACATCAACTAACTTACACATTGAACAGATCAAATTTTGCTAGGAATAATTTCCACTGGTCATTCCTCTTTCAGCATTTGAAGGAAACTAGTCTGATGCCCTCTTAATATTATGGTCCCCTTTTCCGTTCTTTTTGTTCTCTAGTGCATTCATGTATGTCTTAATGTTTATGTAGAATTGTGTTTTCAAAGGTTGATGGGTTGGGTTTTTCAATAAGGTTGCGTAAATAGTATGTATTTTTACGACTTATTTTTGTAATAAATTGAGACCATATAAGAACTCCCTCCTTAAGATTAATTCTTTTTGATATACTAGATACAATGATTTGAACTCCAGTCCTATATAATTATAAATGCTCTTTACTAAGGGGCATCTTGTTGTTCCCAGGATACCAGGTTCAAATGACCTCAAACAAAATGGTAGGGGCCCAGTAGCCACGGTCTGAGTTGTTCTCTCTCATACCCCAGCCCTAAAACAGGATCTGACACCTCAGCACTGAACAAGCCAGGTTCAGAATGACTTCCATGAGAGGGCATAGCTTTAAATGTAGAGGCGTATGTTTCCATATCAACTTACCCATGTGAGTATATTCAAGGAATTTAGGTCTACCTTAAATATCTGGTTGTTCTATGACTTGCAGCTTGACAGGTAATTGGTTGACCAGGAGACTTTTGCTGTGCAGTGCGCTTTGTGTTTTCATTTTGAAATTTGCCAGCTCTTACAGCCTCTTTCTGGTCTCCACAGCCCTTTAGAACTCTTTCACTGCTGCTCAAAGTGCTTCAGTTGACCCTCAAAGGCCCTATGATCTATTTCAAGGGCCCACACTGCCCCTCAGCTGGCCCACAGGGCCCCAGATATCACTTCTACTCCCACATTGTTATGAGACTTTCGATCAGCCGATCCTCTTTCTTTTTTTTTTTGAGTGTTATATAGTGCAAACTTGACCCGAAGATATCAGAGCGTTTTACATGAGCACCAGTTGCCTTACAGACAGACACATTCATTTTTGTTAGGCATGGGAACATTAAATGATTTGCCCATAATCACAGGATGTTGAGCGTCCTTGCAGAGACTTGAACCCGGTTCCTCAGATACGAGGTTGACCACTCTAGCCGCTAGGCCACATCTTCTCCCCAACGCAGCTCTCCAAGTTATTTAGACTTTAAGCGCCTCCAGAGTCCCTTTCCAGGCTCTCACAGCTCATGAAACTCCCAGTCAGCCTGCCTGTTTAGTACTTAAGTGCTGTTTAAATACCCTCTATTAGCGGCTACAGCTTGGGTGACCAGACTTGCTGAACTTCCTATATTAGTCCAAGCTAGAGGTGGGCGAGCCACTAAAAGTTTGAGCCAGGCTAGAGCCTGAAGCCTGGCTCTGGCTCAGCTCGAGGTCCTGTTGGAACTTCAAGCCTATACGAGATGAGGTTTTATGTGGCTTCTGCCTACCTTCCTCTACCCAGAATGAGGCCTTACGGTCAGAGCTGCTGACTGTGGAACTGGGGCACCGGGTCCGAGTCTCGGGGTTGGTTCGAACTCCTGTGATTCTGGGCAAATCACTTAATCTCCCATGCCTATAAACAATGTGTGTGACCTTGTATTGGTGCTCATCTAAAGCGCTCCAACAACCTTCGGGTCAGGTTTGCGCTATATTTTGAAAAGTGCTCTGAGGTAAAAACAACGCCTTAGCATAAGTAAAGATAAATAGATACCCATTTATTGGCTGATTTGTAAAAAGTGAAACCAGAAAACCTGGACGCATTGTGGCTTCCCTGCTTAAATTGTATCAGGCAAATGATTTATTTCACTAAAACTCTTTTACTTCATTATCGAGTTCAGACTTCTAGTTGTAGAAAAATGACACTTCATTAGTACTTCTCGGTACAGTGCTATAAGGTGCCCTATTAGTGTCAAAGCTTCCACATGTTAAAGAAATACACTTTTTTGAATCTTAAAGAGACTTTATCATATTTTACATGAAGTTTGTTGTATGATTTACATAGCAAATATTTTCAGGGCTCGGCTCGTGCATGGGCTCTAAGATCCGGGCGATACCCTTGACTCGGCTCTCTCTGTCCACCCAAAATGTGGCCTTAGGGTCAGAGCTGCTGACTGTGGAACTGGGGCAACGGGTTCGAGTCTCGGGGTTGGTTCAAACTCCTGTGATTCTGGGCAAATCACTTAATCTCCCATGCCTATAAACAATGTGTGTGACCTTCTGTAATATAATTGGTGCTCGTCTAAAGCGCTCCAACAACCTTTGGGTCAAGTTTGCGCTATATTTTGAAAAGTGCTCTTAGGTAAAAACAATGCCTTAGCATAAGTAAAGGTAAATAGATACCCATTTATTGGCTGATTTGTAAAAAGTGAAACCAGAAAGCCTGGCCGCATCTGATTTATTTCACTAAAACTCTTTTTACTTCATTATCGAGTTCGGACTTGTAGTTGTAGAAAAATGACACTTCATTAGTACTTCTCGGTACAGTGCTATAATGTGCCCTATTAGTGTCAAAGCTTCCACATGTTAAAGAAATACACTTTTTTGAATCTTAAAGAGACTTTACCATATTTTACATGAAGTTTGCTGTATGATTTACATAGCAAATATTTTCAGGGCTCGGCTCGTGCATGGGCTCTAAGATCCGAGCGAGACCCTTGGCTCGGCTTTGTATTTAATTATTGTTACCTGTACTAGGCTGTTGTATGTTAGGCCTATCAATACCGGACTGCTCTTGTACCAACATATAATACAATTTTGGAAGTAAATATTATCGCTCGACTAACCGTCACTTTTCCTTCCCTCCTCTTCTCCTTTCTTTTTCCCCTTCTTCCTTCTTTCGGCCTGCGGTCTTCATCTTTTACTATTGATCACCTGGGTTAATCTCATGCTAACCATATAGGCATAGCAAGCATACTATATGATTGTATATGTATAACTTTGCCTTAGATATCTTATGTTAACCCTGTTACAGGCTTGTGTTTTCTTTTTCCCTTTTTAAAAAAAATTCAATAAAGTATTTTGAAATCAAATTTGTTGGCTCGCCCACCTCTGATCCAAGCACTTACACTAAACTGAAACATGTCCATATTTTGGAGACAGTCATGGGTGAGCATTCACATTAGTGTAAAATCATTCTGTTTGCTCACAATCCACCAACGGTCCATCTCTCTGTACATTTGACTGCTTGGGGCAGGCAATTGATTTAAAGAGTCTCGCTGTCTCGCTATAATTTATGGAGCTCAGCAAAGTGCCAGGAGGGTCACATTTGTTGCAAATACGCTTTATAAAGACAGTGGCACAGATCATAGGGGGTAATAAATGTTACAGATTAACACACATCGCTCCACCAACTCCACAAATAAACAATTATTATTCGCACCTCCCTGATGTGAAAAATGAGCCTTCTGCCTTAGTCCAAATTAGAGACTTGGCATTGTCTTTTGACTGGCCACTTCCCACTCATTTAATGCCAGCTGGAGTAAAACATCAATGATTTCCCTCCGCACCACCCCTAATTGCCCTGTTTTCTAGTGAAGTTCATAGCTCACAAGTTATGCCATGAAAAGCTTCAGATGTTTTTCCAGCTCTGAAGCATCCTGGTATTTGCAGTGTTAATTTTACCACAATAAATACAAGATTACAAACCTCAGAATGAAACGGGAAGAAAGGGAGGGCCAAATTAGCGACTCGAACCTGACATGGAACAACACAGGAGCACTCCTCTCTTCCTTGAGCTAGTCAAACATTATACTTTGTATTCTTTGCAATAACTCATCAGGCACCAGCTTCACCTTTGCATTCAGATACTTGTAGTTGTATAGTCTTTCCAGGAAAATCTCCATGTTCCACGATACAACGAAAACAAGCACTGGCAAAGCCAATAGGTGTCGCCAATCCAAGAGCTATTGGAGTTGTCAATGTCAGTGTCTTTTAGCCATGTTCAATAGCAGCATGGCTGAAAGTCATGTAAACAAGCATTGGCAAAGCCAAAAGGGATCACCTATACAAGAACTATTGGCTTTGGTAATGTGTTTTTGCCACGGTGTTCACCAGTGTGGCTGCTGTTCAGCATGGCTAAAAGTTACTGGTGTGGGGTGCCCTAGAGTGTAGTGGGGGGAGTAGAGTGCTGTAGACTGGATTTGTTGGAGCAGAGTGTTGTAGAGTGGAGCAGGGGAAGTAGAGTGTCGTAGAGTTGAGTAGAGTTCAGTGGTTCAGTGGCAGAGAGTGTCGTAGAGTGCAGTGCTATAGAGCAGAGTAGCCTAGAGTGGAGTAGGGTGGAATAGGGTAGAGTGGGTTGGAGTTGATTGAGGTAGTGGGGTGGACTAGATTGGAGTAGATTTGGGTGGATTGGATTGGGGTAGAATGGGCTGGACTGAAGTGGGTGTACTAAATAGGGTGGATTGTATTGGAGTGGATTGAAATGGGTGAGGTGGAATGGATTGGGGTGGATTAGATTGGTTTTGGGTGGGGGACAGGATGGGGGTGGGGTGGATTGGATTGGATTAGAGTAGGGTGGTTTGGAGTGGAATGAATTAGAGTGGAGTTGAGGAGTGGAATGAATTAGAGTGGAGTTGAGGAATTGGATTGGAGTGGGGAAGATAGGTTTGGAGTGAGGTGGATTGGAGTGGGGTGGATTTGATTGGAGTGGGGTGGATTGGAGTGTGGTGGCCTGGATGGATTGGACTGAACTGGGGTGAGGTGAATTGGGGTGGGGTGGATTGGACTGCAGTTAGTGGGCTGGACCAGATGGGGTGGATTTGATTGGAGTGGGGTGGATTGAAATGGGGTGTGGTGGGGAGGATTGGAATGGGGTGCATTGGACTGGACTGGAGTGGGGTGGACTGAAGTGGGTGAAATGGAGTGAGGTGGAATGGAGTGGGGTGAATTGGATTGGCATGGGGTGGACTGGATTGCAGTGAAGTGGATTGGATTGAAGTGTGGTGGATTGAGTGGGGCGGACTGGATTGGGATGGGGTGGATTGGATTGGGGTGGAGTGGACTGGATTGGGGTAGATTGGATTTGGCTGGATTGGATTGGGGTGAGATGGAGTGGATTGGAGTGGGGAGGATTGTTTTGGATTGGAGTGGGGTAAATTGTTTTGGATTGGAGTGGGGCTGATTGGAGTGGGGCAGATTGGAGTGGGGCAGATTGTTTTGAATTGGAATGTAGCCGATTGTTTTGGATTGGAGTGGGGCAGATTGTTTTCGATAAGAGTGGGGCAGATTTGTTTGGATTGGAGTGCGGTGGGCTGGGAGGATTGGAGTGTGGTGGAAGGTAGTGGATTGGATTGGGATGAGTGGTATGGATTGGAGTGGGGTGGATTGCATTGGTCTGGGGTGGACTGTTTTGAGTGGGGCGGATTGGTGTGGGGTAAGGTGGGGTGGACTGGCGTGAATTGCAGTGGGGCAGATTAGATTGGGTTGGATTGGGTTGTCCTGCACGATTATGTTTTAAAGCATAATTTCATAAATTAAACATAAGAAAGAAACAATGTTGCTTTGCAATAAAATAATCGTCAACTCTTGAGAACAGTGCCCATGAGAAAAAGACAAAAGAAAACATGAGTGCAAAGTGTGAAAAGAGAACATGGCAAAATAAAAGAAAGTTAACTATAGAAAATAAATCTTTGCAATTTTGCTTATCCTGCTGAGCACGTTTTTGCCAGTCACATGCCTTCTGTTAGGGCACTAAAAGTTAAACAAAACAAAATAGTACCTCAATCACGTTGGGAGCAGCATATGGGCACTGATTAAGTTGAATTAATCAGTGCCTGGTTCCTGCTCCACAGAGAGGAACAGGAATGATGTTAGGCCTGCCTTAACAAATTAAAAAGGCAGTAAAAAAGAGTGCCACGCAAGCCAACAAATGGTAAGCAATGGGCAGGCTCCAAGCCCTTTTCTGTATACAAGAGGGTCTTGCAAGCGAGACGCATGCGCTAGTGCATGCTTTCGCAGGCTCGACCCTTAAAAAACGCTAGGGCTCAGTCTGTGCTGTAGTCTGAGCTCATATTTAAAAGCACTTTCATATGTGCTAATGAAGTAAAACATTTTGGTGAACTAAAATATTTGGTCAAGAGCAACCGTTTTAATTGGGGATTAATCCGCGTATTTCCTAGCTAGGTTTAACTTTGTACAACCTAGCTAGGAAATAAGTATCTATTTGTCTTTCCTTATGTTAAGGCTTTGTTTTTACCTGTGCCTTCATTTTGCTGTAATTTTTTTTAAATACAGCAAACTCGGGAAAGTGTGCCTTGATGCAAAGCCTGTGAGGGCAGGATACAAAAGAAGATAAATAATAAGCGAATACTGGCTTTGTTTTCGGCAACCCTGTTCAAGGACACTAAGTGAAGGACACTCGAAAAAAAACAAATGTTACAAGTTCATCTCTTCCTGCTTTGTCGGAGATATACATAAAAGACACATGATGTTACAAAATTGCTCCGAGTCAATCTTACCACCAGTGTCAGTTGATGAGCCTGCATTTGACTCTGGCTGAAGCAACTATTAAAAAAATTGAAATTGAGACTTATCTGCCAGAAGCTGGCAATTAAATAAGAGTGGCACGGTGGGCAGGCTGTCGCCCAGAGAACTGTTTACAACATGGCTCAAAGAGGTCTAGCCGAGATCTATACTTGTATTTTAGAACAGCCTGCGGCTATTTGCAGTGAGCTTTTAACAACACACAGCCCACACACCAAATTGAGAGAAATCAAAATTAAAACGCCTCGGGATGTTTTCTTGAGTAGTGCAAGAAGTGGCCAGAGCACATGGTCGGGTTGTGGCACACAAAGGAATGATTCCATCTTTTCCTGCACCACGTATCTGTGAACTCTACTCAAATACATGCGCAGCGCGTGGTGCGTATTTCTTAAACAAATTTATGTGACAAAAAAAAGTTTATTCATCAAAAACTGCATTAGTAACAAAAACACCATACACAGTGATAGGAAAATAACGTATTTGTTACAGCAACTAATGAATTAGTGAATAGCAACATGCACATCAATATTCAGGAATCAACCTCATTCAGTGTTTAGATAGTGAGGCAGAACACAGTCCAAACATCACCGTTCACCACACAGTCAAGCTGATATAAAAAAGGCACATTGTGCTAGCTTTACTGTTTATAAAAGATCATTTTTACTTTGAGCGTAATAAACATGTTTGTCTTTGCCTTATTCTGTTCTCAAAGAAGCAGGGTTGGGGCCTACAAAATGGTACTGAAAGGGTGCAAGGGCGGGTAAAAAGGTGAATAATTAAAGCTGATCTGCGAAAGAAAAGAAGCAACAGGGTTGGGGGAAGGTGTCAGTGCGACTGAAAATATGAGCACTTGTGTGGAGTGCTCAAAGACAAAGAAAAAATTAGCTCCTAAAATCAGAGCACTTGGTACTTGGTCCATGCTCTAGGGGAGGGCGTCATGCCTCTCCTTGTGTTTGGCTCTCCCCTAGAGCATGGACCAAGTACTTGTGTCCATTCACTGCACCCGTTTTAGGAACATTGTTTTCTTTATCTTTGAGCATTCCACACAAGAGCTTGTGTTTTCAGTAGCTCTGTCGGCTTGCCATGGACAAATGGGGACAAAAGATGTGAGAACAATGATGGAGCGAGCAAAAACATATGGGCGGGCTGAAGCCCACAGATTGTAAACAACATGTCTCTTTTGAGACACCTGTGTCTAGCCGAGACCAGCATGCGCCATCTAGACTAGACATGCATGTGCTGTCTACCCAAGACCTAAAAACTGGTCCATCTATTTGTGCTGGTCATCGAGCGGCTTAAGCTTTCTGAAACCTGCAGAAAATTAAAAAAAATATCCACCATTCTAAAACGCCTCCCATTCTTAACGTTCTATAATCTAGCCTGTGTTTAAGCTTGTAGAGTTAGGCATCGTAATCCTTCTGCGTCCACAGTTACTGCCACCACGTCCGCAGCTTCTCTTAGTTTTTACGTTGAGCCTAGGCAGTGCTCATGCGCTATCTTCGAGACATGCTTATTCAGTATATGGGCTCAGGCCAACTCATAGGCTTGTGATTAGCTGGTTCCATTGTCTGACTCATAAGCGTACTTTCGGTTTATGGCATCCATTTGGCGTGTTTATCCCTCCCCGAGTGCAGCGACCAAGTACAATATTCTTCCACTTGTAAGCATTTTGTATGTGTTTCTCAAACTTCTTTTTTTGAGTTTGCAAAGGGATTGATATGATCGGCTGTGGTTTTTATTTCGAGGTTGTTGTTTTTTTTGGGCTCTGTTGGCGGCATTAGGAATGTAGGTGAGCAAGGACAATGGTTGGAAGGAGCGGAATTTGTGGAGGATTATCCTTCTCCTGGCTCTGGTTAGGGTTACAATAAATACTGGAATCAACTTCAAATGACTCCTTGTCTCATCCTTACATGTATGCCTGTGAAAACACATTTTTTTAAATGAAATGCTTTTGCAGCCAACGCAGCTTTTGTTTGATCAGCACGGCTACTGCACACACGCAGATGCAATTTGCCCTTTTGTTCCTTGTGCATAATTTAATTAAATATTCAGAGCAACACCTCGCACATCAAAGCGTCTCCAGTGCCACTCAATTGTTGTGTAGTTCCTAAAAATACATAGGATCTGCGCATTTGTTGGACAACATAAACTGAGGGATTGGTGTCTAGACTGATTCCAGACACCCCCACAGGATATGTCAGCCTATAGACCAGCTAGCTCACAGTGCCACTATAAGCCCCCGAACCTTACCAAGGAGCGAATAGTTTCTGGCAACCATTGAACATGACAACCCTTGACCCTTCAGGGATCGTGGAAACAGTACAGTACTTTTTGCTCAGTCAATCGTGCTCACTTAGTCTCAGAGGATACACAGAATAAACATTGGGGACGTTTTCAATAAGCCTTTATTGAATCAGCGTCATTCTAGTATAAAACATGTTTGCTGCGTCAATCAATAGACAGAAGCTAATGTAAGAGATTACAAGCACCAACAGAGTAAATAGAAGGCAGAATTCTACCATGGTGCTACGATGCGGACCCTAGCTAAGTGTACCTAGCATGTATGTGGGTGTAAAGCCAAGAATCCCCTAGGAAAGAGCCATCCCCATTACCTGATGGGGAGAATGAAGGACCCCATCTTGGTCACAAGTTGGACACCCCGCAAGGGATGTTGGCCACTGTGAGTTGAAGCTTCAGCATGCAGGGACGTCCATGTCTTGTGTCAGAGTAGAAGTGTCTCCTCTAGTTACCTATGGAAGGTGCGGTTCTTTTATACCAAAAAGGTACCCTCGGGGGTTCTATCACAATCGATACGTTAGTACAATTGGAGTGGGGTAAATTGTTTTGGATTGGAGTGGGGCAGATTGTTTTGAATTGAAATGTAGCAGATTGTTTTGGATTGGAGGGGCGCAGATTGTTTTGGTATGAGAGGGGCAGATTGTTTTGGATTGGAGTGAGGCAGATTGGTGGGGGGCAAATGGGAGTGGGACAGATTGTTTTGAATTGGAATTGGATGGATTGGGGAGGGAGTGGGGTGGATTTGGGTGAGGTGGATTGGAGTCGGGTGGATTGTGGTGCACTAGAGTGGGGGTGAATTGGGATGGAGTGGTTGGGTTGGGGTGAGGTGATGTGCATTGGATTTGGAAGAATTCGAGTAGGGCAGATTAGAGTTGGGCAGATTGTTTTGGATTGGAGAGGGATGAATTGGAGTGGGGCAATTGTTTTGTGTAGATGAGCCTAAATCAATAATTGTAAGTATGCAAAGTAGCCCTGTCGCTCTAGGATGAAGATAGCAATGACTTTTGTACAGAGTATGTTAATCCTGTTATGTATGTCATGTGCAAGGGATTTTACTAAGAATCCTCATGCATAATAAATGAGGCTAGTTTCAAGGAAACCAATCAACATTTTTTCAGCACATCACTGGGTAAAAGGTCAGTGCTAGAACCGTTATGCAGAACATGGTAGGACAAATGTAGGTAAAAGGTCACTTTGCTACTTAGGCCTAGTTTAGGAAACATAACACCCACTCCTCATCTGAAGGTAGACAAGGTCAACTAATGCTAAAATATGCCTGCTAAAAAGCATAAAAACATTGTCATAAAACCAGTGTCTAAAAACTTCTAAAAACATGTTATATGTAGAAAAGATGCTACTAAAATTCAAAAAGTTCAACAAGTCCACTAAAGAATCAATATATGATTAGACTGACTGAGCACATCGAAACCCATGGTGCTCAGTGAGAGCAGACAAAAAATAAAAGAAAACAATGTTTCTCATTCCAATTTGGTTTTATTTTGGAAAAAGGCCGAATTGTTCCCATCACACGGAGAGCCAAATGTTTATGTGTCCTGTGTGGGAGAAACAACATCACTGTTGCTCGCATTCGCAGACGACATTGCCTATAACACCTCTTGTATCAGGTCAATGGAGCAAAGGTGATCTTCTCCGGTTCCCAAAGCAGCCGCTGAGGAAGCACTCGACACCTGTGAGCCTGTTGTTGAGCCGTTGTCCGTTCCGCCAGGAGCAGAAGCATCCCGTGGAGGCTCTAAGAATGCCGTCACCATCATGGGAATACGCTGAGGACCTTGATACCTTTAAGGGGTCCGGTAGTACGTCTATGTCTGGTGGCACAACCGATGGAAGGGTCAGACACAAGTCCATCATGCATTCGTATTAGCAAAACAGGCAGCGGAACACAGGCAAGATGCAGTCAAACCAGACTGATCTGAACGATAGGAATCAATGCTTGCTTGGATCCCGAAGCCGAGGTGTGCCCACACTAAGCAGCATGCGTTCACAACAACGTCGCACCAGCAGTGCTTTTCCCATCTCTTGATGAAGTGGGACATCCATTGCGAAGCAGGAAAATTAAAACCAGGATACCCACTACAAGTAGTAGGACCAGCGGAAGCCCTCCAAAAATGCTTCCCAATACGGAGTGTGTTTTGGAATGACTCCAAACATTGTTTGAAAGGTGCTCAACAGTTCAGAACCTATACGTTTAAAAAGGCGCACGATACCCCTCGTAACAGACATGTTAAAGATACGATGAACATTTCCCCGAAATGGAGCGGGAAGTTCGTACGGACTTGTGCCTGTATCTCAGATGAAGACCTTGCAACCTGGAGTTTAAACGTCTCTCGGGCTGAGGTTAAGGCCACTTCTATCTGAAAAAGCATGGCTTTCAGTCTGCTCAGAGAATCAAACCGTATAAAGGAAACATTCAATGAAGGCCATAGCATTGCCTCCCTAACTGGGTGGGTCGGTGGTAAAAATACTTTCATACAACAAGTAACCCTGGAGCTCACTGTGACCAGATATACGATGCCTGGTACCATCCCACAACAGCCTTGATCATTCAGCATCAAATAGCTCCCATTCAAGAGCAGCTCGAACACCGGATGAATCACGGCAGCTGGGGAACCCTTTAAGTGACAGGACAAGTTAGCAACCGAAGCATTACAGGCCCCTTGAAGCGAAATGTCTTTGCAAACAAAGCACCCACTTAAAGCACTCTAACAGTTTGAACTGCTGAGAAAAACTTCAGTGTCCCCATTCCTGCATCTCAATCTGTACGGTAATTCCCAGTACTCGTGTATGTACCCTTCTCCTAGCGCTTCATATCTGCCTACCTGATGGTATTTGAGAGCGTATTGAAATTGGAATGTCGTGACTGGCAGTGTAATATAGCCATGGATTAACCATTCTGTGGAAAGAAGGTGACTCAGCCATGGTGAAAGGTAATTGGTCCACTTTTTCAATGTGCAACATGTATATTTTGCATTTCTGCATGCCATAACCATCTGTCTTTCCGTTAGATTTTATACAGAGAACAGAAATGTGCTGTTGATGTAACGCCAGGGCACGTGGCCAGAACTCAATGAATGTAGCACCCAGCTTAATAATATAATGGACTGCAATTGTGATTGTCCATGTTGTAGAATAGACAAATCCTGTTCCATTACATCTATTGCAGAAGACACAATGTTGCCCAGTGAATAAATCCTGGATGATAGTGTGGTCATACCATTGTTGACCAAAGCCAAGGCCTTTTCAAGGTTAACCCTATCTATTTCACCTAGTCTCTCAGCAGCCTCCTGTTGGGAGATTTTCCATAGCTCGTTGTAAATAGCATACAAGTGCTTTTGACATGGCTTCTGGGGACCTAACAGAAAATCCCTAAGATCCATATCATCTGAGAGAAGGGATAAGTTTTGTTTCACTTGAGACAGTGTTGAGGTCTTTAGCCACTCTAGGCATAACTTCCCAACATTATAAGGTGCCACCACCGCTGAGTGTTCTGATTGTACATAGCGCTGATCAGGCCTATGGATACTAAACCCTTGGGTGGTACCCCTGAATCCTGACTGACACCTATTTGTGTCGATAGGCCAAACCATCCGTCCCTTCCAATTGGGGTCAGATGATTTGCAAGAACCATTGTGTAGCATGGCATCTAATGTATCCTCACTGTGTTGGGTGTAACTGTGCCAACCCTCAAATGGTGCAAGCGAGGGAATCCGAGGTGTGTTCAAGTCCTTGATCTTGGCTAGCCCAAGACCGGAAGTCTGTTGCACTGTCTTGTTCAGGAAAATCATTTGATGTGGTATGAGGCATTCTGTAAATAAGGCCTCAGTTCCCTGAACTTGCCAATCTTTAGTCCCCCAGACAGATTTTGTGTCTATAGTGTCTTTCCAAAAGTTGAAACCCTGAACAGGCAGCAGGGCAATAAAGGAAGAAGAGTGTATCAGCTTAGTGTTAGTGAGCATATTTTTCTTTGCAGGTGTAGGTGCAAGCCTATAATAATAAGAGGCTGGGTCTGAAGTATTAAACCCAGAAAAATAAGCAAACTTTTGTGCAAATCTTGTTGAACTACCTTTCGGCGGTGTTGGGCAATGTTCCCATTGATGGTGAGTGAAACATTACATGGGATACTTGCTTTGTGCAAAAAATGGTGACCATGGTGTTTGTAACAAAACATGTCGCCAAAATTAGGTCTACCATCCTACAATTCATCATTTTAAAATGCAGCAGATTGTTCCAAATCAGACAGCATAGCATGCACAGTTTCAATGTCTCAATCATCACAGAGAGTACTAGAGGTGATGATATCACTAAGAGAAATTTTGAACAAATGAGGTATTCTTAAAAGTTCAGGAGGACCGTACACATCATAGAAAACTCTGTCCCAAACTATTTCTTCAGGAACTGGAACTGCTGTAATGTTCACTAAGGACAGGTCCCTCTGTTCACGGTGTGATGATGCATGCGGTTTCATGACCAAGTTCAGATGTTGTACTGCAGAGCGTTCTGGGAGGTAATGTCCATTCAGGAGCAAGAAAAAGACAGTCACTATACCAATCCAAAGGACTAGGAACAGTAGACCAATTGCAATCCAGAGCTGTAGCCAGGGAAAAACAAAGTAAGTCTTTTTCAGCCAAAGGTAGAAATCACAAATTCGCTGTTAGTGGGGAACAGGCGGTGGCAGTAACTCGGGTTTACTTGGATCCGATTAGAAATCGTCATAATCGATTAAATAGCCAGACGGAGTCCGATCTATTTTTGGTAGCTCAGCAGGTTTTGTGGAACTGGCAGATGCCTCCGTTCGAGACATATTCACATATACGTCAGTATTAGGCCGAATTGAGATCTCTGTGTCATTTGTATTTTGATGTTGTTCAGTTTCAACAGGTACAGCGTGCATTCCATTGTCGGTAACTCCCTCACTTCACGGAGTGGAGTCTTCAAAAGTTATTAATCTTTCCATCTGAACTTCCTGTATGGTAGCGAGAGGAGATTGATAGCTACCCAGGAGTCCACGTGGCCTACTGTTTAGTATCGGCCACATAATGTGGTTTGATCAGATCAGTTGAGACGAATCTCTTGTCTTTGCAGCAGGCAAGGGGCGAAAGAAGTACTGTTCTTGTTCCTTCGACAGCCAGGACAGGTACAGGCGCTCTGTAAGCTGGCCCAATTTATTTTTTGTCCACTATCTTTTCCCTGACCAGGTCCCCAATCTTCGGGACCCAGGCAGGTTTTGCCGGAACAGCTTTAACTTCTCCAGTTGTGGTCCGTTTTACTTGGACGTTGCTTTATAATGCCCAGAATTCATTGAATTCCTGTAAAACAGCCAAACGATCATTGATGTCAAATTGTTTTTCAACCGCCACTGTGCTGCCAGTTGAGGTCTGGTACCCACATTCTTATCCCGGACAGGACTTCCTATGGAGTAAGGCCCCCCCCAGGGATTTTCTTGGCATGTTAAATGCCCTCAGGACCCCATATAGGTGATTGACCCAACAGCCACCCGAGCCTAATACCCTAGCTGTTTAGGATTGCTTTAAGTCCCGGTTTTTCCTCTCCATGATCGAAATTCCCTCAGGATGATACGGGGAGGAGTACCGCAATGCTACACCCAAACTTCCCATGACTTCTTTGTAAGACCGTGAGCTAAACGCAGGGCCACAGTTGGAATGTAATGTTCCAATTGCGTATGTCCCTATGAAGACTCGCAAATCCTTTATAACAGTTCGGGCGTCAGCCGAGCGCTGAGGCCAAACCCACAGAAATCTAGAGCATGAATCCACTGCCACCAAGATGTACTTGTAAGCCCCGTCAGATTGTAAGGTGCCGCAGTGGTCCAAATAGACACATGCGTGGGTGGGGTCTGTCTGATATCAGTAGCCGTGTTTGAGGTGGGCGTGCTACGGTAGAACCTTTCATCTGCTGAAAAATGTGCACTTGGGGACAAAACCCTTGGTCTGTTTAGCAAGACCTGGCCACCAATAACGCTGCTTTAGTAGTGAAACAGTCACAGTGATACCTGCGTGCTGAACCCAGACCCTCGTGTGCTGCTAGAACGGATCCTAATCTGCGATCCATGTTTGGTATTACTCTATCCCCCACTCCTGGAATTTGAGCATACAGAATATTTTGCGCATCTAACTTGTAGGAGTACTTGAGTGGAAAATCTTTTGGCAAGTGCTGGAACGAGTGATTGCAGCGACGGCAGCAGTTCGCACTGTCGCCTTGGCGGCTTCATCAGCCAATGAATTCCCTTCAACGTGCACACCAACACGCTGATGACTCAATATGTGAGTTACATGAGCCCGTGGCAAACATTCTTTTAGCTTTGCCACCTGTTCCCGAAGCAGTTTGTGCTTTATAGTGCAACCTTTGGAATCTCTAAACCCATTCTGGCCCCAATAGAGAAGATATTCTTTTTTTTATTTTTTTTTATTTATTGAAATCAGACTTCTCATACATATCTTATAACATTATTACATATATTGGTCAAATTTAGTACTTTCATATAACCAAGATAGCACAATTAACAATTGACAATTATTGTAAATGTTCATACATCATTATTGCTATACTTCCTGATTGTATTTTGGCAATATTTATACATATTCATCCAATCCCTTGTCTATCATTTCTCTCCATCCAGGTTATCAAGGGTCCCCATATATTCCTACCTTTCCTCATAGCTCTTACACCTTTGCATTTATAAAGAGAAATTTCCTGACGGCCTATAAATATTAATCTGTATAGCCATTGATGATATGTAGGTGGCTCACTATCCTTCCAGACAGTGGCAACCAATAATCGAGCTATCGCCATTGTTAGAAACACAAAATCCCTCTCCATCGGATCTAAGTTCAACCCTATGCCATATCCTAATAGCATCAGAGTTGATGTAATTTTTAGCTCTTTGTTCAATAGCTGAAACCAGAATTTTTCAATACCTTCTTTCAGTTGACCCAGCTTTTCGCAAGAATAAAACATATGTATACTATCTGCTGGGCCCACCAAACATCTCGGGCATTTATCAGAGTGTCTTTTTCCCCATCCGAATAGTTTGGCAGGTGTATAATAGAGACTGTATACAGTTTTATATTGTTGAGCTTTAAGATTAGCTGACATAAAGACCCTTATCCCAATTGCTAAAACCATATCTATATCTACCTCCCCATCCTCCAGTTTGTTGATCCACTTTGATTCTATTTTAGCTATATCATCAGGTTTCTTTTTTGTAGTGCTTGATAGAAATCTTTGATTTTGCTTTCTGGGTTTCTCATAATTTCTAACAGAGGGAGTGGTTCCATTCCAATATTCCCTTTAGGGAGCCCTTTTATTCGATTCTGTATTTGCAGATATTTGAAGCATGAATTCGGATGTATGTCGAACCCTTGAACTAGTTCCAAAAAAGCCTTTCTCTCTTTATTAGAATATAGATCGGCCAAAGATACGATCCCCGCTTGTTCCCACTTCTTGGCCATTCCATCATAGAATGCACGCGTCAGGAAATCTGAATGCCACAGTGATGTATATTTATTATACCTGCTAATTTGAGTGATTTTTTCCACTTTCTTCCAGATTTTTAGCACGTTCTCAATACATTTATATCGGGATTTTTTACAATAATTTGGGTCACTTTGTCTCTGCAATAATCCCACAGCATCATTCCCCATAACCAGTTGAAATATGGTCGGTATTCTCTCCTGCTCCGTCCTTTCAGTTTGAAAAAAATAAAGACTTCCAAACTGCTGCAGGGCAGTAGCCCAGTGATATAACTGTATATTGGGAGCTCCCCATCCACCCCGTTCTTTAGGTAACGTCAGATATTTATAAGCCCGCCGTACCTTTTGATATCCCCAGATAAATTTGGAGAACATAGCTTCAATTCTATGTATTTTAGTGGCGGCAAGTTCCAGCGGTATTTCACATATTAAATACAGAATCTTGGGGAATATCTTCATCTTGATTACATTCACTCTTCCAATTATTGTGAGGTGAAGATTATTCATACGCCTAAGCTCACTATTAATTGTTTCCAACACAGGGTCAATATTGATAGCCCAGAGATTATTGATTCCTGCTGTTATTTTAACCCCTAAATACGTGGCTATCTTGATTACCCGAGGATCTTGCATCCGACACTTGGAGGAGCATATAATTTGTGTTTTGGTTTTGTTTAGGAGATAGCCGGATTCCTCTCCAAATTTTTCAGCCATATTTTCAATCTCTTTAATAGCCACATAAGGTTCTGTTGTAATAATCGAAATATCATCTGCATATGCAAGTATTTTTGTCTCATAGCCATGCATTACAACCGGTTTGATCAGCTGATTCTGCAATATGCGGGTAATAAAGGGATCTAAATAAATTGCAAATAAAATAGGAGAACAAGGGCAGCCTTGACGTGTACCTCTGGCAATTTCCACCCTTCTAGACATGTGACCCATAACTTGAATCTGAGTATACGGCTTATAATACATAGCCTGAAGAGCTCTTATAGTTCCAGAAGTAAATCCTCTATCCACCAGATTCGCCCATAGATATCGCCAAGGCACCCGATCAAAGGCTTTTTCCGCATCCAAGAGGACCACAGCCAGCTCCCTATCCTCAACCTCGGCAATATCCAAGATTGAGATAACCCCTTTTGTTTGGTCTGTGGTCCCCCTGCCGGGGACAAAGCCATGTTGCCACAGTGATATAAGTGTAGCGATAGTCTTTTGCAGCCGGGTGGCCATTATTTTAGAATAAACTTTCGCATCCGCATTCATGAGTGATATTGGGCGGTAGGAGGATGGCTCTTCTGATGGCTTAGCTTTCTTAAGAAAGACGACCATATCCGTACCCTGCCATGATGTGGGTGGAATCCCTCTATATTGTATACTCAAGAATAGGTCTTGCATAATGGGGAGTATTTGAGACGATAACATCTTATAGATTTCTATCGGAATTTTATCGGGACCTGTGGCTTTCCCCAGAGATAAAGATCCCAATGCAATCTGCACTTCATCTATGGTTATTTCTTGTTCTAGTTCTAAAGCAACTTCAGTATCTAGTCTTGGTAACATAGATCTTTCATCTTCTGTTTCCCTCTGTTCCCCCAAGCGTTACTCCGGTTTATACAATCTGCTATAAAATTTTCTGTGGGCCAGATACTAAATGATTATTACTATCCCTGATTTTTAAGATGTTATTCCTAGCGACTTTCTGTCTTGTTCTTAAAGCTAGAAGCCTCCCCGTCGCCTCCCCATACTCATATATTTCCCTCGATTAGCTTGGTACATTTGTGCCACTTTAGTCTGAAAATGCGCGTTTATTTCCGATTTGGCGATAGCTAATTTAATCATTTGTTCGCCCAATAAGTTCTCAGAGCCGCCTTTATTTATTATTTGAACATGCTCTACCTCAAGTTCTGATAATTTACTAATTAATAGATCGAATTGTGCTTTGCATTGTTTCCGAGTACGAGCCACAAACCCAATTATCTCACCTCTCAAGGCGGCCTTAAAAGTATCCCATACCACCTCACGGGAGGCACTATATCTGTTACAATCAAAAATCCTTGGGCCCATTGCTTAATATATATGCAAAATTCCTCATCCATCAATAGCTTTTTATCGAATGACCATGAAGTCCCTTGCCTAACAGCCTTCGCCCCTTACTTCCAAGATCAGAGGATTATGATCAGAATATAGTTGGGGCAGTTTTATAATATCTAATTTATCTATCAGTAACTGGGAAGCTAAAAAATAATCCAACCGTACAAATTTTTTATGTGGATGTGAAAAATATGTGAATCCAGGATCTCTTCGTTGTTTCTCTGCCCATACATCGCACAAACCATGACTATCTTTGAATGCCCCAATTGCTCTGTAAACCTTCGGTTTCCTACCTACATATTTCTGATTTTGAGTATTATTGACATCCATGTGTATATTAAAATCCCCACACACTATCATTCGTTGTGACCAATTAGCTAATTCTATCTCCAATTCATTCCAGATGTCCGCATCATCCAAATTGGAGCCATAGATATTCACGACTGTCATCCCTGTTGATAGCTCTACTATAGCCCATCGTCCCCATTTGTCTGCTGCAGACCACGCAACCAACCCATTTCGTTGCCTGGTATATATAGCAACCCCTCTGATCATGGTGGTCTGAAAAGAACATGCCACCAAACAATAGCCTCTAATCTCTAAAAGATCCTTATTATTCCATGGAATGTGTGTTTCTTGTAAACATATTAAATCTGGGTTCAGTGTTCTAAGTATCTCATATACCCTTTCTCTTTTTTCCTATCGTTTAGACCGCCAACATTTGATGAACATATCCTAAAATTATTCATATTTTACAATATTTTCTCTCTTATCTAAACATTGCTGGACTACTACCTCGTAATTAGTGCTTTGCCAAAAAACAGATATTTCTGATTTCCGTCTTTTCTGTTTATCTCCCTCTTTAACTCTCCCCTCAGCTTGCCCACCCCAAATCCTCCACCCCCAGCATCCAACCAAACCCCCTACCATCCAACCCAGTGCTACCTCCCCATCCAGCCCTATGCCCCCAGACCCATCCATCCAACCCCCACCCATTATCCCCTACCCAGGCAAAAGGGCAAATAGCCCTTACGATGGAGAGAGACTTGACCCCGGTGACCCCCCTTCTTCAAGTTACAGTAATGTTAGCCGGACATATATATGTCCCCTTTATTTTCCACAGACCATATATCTATCTATATAATGTCCTGTATATTAATTTCTAGTGACCCTGTTTCCTGGCTACTCAAATGGCGTCTAGGTATTCTTTCGCTTGAATTTCAGAGATAAAAAATCGTGTCTGACCCTTGCTGATTATTTTTAATGTAGCTGGATTGAGCAAAAACGCCTGCGCCCCCTTATTCTGAAAAGGAGTTATAAGTTGGCGTAACTGCCACCTTTTTTCTACAGTGTAGTGACAGTAGTCAGGTCTTACAAAAAACTGCACCCCTTTTCCCTGCCGCTTCCTTTCCGGTCGAGCTAGATCATATATGGCTTTGCGTGCTAGAAAATTGTTTAGACAAATCAAAATAGCCCTCGGTCTAATCTCGGTTTGCCCTTTTTTAGTTGTCGGCTGTCTAAACGGAAACCTGTGAGCTCTTTGGATCTCAGTAGACCAGTTCCACATGGTTAGGTCCGGAAAGGCTTCAGAGAAGAGATCGATCAGAAATTTCCGGGCGTCTGAACCCTCGATACCTTCTGGAATTCCTAATACTCTGAGGTTGTTACGGCGTGATCGGTTCTCCAAATCGACTAATTTCATTTGAGTGTCATCTCTATGGGAAGTCATGGCTTTCAGAGTGGTCTTTTGTACTGCCATTTCGTCTTCTAGAGTCGATATTCTCCCCTCCGCCTCATTCATTCTGTCAGTGAATTCTTTACAGGTTTTTGCTACTCTCCTGACAGTATTTTGTCATTTCCGGCAGGCAGTGTGTGTCTTCAGATTCTCTGTGCGGGTTTCGAGCCTATGGTCTACTATAGATTTATAAATTGCAGCCAAGGATATTTCTTCTGTCTGACCGCCCATTGCACCCATATTGCCCAACGAGAGTCCTCAAATTCTGCGCCGGGAAAGCTTGGCTCAGAATGAGGTTCAGAAGACAGGGAGACCTCCCACATCAAACTTTTTACTGGCCCCAGGAGGGGTACCTGCTCTTTATTTGTCGATTCTTTATGCACCATAGTATTGTCCAGACTTTTTCCGTCCATATTAGAGATGTTCGATTCATTCCACAGACTGGTTGTTGACCCATCCAATGATCCAGATCTAGACGCCCCATCTTTCTCATCATGACCAAGATGTTCATCTCCCGATGAATCCGAGGGTTTTGAAAGTGAGTAAAACTTCTCCCCTGAGTCCCCCTCTCTGTTACTCTCTTTACTAGTCTTAACTTCGCTTTCCTCTTTATGACCGTGGCCCATATAGGAATCCAATATAGGTGCGTTTATATCCACGTTTAGCCCACCGTGCCTTGCCTCTGATACATTCTGTTGTGACTCAGGAATGGTCTGGTTAAGAATCCAAGGGGGGTCTTTTTCCTTATCAAGATGTGCCTTGTCATGCAGCAAATATACTACACCCCCAGGGTTTACATCCATTGAGATATTCGCTGATGTATACGTGTTATCCGAAATACCAGCCTCAGCCTCAACATTCGCCATTTTTTCCTGTACGCCAATAGTATTCTCCTTTCTCGATTTTACGAACATTGGTGGGATTTTTTTTTTTACATCCGCTTGCTGTTCCCCCCCGTACAAGGAGGTACTCAGATCGCCAGTTATGCCCTCCAAAGACGTTTTTAAGTTAGTTCCACCCTTCATCATGGTCTCTCTTCTATTCCCAGCCTGAGGATCTCTGGTCTTGCCACCACGAGCAGATTTTGGGGGCATGATGACACAGATTAGAGTAGCACAGTTCCGTTTGGGAAATATCAGCACTTACAGCGTTTGTCAAAGTTAATGCTCCTTTATTTGCCTGCTGCTCACCCGCGTGTGTCGCTGCATCCCATATGATCCACCGCCCCTTCTCGCTGCCGACCTCCACAGCACAGTGCGCTTACCGACAGAGTTTCTCCAGCGCACCGCCTCCGAGGACCCGGAGATGACTTAGGGCGTATCTCTCTCGTGTCTGTAGCGGCCTCAAAGAGCTGTCCAGCGAGGGCGCGTGCCTCTGTTTTCCACTGCCGCGGCTGACAACCAATTTAGTATTGTGAGTATCGTACACCAAGGACGATTGCTGGGCAATCTTTTGGTTTCCCTTCCACGTAGGTGAGCGGTAAGTGAATAGTTAGGCGGGTTGATAGAGCCCAGAGCAATCGCCACCGCCAAATGCCTTTACTTTCCTCCAGCAACATTCAGTTACAATTTTCTATCCTTTTTCGGTTTCCTTTTCCGAGCGTCCACATAAATACCATGTCCCGGTATATTGTCAGTATGTCATCGGAGTATTCTATAAGCAGTAGTCTATGAAGAAGGAGAGTTCAGCGAGGAGCTCATCTCTCACACGTCCAACTAGCGGTCGCCATCTTTGCCGTCTCCCCCCAATAGAGAGAAGATATTCATTGTATGACTGGACACAATAAAATGAATCGCACACAATAAGTGTGGGGAATTCCTGATCCGGATTTCTTAGTGCCAGTATCAGGGCTTTCAGTTCTACCAGCTGTGCTGTGCAATCTCCCAGAGACTGAGTCTGTGTATTGGCAGGACAGAACTTGCCTTCCTGCATATGTCCCTTCACAATCGCACATGCTGTGCTGTATTGCTGTTTGCTTCCTATGGCAGGCTGGGCAGATCCGTCAGTATAAATGATGTATTCATACTGATCGAGAGACAGGATTTCATTCGGGAGAGGCTATTCTTGTTCGTACAGCAGAAATGCTTGTGTTTTCTTTTCTTTTTTGGCGTTTCAATAAGGGTTTATTGAACAGTTGCTATTCTTTTTTTTTTTTTTTTAAATCTTTTTTTATTAAGTTTTACTTTTAGTGCATGATTACACTTATACAAATTGCACTTCATTTGTTTCAATCTCTTTGCAAACAATTTATAAGTACAGCACATGCATGTATTATATCGCCGCAGGTAGGTTACATATTAATTTATCACAAATGAAAATAAATATTAAATCAACAATTGTGCATCATGCACACAGCTTATCGAAAAAATTAAATAATTATTTTTATTTTTCTTCCCTTTTAACCCCCACTCCCACCCCTCCCACCCCGGGGGTTGGCACAGCTTTATACGAGTTTGAAAACAGTAAGAAAAAGAAAAGGAGAATGAGAGAAGAAAATAAATAAATAAAAGAATTAGTTTATCTGAATTATTTCTCAAGCCATTTAGTCAGAGGTTCCCAATGCTTGTGTTTTCAATGTAGGATCATATCTGTAATCTACATCTTTTACAGTGAGAGAATTAGCCCATTGTATCCATTGTGGATGTAGTGCTTTTGAGTTTGGAACACTTGCTTTTGTAACAGCCTCTAAGGTTGGTACTGGAGTCACGACAATTTTGCGTTTCCCCTGTGCTAGTGCTCTTTCTTTCACTACGTTATTAGAGACAGTGGTCCCTATCAAGGAAAATAAAGTCATACATACAGAACTACAATCAGAGCTGTGTATGTCTATATCCAAATGGAAACAAATTATTTATTTACATTCAATAAACACGAAAAGCATATAGTATAATGCAGTGAGCAGAAAGTGACGGGGTTTTGGAAATCAACAGATTTCCAGACCTCAGGCATTTGTTTTCAAAGTGACTTTCAGTGATACATTATTTACGGCAGTCACAATGAGGAAAACATCTTATGCTCCACATCAAACATAAGCAGAGGTTTGGAGTCAAGATGTGGTTGTCTACGACGTTTCGATCCCCAACTGAGGTCGGGGGATCATCATCAGGACAGAAAAATCTGAATGCCTGAGAGGTAGCCTGTGTAAGGCGGGGGGAAGGGAAAAAGAGAGGAAAGAGAAGGGGAGATAGGGTGGGGTCGGTTTGGGTATTGGAAAAGGAAGGGGAAAGGTAGAGGGGGGAAAGAAAAACAGGGGGGGAAGGGAGAGAGAGAAACAGGTTAGAAGGGGTTAGGTGGGTCTAAAAAACAACTCAGAAGGTTTGACTCGTTAATTTGGGTAGTGGGGCTTTGTGTAGGGATGGTGGGTGGCGATGCAATGAACCACATTCGAATAAGGCTGTCCCAATGGAATTGAGCTCTCCTATTGTGCAGGAGGATGTGTGAGTGATGTGGTATAGGGATGCTATGGTCATGTTCAGCGAGGGTCAGAGATACGAAAAATCTGCCAGGGTGGAGTGTAGGTCTGGAGGTGAAGCGCGGCTGGTGAGAGGCCTCCAATTGTGGGTAAATTAACAGAGAAGGAGTGCTGGTAGTGAACTAGGTAAAAATGCGCTGAGAAACACAGGTGAAACAGCGAACTTTCTGCCAGTCCAGAATGTGGACCGCAAGGTCAGAGTGGTGAAGGATCAATATCCTACCCGTGGCGTCCTGGTACCAATGCTCGGGATTGTGCAGTGAGACGTCTGGAAAATAAAGAAGGCTCAGCAAGTCACGTATATGTGAGATACATATACCACAAAAGGATGGCTACGGGTGTCCAGCGGAAGCGCTTACCTAAAGAGTCCAAGGTTGAGCAGGGTCAGAGGGGTTAGGGATCAATATCTCACCCGTGGTGTCCTGCTGGCGTTGCTCGGATTCGAGCGCAAATAGGAGGAAGATCCTGAAAGTAAAGTGGTGCTTAATGAGACACAAATGCGTAGTGTGGAGGTCATGGTTGGGCAGAAGACTGTCCGGAGAGTGTGCTTACCTCAGAGATCCTGAGGTTCGTCAGGATAGAAGCTGGTATTCTAGAAGCAGGAATCCAGGAACACCGTGTGAGTGTACCGGTGCCCGTAATAAGTGAGGAAGTGCCTACCAGGAGTGCGCATGCATGTGTGAAATAAGAAGTAGACCGACGGATAGGGAAGGTATGGGAACCCGTGGGCGCAATGTTGGGTGTCATGACGGGGGGAAAAAACGGTGGGAAATTGGCGAATGTTTTGATGAACTCTGAAAGGAACGAGAGGAATGTGTATCAGTATCCTGATACCTGATAGGTTTCTTAATATTATCACGGTTTCTAAGAGTATATCTTTTTTCAGAAGGCTCCTGTTGAGGAGACCCACCTCGTGATCGTGATGTATTCTGCTTATTATTTTTTGATTGTTTGTTATCCCATTTCTTTTTGGAAGAATCGGGTGCTTGATTTGAGCTATCCTTTTCAGAATTACCCGCCACTTGTGGTTTCCCAGGTCTGGCTCCCAAGTTATCTCTACCCAGCGAAGCATAGGTTTCGTCGATAATCTTAGGTAGTACTCGTTCCTGCTGTGCAACAGTGACTTCCCTCAGGCGTTGGCATATAGCCACCGCTGCTGCCTCCCCTTTTATGTTACCTAACATAATTGCTGATACCTGGGCAAAATTGCCCATCAGTTTCATCCCCAGGTCCAGGGCAGGTTCTGCCTCATACTCATTCTGTATTTGTTTCAATACATCTGGTAAAACTGCTATTGAGGGGGTACCATGAGTTCTGGTATAAACGGCAGCGAAAACTGTACCCCAAGTGGTACAATCCTCTATCGGGGGAGGTAACTCCATTGACAAGCAAATTGTTAGTATTCTGTGTTTTTCCTGCGGGCCCGCAGGGGGAAATACTGATTCAAGCTGTGCTATTTTCTGTGCTATCCAGAATGGCATTTGCTCATGTTTGGTGGGCATGCTTCCCATAATCGCGTTTGTGGACTGATATTTGTCGTAGTCATTTGAGGTTGACCAGCTTGAGTAATCCGCGCAGGTTGAATTGTAAGTGTTCGCATTACGAACTGTGGAATGTTTCTGATTAGTTTTACTACGTAGCTGTAAAGTGTACGTAATTCTGCTGCTGGCAATGTATCAATCTCTGGATGCGGTGTGTAAGCAGCTAGGACCGGCCAGGTTGCTCCTTCTCTGCTGAGTGGACCGAGTCTCACATTTGTTGTGGTGTGGGGGAGTGCGCCTTTAAACCAATTAATATGCTCTTGGTATTTACGGGACTTCTACGTCCACGTATGGAAAGTATTCTTCAGGTGTGTCATCTTCAATGTAAGTATGAAACAACTGTGTGCGTGCATCTGCAGGCGGAAATTTGACCCAAGAATAGAATACCTCTGTACTGAATGCTTCGTGTGCCTCTATCACGAAGGTAACACTACCACCCATTGCCAGGAGACCGTATTGCAATAATTTCATAGTAACTGCATGACTGCAATTTTCTGTAATATTACGAGCAACTTACTGCTCTTCTTCCCCTATACCTGCAGCACCGGCTCCACTGACAGACATTGTGGTAGGAAGTATTAAGGAAAAGAGATAAGGTTTTGCACAGTGTGGGCAACTATAATCCTTCAAGCTTGAAAAGCCTACGGTCAATACATAGGATATACGTACTCAGCTGCGGCAGATTTCCCTTCCCACTCCAGACGTCTCTGGTTAAATGTGAGTAGGGGTCTCTGAGAAAGCAAGACTGAACTACTCAGATTTGACCGTTAAATAAGAACCAAACCAACATTGGCGGTGCCATGTCGTGTAGTTCCTAAAAATACATAGGATCTGCGCATTTGTTGGACAACATGGACTGAGGGATTGGTGTCTAGACTTATTCCGGGCACCCCCTCAGGATATGTCAACCTATTGACCAGCTATCTCACAGTGCCACTATAAGCCCCCGAACCTTACCAAGGAGCGAATAGTTTCTGGCAACCATTGAACCTGACAACTCTTGACCCTTCAGGGATCGTGGAAATAGTACAGTACTTTTTACTTAGTCAATCGTGCTCAGTCTCAGAGAGATACACAGAATAAACGCTTGTGGATGTTTTCAATAAGCATATATTGAACCAGCGTCATACTTGTATAAAACATGTTTGCTGCGACAATCAATAGACAGAAGCTAATGTAAGAGATTACAAGCACCAATAGAGTAAATAAAAGGTAGAATTCTATCATGATGCTAAAACAGTGAATATATGCAGGCATATAAACATGACAGTAATGAAGCGTACTCCTACGATGCGGACACTACCTAAGTGTACCTAGCATGCATGTGTGTGTAAAGCCAAGAATCCCCTAGGAAAGAGCCCACCCCATTACCTGATGGGAGAGAATGAAGGTCCCAGTCTTGGTCACAAGTTGGACAACCCGTAAGGGATGTCAGAACACTGCGTGTTGAAGCTTCAGCGTGCAGGGACCTCCGTGTCTTGTGTCAGCGTAGAAGCGTCTCCTCTAGTTAGCTAGGGAAGGTGCGGTTCTTTTATACCAAAAAGGTAGCCTCGGGGGTTCTACCACAATCAATGTTGTTAGTAATATTATGTCCATGAGCCAAAATTAATAATTGTAACTATGCAATGCCCTAGGAGGAAGATAGCGATGACTTTTGTACAGAGTATGTTAATTCTGTTATGTACATTATGTGCAGGGGATTTTTTCTAAGAATCCTCATGCATAATAAATGAGGCTAGTTTCAAGGAAACCAATCGACATTTATTCAGCCCATAACTGGGTAAAAGGTCAGTGTTAGAACCGTTATGCAGAGCAAGGTAGGACAAATGTAGGTAAAACGTCACTTTGCTACTTAGGCCTAGGTTAGGAAACATAACA
The DNA here is from genome assembly GCA_963921515.1 of Calotriton arnoldi. Taxonomy (NCBI): domain Eukaryota; kingdom Metazoa; phylum Chordata; class Amphibia; order Caudata; family Salamandridae; genus Calotriton; species Calotriton arnoldi. The sequence goes on from CAWUFW010002807.1 coordinate 46,847, forward strand.
CACTCAGTCATGAGTCGCATCTGAGCACCATGGGGATGTTTGTGCAGCGACTGTTTTTACTTGTACTGTGCCCTGTTGTGTACTTTGTGTTTATTTCTGACTGGTTTCGACTAAATGCTAGTATCGCCTTCAACACGTTGCTCTATGGGAATGCCTTACAAATTGCCTCTACCCAACATGGCTGACTCAAAGGGGGCCGTGGAATGTCCTTTAAGACATTTGAAAGGCGGTGGCCATCTTCAAGTGCCTAATTTGTCTCCTCTAATCAGAGTTCAAGCTAGCTCTCTGTTCGGCACTGCAAAGGGCCCATACCTCATAGTCGTACCCACGGTTACCCGACCTGCAAGTTTAGGTGGTCTTTACTTCAGCCTTTCCAGTAAAATTTAATAACATATTTCTGTGCCCTCCCCCCCCGAAGTTCTCACCCTTTCATGTGCAAAAAAAACAGGGCCCTGTCCGCTCTCTTGTGCCCTCACTTGTTATTTTCATATTACGGTTGACCAAATGCTCTTTCTTTCTCTCTCTGTATCATGTGTACATGGAGGTCTCTTATCCCGTTTCCATTAATTTGGGCAAGGATGCGGGTACAGTATAGACAACTGAAAATTTGACTTTTTATATTTATAAACCAAAGCTCTCTCTCTTTTATGTGCCTTGAATTTGTGTGGTTGAGACTCGCTATTGTACTTTCAGTCTCATCATTTCAGAATGGAAGCATTTTCAATATTCTGGAACTCTCTCCCGCCCGCCATCAGAAGACTCCCTTGCTTGGCACGCTTTAAAAAGGAGACCAAAACTTTCCTAATGGGCAAATTTCTCGCTTAAGGATCACATTACAATCACCTCATCGACATGTTCCACCCCCACCTCGGCATTATCCATGGCTTCACGGCTGATACCTACCCTGCACTCCTGGGCACTCCCACCCAAGAGTTGAGACTGCGTGCCTTTCTTTAGAATGTATCTACCTGCTTTTCCTGTAAATCCCAATTGTATCCGGAACTTCAAACTGCGTGCCTTTTCTTGTATAATGTATCTACCTTTTTTACCCAACTCCCTCCCCTCCTAACTCTTTGTATACCTCCCACAATCCTGTAAAGCACTCTGATACCCTCACGGGTCTGGTTAGCGCTCTATAAAACTATAAAATAAATAAATAAATATTCTATATAACAAAGCCATAGTTATTGCTTATTTATCTTATGTAACTAACTACCACTGACAAAGCTAATAGTCCTGGCTTGTTGTAGGTATAATGTTACTTGTATCATATATCTGGATGCAATGACAGAAACAGCAAAATACCAGTCGGGAGGCACACTATGCTAACAGATTTTTACCTTGTGTTTTTAAGCCACACCCTTAAACCGGCCCCCTAGTTTTTTCATCCCACTTAAAGCCCTGCTCCCACTCAAGTACTCACTACAGCCCTCCAGGTTCTGCGCTCACTAAAGCCCTCACTGAAACACACTCGTACTCCAGAACTCGCCACAACCCTCACTGCAACACTCGCCCACCAGCACTCACTAAAACCCTCACTGCAACACCCTGACACTCCTGCACTCACTAAAAAAAAAATCACTGAAACACACTCCCCACTCCTGCACTCACTAAACTACTTACATGCAACACACTTACACTCCGGCGCGCACAACCCTCACTGCAAACGAAAACACAAAGGTAAAACACATGATCAATTACGACAATAGCTCTAACTCTCATAAATTGAAGATGTATTGACATTGCCAGTGCTTTTTCGGTTTTGAAGAATGTCACGTCACCCTATAAAAAGTCAGTCTGTGCCGGCCGGCAAAGCCACTTGCACTACTCGCGCACATCTTGAGACTCTTTACCATCCTGCCTTCTATACCCTAGACCACTGGATCCCCAATCACGAATAATCAATGTGCGACCAGACACTTAAAAGATCCACAACTTTCCTTGCGATAACGCCTTTCAGTACTGCTTTAGCTAGCTTTGACAATAGAGTTCGTTCCCCGCTTACACTCCTTATGTTGACGGCGGACGTAGCAACACGCACGACGTACATAGGACGGACGTGACGTCCAGATCACGTGTGTTGCGTCGTTGCTGAGGGTCCTTTCTCTAATTGGAACATGTCACTTTCGTCCCTCTAATGGAAAAGAGTGGCTACTCTACCACAATACTGTCAATCCCTGCAGTGGCTGCTGTCGAGCCAGTGGATCACTGCTCCCTGCCCAAACAGAGTCCTCAGGAGTAGCAAATATGGGCACCGTTCATGCACGGGTAAGTGGGCGCTGCCTTCTGGAGCTACACGCTGTCAGCCCCGCGTGACCTTCCGGGGTTACCAGGTCGCAGCTCTAGAATATGGCCAAAAATCATTGATTGAATCTTATAACGATAAAGGGGTAGCATCGTCAAGCAGGGCATTGTACTTGAAGCTGTATCTGGTGAACCCTAATGCACTTCTTAGTGAATAAGGTGCACTGCCAAGCTTTTCTTTTTATACAAACATTTGCAAACAAGGATGAGACTTTGGGTCTTGGGGACGACATTGTAAATTACTTTTAGCGATATCGAGGCTTCCTAGTTTCTGCAGTGATTGAACACTTCCCAGAGTATTTTTTGACCTAACTGATGATAATCACTCAATTTTAACAGCGTATTTGTAAAAAAAAGAAAATAAGCTGTTGACACTACATGCTTGTCTTGGATATTTCACACGTGTCTGGCCTTAATCTTCTAAACACCCTTGAGCAGTAAAGCAAACCTAACAGCAATTCCTATAAGAACTTGTAATGACATGACGCATTCTTATTCCAAATTAGTAAAATATTATCACAGTGTTGGCTCGAGCGTAGCTTCAGGGGGGATGTTTAGGACGTGACAGACCCCCAAATAAATACATTTTTGGCTTGGCAGTTGGGTCTCGGGGCCCTGAATCGGAGCTGCTATGTCTGTGTTGGTTTTTATCATCATTCCGATTTCATTGAGAGCTTTAACTTGTTCATTTTTTTTGAATCAGTGACAAGTATATACTATGAATGGTTTACCATAAAAGTAGTAAATCTGCACCTACAGAATTACTTCTTGAATGGATGCAAACTTACTACTTTTTAGAATTCACAAAAAATGGTAGCTGCTCCAATCTCCTGTTTCCAGGCATACTAATGGCAATCAATCACCCAAAAGGTTATGGGACAAATGCTTGCAAATTGTCTAACCACTGGCAATCGCTTGTTGTAGCATTCCAAACCATAATTTTTAGACAGAGGGCTTAATTTAGGGTTTGGTGGAGCGAGCAAAGGCAAGGAAAAGGGCGGAGGACTTTACATCAACCCACCTGTCTTTACCCCACCTGCAAAATTTAGATATTTGGACCGGCCCCACAGACATATCTATTTATTGACAGGAACTGCTGTCATGGCGGTTCCTGTCAATTTAGGAAAAGTTTGACGGACAGCTGTCAGACTTTTCCAGAATTTCTTATTTTTCAAAAAACAAATTCCTAAAGCGGGAGTTTGTTGTTGAAAATTAAAAACTAATGACCCCAATTCGTGGGATTTATTTCCCATGGTGTGGGGGTTATTTTTCTTCAATGTAATTTTTTTTTTTTTTTTTTTTTTTACTGTCCCTCACTACCAGGATGTAGGTGGTGATAAGACAGTTAAAAAAAAAAGTCATCGAACCAGTCCACTCATTCATTGTAAATAGGGCAGACAGTAATACAGGAGTTTTACACCGACAGAGTATATTTTACTCCATCAGCACAAAGTGCAGTCTGCCCGACTCAAAATCAGGAGGGCGGACCTTTTGATTGGCAGACAGGACACACTGTTGCCGTTGCAACGGAGTACCCTGTAAGAGTACCCTGTCTGCCAAACTCTAAATCAACCCCAGAGGCCCACCTAATGCAGATCAGTACTGACTGCTACTCATGGGAACAGTCCCACTGCCACTTTATGTAAAATACTTGGTCACCCGTATTGCTGGTAAACCAACAAGGTAATTTCTTTAAAAATATTTGTTCTCAAAATTAGTTTTCTTCTGAGTGCGCAAAGCTACAGAGCAATGAGGCTACCCTAATAGAACTGTGTGAAAAATGTCTTATCTGTTTTGTTTTACATTGAAAGTCTTCTCGTATCCCTCCTGTTTCTGAGCCTGGGAATGAAGGCAGCAACCATACAATAATTTCAGAGCCCAATACCTTCTGCTTCTCAGCTACAAGCTGTAGACGTAAGTACTGCATATTAGTTATGATGCTACCTGACCACAATAGAAGGTTTGTCTTCACAATACTTTCCACGCTGGATGGAACAGACCTTCGTGGTGGTGTTCCTTTCTTGCTCGCATAAACTAAATGACAGTTTTGCTGAAAAACCGTCAATACTACTCTGGCTTAGTTAAGCTGTTTACTAGTGTAGTCTGATGTCACTGTTCATACCATTTCCTTAATTTCAGTAGGTCACATCCCCTAAGCCTAATGTTTTAGTTCCAAATATACAAACATTTTACTTCTTTAAAACTGTAAATGACAAATTCTAAATTTACTTTTTACCGTATGAATGTTATCTAAAAGGAATATACTGTGCAGAAAATAACATAAATAATCATGCTATAGAGAATTACGTTTACCACAAAACCCTCTCTGGAGAAGCTCATGTACAACTCTTAAAAAATCATCAAAGCCTCCCTCACTAAATGCACCTCCCCATAAACCTTAAAAACTGTCCAGATCCTCCACCTTCTGAAGAAGCCCACCCTGGACCATGTGACGTTGCCAGCTATAGTCCCATCATGCACCTATCTTTCATTGGCAAAATCCTTGTTAAAACAGTCTACATTCATCTGCAACCACAAATCCATGACAGCCAATCAGATTTCAGATCTCGGTGTAGCACTGAGACAGTCGCCATAATTCTGCCTTCAGCACTGTTGTCTATCCAACCCTCATTATGTCTGGGACTCTAAAATGCTGCCCTATACTTGTTCTCCTTTTTCTTTTCCAACTGACCCTAGTCTGTCCGGTTCAATGCTACAAGGTCCCAGAAGATTCCATCTCCTGCGGAATGCCCCAGCACTCAATCTCATTCCCCCCACAAGCAATCTAATCATGGTACCCCCACAAAATTGAACTCACTGATGGCAGGATCAAAATTCACCTGTATAGCGGCAGAACTCTGTGTTCGACACTCAAATTTGCATTCTCTGGCTCAATATTCGCTGACTCCAAATACTGCCTATAACTCATTAATTCCTGGGTTGCAGCATCTACCTGAAGCTCACTCCACCAAGACTAAATTTGTCTTCTCGACCAGAAAAAACAAAGATCAAGCAATACAGAGCTGGCTCAACAGTATGCATTTGGAAGGCTGCAACCCCCAACGGATGAGCAAAGCAAAATTACGAGGCTTCACCCTCGAAGCTGACTTCTTCAAGTAATGAATTGCAGCGACTAACAAAACAGCATGGTATCAGTTTTCCCTACTGAACAAAAATAAAGCTTTTCCTCCTCAAAACAACGTCAGAACTATCATTTAAGTGTTCCTACGCTCTCCTTTAGATGGAGGCAATGCCAATCTCTCTCCATACTCCGCAACAGCACTCTAGCCACCATGAAATGGTTCCTACACTGTTTAGCAAGTTCCATCAAAGGATTGTAGAAATTCTAATACATCTCCCCAACACTAATGAAACGTTATTGGCTCAACCATACATAATCATCTGAATTACCTACAAGGCTACCAGAGCGGACACCCAAGCATATCTTGCTGAGATGGTATCCACCCGTGGTGTACTACTCTTCATCCAGAACCAGGACATCACCAGACTGGAGATTAACTTTTTAAAAGCAGAACACAGGCATTCTCCGTTTATGCTCCCAGGAACTGGAACAACATACCAATCCGCTTTAAACCTGCCCCAACTTTTCACCACTTCAGGATAAAAGTCGAGATCCACCTCTTCAAAGAATATTGCTTCTCAGCACCTTAATCTTAATTACCATCCCCACTCTTCTGAGTATTAGTAGCAACCTCCTTCACCTTGTCCATTCTCCTTAATCATTCTCCATTGCTCCTGGCTAGGTTTACGTTATCTAAATACATATTCAAACATACATGAATTCCTGCATACATATATATCCAGTGATGATGGCCCATTGAGAACATTATCACCTATATTCACCTATGCTTCAAGGGCACTACACTGTATATGCATTTACTGTCTTGGCAGTTAATGGTGTAGAAACATTTCTATTGTGCAGCCACCATGTGTATAAAGGAAATGAGGCATAGTTTTTAGGTCAAGCCTGGGCAGCGCATGCGCTATTCTGCGAGGCGTACTGTATGTATGGACTTGAAGCCCTGCCCACTTTTTTTTTTCCGAGGAAAGGAAGATGGTGGATTGAATCTGCTCGGGAGGACGCCTCCCGCTGACTTCCCGACACCGCGGCCCTGCTAGTGCCTCCCCTCTCCCCCGCGGCTTTGCTTTAGCACACAAAGCACACAGAGAAATGCAGTCTCCGATTTTGGCGCTGAAACGCTCTGCGATCGCACACTTACCCTGTTGATGCGGTGAAACACGGAAAGGCAAACGGAGCCGTCGGACACGGCGGCAAGCAGCGGGCGGATACAAAATCGCTTTGATGTGACGGCTGTGCTCGGCGTCCGCTCGCAACTGTTTCCAGGTGAGCAGAGCGGCGCAGTGGTATCACGCTGGGCTGCTTGCATGTTTTCTCTCTGCTTATACTTTTGAACGTGAAACCGGTGGTACTGGGCTAACGCCGGCTGTGTTTGCATTGGGCAGTGTGATGGCCCCACAGCGTAACACTGCTCCCAAAGGACGTGGGCGCACTGGTGATTCTTCAGCGACAACTAGAGCAGCAGGAACAGCGGGAACGGCAGGAGCCGTCACAACAGGTTCAGTTTTGGCAGAGGGGGGTCTTGGTGCTTGTAGCAGAGCTGGGGACACTGGTGCAGCAGTCAATATAGACACCCGCTCCCAGCTGGGAAGACCAATTCTGCGCCTGCTGCGGTCAGGCAGGGCTGGTGGGCTGCTCCGTTCCTGTGGCTCTGAAACATCTATTCCTGGGCTTGAGATGGCCGATGCACTGATTAATGCGATACATGAAGGCTGGGGTGATAAGGGTGCACCCCAGCCTCTCATACTGTGAATAAAGGACCCTCAGCAATTATACAGCTTGGTCGACTGCAGTAGTACTGAAGAAGTGTTTTCGGACGCTGGAAGAGTGGGAGAAAGAGAGAGCCGCGGAATACAAATGCAGCCAAACTAGGTGACTGCAGTTCTTCAGTAATGTCTGCCTCCCAATCTGCTGTGTCAACTCAAGTACAGTCTCACCTACTGCTCTCTGTTAACAATCTAAACATCACGACCCCCAGCAACGTGGACTCTCACTCTCAAACTTATACTACTTTGGGCCTGGAATGTCAAAAGCAAACGGCGTTGCCTAGCAGTAATCTTGGGTAAGAAATATCTGCTGGTTCTGTGCATACTCATCCTGCCAAAGCTCATTTGGTTACTCCAGGTGGTGCCCTGTTGGAATCCGTGGCTCAGTCAGTGAATGCAACTGGTGAGGATGGTGAGACTGATGTCTTGGTATCAGACACATCTAAGGTGCGCTCCCCAGTGGGGGAGAAAGGTCCAAAGGCGAGAGGTTCCAAAAGCACCAGAGGGGCTAAAGGTGGAAAAGGCCGCCGCGGCACCAAACTCCCACTTACTACCACAGTTGGGCGACTTAAGGAATCTGCCCCGAGCAGCACGAAAGCCGATTATGGCTTTAGTCCTCTGCGTAAATGGGTGGCATCAAAGGGAGAGGTTAAAGCCATTATTTCACGACTTTCCAACTCTGGCAACGTGGAGGCCGTGGTACCTATGGTCCCTGCGGCAGTGGCGGCAGTCGAGGGGGCTGACTTATTAACATCTTCTCGCCCCTGTGCGAGCTCAATGGCCTTGCCAACAGTCCAGGCGGCCAGTCCCGAAGGGAATTTGGGCAGAGACTTTGAGATACCTGGGTCTGTACCTGCCCCCGCAATACTAGCAGCGTCCAGTAACTCGCTGGAAGGGCCATCCTGTAGTCTCTCGCACTCTCTGGAACATGAGGTGCCCTCTCTGTCCACAATTCTGCAGGTGCTATCCATTCAGAGAGCTGAGGCACAGGAATACTACCTCCAAGCCAAAGCTGATAGTCGGGAGATCAAACAAGCACTTCTGGATGTCACCTCTAAGGTCGCCTCACTATCCTCAAATGTCACGTACTTGCAGGAACGGGTTGCAGCAGTCGAAGAAGTCAACACCACTACTTCAAGATTTGCCAAAACCTGTGAGAATCAGATGGCATTTCTACATTCTAAAGTTGAGGACCTTGAAAACTGCCAACGGCGGCATAACTTGCGCGTCTTTGGCATACCTGAAGGCAGAGAAGGATCTGACCCACGGGCGTACATAGTTAATCTATTTCAGCAGGCATTTCCAGATCTGGCTGACTGGGACATGGATTTGCAAGTCCAGCGGGCGCATCGACTACCTCTTGCTCTTACACAAGGGAATCAAGCCAAGCCATCTCGTCCATGCCCAATTCTGGTATTCCTGGGTAACTTCCTGCTGCGTCAAGCAATCTTTGTAAAAGCCCGTCCTTCTACTCCAGTCAAATTAGACTCGATTACCATGTTTGTGCTTTCAGATCTATGTAAGTCTACAATGGGCAAGCGATGGAAGCTCTGCCAGTTAATCGATCCCTTCAAGACAGTCTGCTCACAAGTGTTTCTTCAGGAACCATCACGTCTGAAGATCATTAGAAATGGTCAATCGCATTTCTTTTACACTGAGCATGATACTCGGCAAGCACTTTTAACATGGCAGGCTGAATCCGCTGGCTAAAAATATAGCGAGGGGCAGTTATGTAAAACGATATGTCACTATGAGCAGGGTGTTGCTCTTTTTTTCTTATCTTGCCCGCTCTCTTTTCTTTTATCTCTTCTCTTACACACTGGTAGGGGGTAAGGAGGGGGATCAGTGGGCGTCGGGTCGTCGGGGGGGGGGGGGTCGTCCTCCAGTGGCTGTCATTCAACGACAGCGGGATAAGGGGATGATTCCTTTCTGTAGGCACTGGGAGGAGGGTGCAGTCGGGATTGGGGTTGTCTCGTCTGATGGTCGGTTTTCCATCATGCTACTGAGGGGTGGTGGGGTAGGGGGGAGGGAGGGGGTTAAAGAGCCAATCAATAGTTGGAAATGTAGGTGCAGAACATAAGGCGCTTGAAGAGGGAGTCAGGGTGGAGGCGGCTGAATACAAACTATGTAATGTCTGACTTGAAATGTATGTGTTGGAATGTCGCGGGGTTGAATCAAGCTAGGAAGCGGCGACTAATCGGAGAGGAACTCCGTGCATTTAAGCCACATTTACTTGGCCTAACCGAGACTCATCTTGCATATAAGGACAGATCACTGCTTAGACAACTTGGGTATGACACATTAATATGCACCTCACAAGATGTTTCTATCCGTGGGGTTGCTATATTAAAGGCTGGGAACTTCGCAGTTACTGTTTTACGTACATTAGCTGATACTAATGGTAGGTGGGCAATAGTTCAGTTGTTGATAGCAGGGCATAAGGCTACGATCTGTGTAGTGTATGGTCCTAACTCAGACTGTCCCGATGTTTATGATTTTTTAAGTTCTGAATTACTGGGATGGGCCAGGGATCTGCTCATTATGGGCGACTTCAATTGCATTATGGATAACAAAATCGATACTACCAATAGTAAAGTACGGGCCAGAATGGTCAAGACTAGGGCAGCTTTGTTGACATTAGTACACATACACCAGCTTGATGATGCCTGGAGGACACTCTTCCCAATGCTTCCAGGGTATACGTTCTACTCACACCCGCACAAACAGTATTCTCGGATCGACATGATTTTTATCAAGAGGTCACTGTTGGAACATGCCCGCATAGAAGTATGTCCTAAAATTACATCGGACCATAACCCAGTAATACTAACGTTACAGAAACAACTTGGTGTCAGAAAGGAGCCTCAGGATTTTTCCTTTCCCAGACACTTACTTAGCAATCCTGAATATATGGTTCACATCAGAGGGGCATTGAAGGAGTATCTAAACAACAATCTGGGTACCGCTAGCATTTCAATAGTCTGGGACTGCATGAAAGCTTTTGTTAGGGGGGCGACTCTTCAGTTTGTTCTAGCACAAAATAAGCCGGCAACTGTAGTGGCAGAACAGGATCGTCTTGACTATTTAGACCTGGAACACCAACATGCTAGGGCGATAGGTGCAAGGGACCCAATGGCGCAGCTAATATACCTTCGGCTTCTGAAGGCTCGGTCTAAAATTAATAGAGGGCTAACGGATAAAATTGCTATTAACTACCATAAGCATAAAACTTTACAGTATGAGTATGGAGAAAGGGTGAGGCGGGTCCTGGCGGTTCAAATTGCCGATCAGAAGGCTAGGTCTAATATCAAATTGATTAAAGGTGATGGCGGTTTGTCCTTCACCCAGCCACAGGATATAGCGGAACAGTTTAGATTATTCCATGCTAACTTAAATTCTGAGTCTGCACCATTCAATAAATACACTTTTCTTGCCTATCTGCAGGAGAGTCACTTGCCTCAACTCGACTCCTTTGACTCTACAGAGTTACAAAAAGATATAGAACCAGTCGAGGTCGAGGATGCTATAAAATCTCGGCCCTCAGGCAAAGCGGCTAGTGAGGATACCATTCCGCTCGAATTTTATAAGACTTTCAGGGATATACTTTTACCTGTCTTCACATAGTTGAGTATGGACATTGTTAGTAGGGGCGATGCTCCTGTCTCATGGAGTACTACTAATATTGTGGTATTTCCTAAGAAGGGGAAGCCAATTGATGACCGAGGTTCTTACCGTCCAATATCTCTAATTAATTCTGATGCCAAAATGTTTTCTAAGATTCTGGCTTCACGCTTTGCTCCTGTTATTCACAAGCTAGTCTCGGAGCAGCAGCATGGCTTTGTCCCTGGCAGAGGCACGACAGCTCACATTAACGCTGCTGTATCGGCCTTCGATGTCTCCGGCCAACTTAACCAACGGATAGGGATGGTCATGCTGGACGCAGAAAAGGTGTTTGACAGAGTTGCTTGGAAAGCTCTTTGGTTGACCCGTGCTAACATTTGGTCTTGGCTCTCGATTTATTTCCTCCATGCAGAAGCTTTATAAGAAGCCAGTAGCAGCAATCAAACTGAATGGCATGACATCTGCCCTCTTTACAGTCCAACGGGGGACACGGCAGAGCTGCCCACTGTCCCCCTTACTGTTTGCACTTTACATTGAGCCGTTTGTAAGGTATCTGCAACAGAATGGAGGGATACCCCCAGTGTCCCTCAACGGTGTGGAACTCAAGGTTACTGCATACGCAGATGATATTGCAGTCTTCTCTGCTAACCCTGGAGAAGCTATAGTTAACATTACGAGAGAGGCTGAGCTATTTGGTTCTTTTTCCGGCTATAAGTTGAACTTAGCCAAGACTCAGACGATTGTAAATTTTCAATCTGATAACCTGCCTTTCGATCTAGGGGTTACACAAACAGCTACCTACCTTGGTGTTTGTCTTAGCAGTCAGGTCAACGACATTGTGTCTTTAAACTACAAACCGTTACTCAAAACAGTCTCGGCTAAACTGCGCAGCTGGCACCGGCTTCCTCTAAGCATCTATGGGATGTGCAACATAATCAGAATGAATGTTTTGCCTAAATTTTTATATCTATACCGTTCAACACCTCTGAGGGTCCCTCAGTCTTTTTTTAAGCGATTAGACAGTGCTATAGGTAGTTTTATTTGGGGGTATAGACGCGGCAGGAGGGCTCTTCGGCTTATGAAACTACCTTATACACAAGGGGGTTTTAAGCTCCCAGACTTCAAGCTTTACTACTGGGCTGCTTGTCTCGGCCGGATCCGTGGCTTGCTTTCTGGATCGGATGTTGGTCCGGCTTTGCTGTCCTATCAGTTAGCTTGCGGTCCGTCGGCCGGGTTCATGTTCTACAAGACCTCCGATCCTAACTACTTCAAGCGAGTTAAGTTTAAGGTAGTTAGAGATATTACCATGGAGTGGCAGGATATTTGTAAGCAATACGCCATACCCCGGCTTCACTATTACACGCTGCTATCGGGCAACCCGGTGCTGCCCGATATATTTCAAGATACTATCGGAAAAAGCTGGCAATGTAACAACATTAATCAGATCGGACAACTGTATGATGCTCACGGGTTTCGATCTTTCGTCTCATTAAAAGGCAAGTTTAGGTTATTACAGAATACTTTTTTTAAGTATTTACAAATCAGGGACTTTTTTGTAAGAGGGCAAAAGTTATTAGTCATGCTAAACCGTCTGAAATACTGACGGGAATATATACGAGTTCCGGCCGAGGCGCAATTGGCGCTGCTTACCAGAAATTTCTCGCCGTAGCTAATGATGATAGCATACAGATAGCTACCAAACTAAGTCGGACTCTTAGGGTCGATATTACGGCTGAGGAAATACAGGAGTCAATGGGTGCACTGGACAGGGTTGTAACTTCTGTCAATTTGAAATTACAACACTATCGGACAATCTATATGCTATATTATACACCGGCGATTATTGCTAAGTGGGTTGTATCCCGACCCTCTATTAAGCCATTCTGTCCGAAATGCCAACTCTTTGCTGCAGACCTAAGGCACATGTTTATTGACTGCCCGGGGCTGAAAAGGTTTTGGAGTGAGGTCTCTAATATCCTTATTTCACTTCTCGGCCAAAACATTCAGCTTACTGAGAAGGAAATATTCTTGGGGATCAAATGTGATGATGCAAGGTATGCGAGTCTGTTAGCTACTATCATTATAGTATGTGCCCGATTATGTATAGCTAGAGTCTGGATAAACAATATCGGTCCAAATGGTAGCGAAGTTTGGGTACTGCTCCGGCAGGTGTAGGAGATGAAATTAGCTTTGGCTAACTCGCTCCTGGCTTAAATTGAGCAGGATTTGGGCTAGCCTCCAATGGGATTAAAGACGCACTGTCACTTTCTACATGTTTCCTTTTTTTTTTTGCATTCCAACTCCTAATATCGATCCTAAAAAAACAGAAAATTGTCGCTATTTCTTTAGTATTTGATCTATACTCCGATATTTGGTGTACTTCTCTCTCCCCAGCGATGACAGAGGCATCTAAGGATTGAAATTGTGAAGTTAACATTTCCAACGTCAATGTTCAATTCATGTACAATCTATTTTTTTTTCTCTCGTCTTTTTCTTTGTTGATTGTACTGTGCTATATTTATGGCTCAATTAAAAAAAAAAAAAAAAAAAAAAAGCCCTGCCCACTTTCCACCCATATTTGTCATTGGCTTGTGTCATTGTCCTTCGTAAATGCTGGCTTCTGATTAGTTAATAGGCTTGTTAGTCCTTCCTTAGTACCGCCTTGTCTCCATTTGTAACCTCCCATGAGGACTGGCCCTTTTACTTCTGTTGTTACACAGTGTGTCTTATTTAGTCTGTAAGCACTATTTTCTTTAATGAGTTTCCCCTACTGCAGGCACGACATGCTTTCCTGCAACATTCAGCGTGCCATGAGCGCTTTCACTTTCCAAGCAGCCCACAATGGCAGCCGCTTCTTTGAAGTGAAATAGGTCTCGCATTTACAAGAGTTTGAGCTATTGGCATTGTAAATGACAATGCCTTATATTTATGTGTTCATTATCAAAACAGATAAATAAAAGGCATTGTCATTGTCAGTGAACCTTCTCCGTGCCGGGGGGTGGTCCTTTCGTTGCTTGGCAGCTAAGTTATGGAACTCCCTGCCTTTTCAGATTCGTAGCCTGGATAGCTTGCTGGCCTTCCGTAAAGCCATTAAGACATACCTCTTTCCCGTGGCCTAATTCCTCCTTTTTATGTGCACTTCTTTATTAGCCGATTCACCCAGTTTCTTAGCCTCCACGTTCTATTCTTACTGCCAGCGCCGGGACGCCTCTTTGCTGAGGCAGCTGCGCGCTTTATAAGTCTAGTTAACATTAACATTAACATTTACAATGCCATTAGCTTAAACTCTTGCAAATGCGAGACCTATTGCATTGCAAATGGTTGTTGTTTGTATTGGCACCCTTTCTGTAGAATGTTTTCCTCTGTCCTTGGACCTCTCGACTAGTTACATTTATCCTTAAAAAACATAAAAAAGTTTGACTTTTTTCTCTCTATAATTCTTCCATCCTCCATGGGCTCGATTTTTGCAAACATTTTGAAACCAAAGTCAACTTCAAGTGTGTAAAACCATCATTTGCAAGAGTAAATCCCATTCATGATTCTCAGACCCCGTAATGATAGGCTTTTGCTATTGCACAGAGACCATTGTGAAATTGTGTCAGCAAATTTACTACCAGCAGTGTGTTTTTAAGGTGCAGTCCTAAGTCAGTCTGCCAGATAAACACACAGGTTTATGTGTATTGATCATAAATTTCAAATAAATCTTTCAACATGAATGCTCTCTCAAATTTAGTCTTGCCAATGGGAAAGGTAAATGCATTTTCAGAATGAGAATGGGGAGAAAAAGAAAATAGATGAGGGTATAATGGAAGGAGGGTCACTGAGGAAAGGAGGAAAACATTTTCTTTGTGGAGGAAAAAAGAAAAAACAGCTGCTGGTGCAAATGCCTTTTGCGCTGCTTTTCTGCATGCAACATATGCCCTGTATGTGATAATAGTTGGCATATGAATATTCTGGACAGTCTTTTACAGTCGTACACTTCCTTTGACTGACTATTCCTAAAAATTCTAACGTTTACTCCAAATATAGATTTAGGTATTGTGGTAATTGTTTTTTGTGTCGGGGACATTTGTAAATTGAGCCCTCAGTTTTTATTGTAGTAACTACTTTAACACCAAGAAACCCTTGGTTATATGTGCCAGCTCTATGTAAAGCAGTAGGTAGCCATACTCTTAACATTTCCCCAGTCATTACTTGTCATCTGCTATACAAAAGAGTCCATGAACCTTCTTGGTTCAGGGATCTTGAGTCTGATTTCAATAGGAGTCTTATTTCAATATAGAAGCACTGATCTGTGGCCTGGTGTGAATGTCCTTGGCCCATATTATGAAAGACTTTCTACATTTGCATTTCATTAGTTGGGAGTGATAAGTCACACTTAAAACAAATAGAGTGTGATCAGAATCTTAATTGTTTAATGGCTGCTCTTAATGTTTACTGCTGTTTTGTAATGGTGAAAAATTCAAGAAAGAAATCCTCTCTCCTCTGTACTTGTGCCGATCAGAATGAAAAGCTTGCAAGAGCAAGCACAGGGGATTAACTTGAAAGGATGACGGAGAATAAGAGGGTTTGACAAGTTTCTTTGAATTATTGCAGAGCCTTGACCCTCTCCCGATGGGTGGACCTGATTTTGGCTCCGATGATGATTCTGGACTGATCGAGGTGGAGCCTGAACAGAGACAAGAGGTTCTTGAAAACAAAGATGTGAGTACATTTGACTTTCTCTTAGCTATTTGTTGATCTCTGGAATAAATTCAATGTTTTATTTCTCATTTAGAGTTTTGCGATGCGCATAATAGGCTAGTTCAGACGTGCAAGTACAATTGATAGTGAGAGCCGTGTGAAAGTAATACACAATACAGTTGGCATTGGCCACTTAATAGTGCATAGGAAATATACAGTAAACAAGGGGATATAAAGATGACATGTCGTGGCCGTTTTGACCGGCGTGGAGTGAGGAGTTGTGTGTGCTTATGTGCAGGTATAATAAACAGTTGCTAAAGAGAACTGATTCAACAATAATTCTTGGTACTCTGATGTGGTCGTGCGAAGTAGAATTTTCCTTAAGCTTCTATCATTTATTTGACAGCTAAGTATGTTGCAGTTAACATACATCATTTTCATTTCATCCAAGTGTTATTCTATCAGACAGTACACCTGTCTGCCATAGCTTTTGTCCCTCCAAGGAGTAAACATTGCTCACTTTATGATATTAGCTGTGTGATGTATCATTCCAGGTCCTAGCCAGCCATCCTTTTGAAATGCACGAGAAGCATTGTTTTCAGCATGTTGTACAAATTATTTGGTAATGCAGAAGCAAACTAGAAAAGAAAGTTTTGCCTCTAAAAGTGTAGTTATCAACAAGGACAAATCCTTAAACCCATACGCCACCAAAATAATGTATTGGAAAAATAATACATAGGTCACGTGGGGCTCAGTTCTCTCAGGCTAACATCGTAATCATTGTGCCTATATGAATTTAACCAGTCATTCAATTACGTATGTTTCAATTAATATAATCAAATAAGCAAATAACTGTACACCGGGCAACTCTTTAAAAAAATGCGTTTTAAATTTGATGGTATAATGTTGACAAGCAAAACAGTCAGATTGCAGAGTTCTTAATTGTGGATATATTTATAGATAGGCTTAACATCACTGGTACATTAAATGTTCATTAAATGCATATTTGAGTAGGAATCCTCTAATACTGTCATATATTTCCAAACTGACTGGATCAAAGTACAACTTAAGATGTATCGTCAACTTGTCAATCCTATATTTAGCCCTACATTTGGTCACTGGGTCTCACCGGCTCCAATGCCATCTGTCTTAATGACCTGGAGGAAAGTGGGCCCTTATAGCCACAGCGGATTGTATTCGTATAACAAGAGAATGTGAATAGCCTCTGCCACATGGCTTCAGGCAACTATTGTCTGATCTGAGTTCCAGAGTAGTCATCCGTCTTTCAAAACACTTGTTTATAATCCTCACTAATATGTGAGATAGAAAATAAATAAATAGCATTGTATCAGTATACTTATTGCTTCTGCAATATATATTATTAAATTGGGTTTCGACATAGTTTATCTACAGCACTTGTGTAAGTCTTCATTCAAAATAGTAAAAACCTGAGTGCAGTCCTATCGTGTAGCTGGGAGCTTACTTCAATCCTGGGAGACTGTTTTTTAAGATCCAGTTTGTTTCTTTTTTTAAAAAAAAATGGATCTGATCTCTCTGTAATATGATTTTCCAGGGCAAATATAGATACAAGCTTATCGAAACTCTGTTAAGATTTGAAATAATTTCCTCTTCTGCATCATTCAGCCACTCTCTAGGAGGAGGTATCACTTCGCATGCAGATAATGTATTCTTTGAATTCCCGTGGATCTGACCACTAGCATCTATCTCTGTAGTATAACTAATCAGAATCCAGCCAGAGACCCCTTGTGGTGGTAAAATAATTTCTAAACTTAAAAATGAGTGAACACTAATGTATTCTTGGCTAACTGGTCTTCTGACTGCAGTCCAAACGAAGTATAATTAAAAATCATGTTATTATTTAATGAAGATCCAGGGGCGCCCTTATGAGCTGGTTTAGTTGGAATTATAACTGCATAGTGGGCATTAATTATCAGCCCCCCTAACTCCCTCAGTTGTAATATCATGCTTTATATTGTTCCTGTAATGCTGCTGGAGGGATGGACCAGGCTTCCTAGAGGTCAGTATCTCTGTACGCATCTATTACATGTTAAGAGATGTTGCCATTAAAATCTCCCATGAATAAAAACCATTCTACAGGCTCCTTTTTGATTAAAGTTATAATGAAGTCAAAAGTTATTAGCAGATTTGTATTGTTCTCGGGCCCAGAAGGTTTATAGGCATTAAATAATACACAAGAAAATTTCTGTCTCAATGAGTATAAATGAAAATCACATTTTATGCCCTGTGTCCCTAGGATGATATTAAAAAACGTTGTCATTCCATGAGTAGATAATTCACTGATAGTAAAACAACTATACCCCACTTGCATGACCTTTCCTAAAGGTTATGGCAGGGCTGCTAATTAAGTAACAATTATCTGAAGAGAATTTGCTAAAAACCCAGGTTTCTTGAAGGCAAATTATTCCTGGGTTAGAATTCATAAAAAATTCCAACTTAATGAGAATTTGATAGTAGCCCTCCCAAATTCCATGTTGAGATCACCAAATTATTGTTAAAGCAATAGGGAATTGGACTTACACAATTTATCATTACGTATACCTGCCAACTAAGCCTAGGAATTTGCTTCTTATTGTGCCTATCCTGGGGTTCTTGCTGAAAATATTTATAGACTAACTGCAGAGGATCATTACAGAGTGGGCCCCCCTGATTAGCTTGGGGAGGGAAGGGGAGAAGAAGGAATACAAAGCTAGATTCATAGCGATGTGGAGCATTTGGGATTCATTTTAATATCATCATCTAAATACATTTTTCAGGCATGACTAGTTACAGTAATAATGTCAATTCCACCCCTCCAAAAGAAGATAATGTGTATCAGGATTGTAAAAGAGACCAGTTTGGAATTGAACTCCACTATGGATTTCGGGGTGGAAAAGTTCTCCTGTAGTTCAACCAATTTAATATCTGCTGAATTTACCATGTACAGGTAAGGATTCCTAGGGAGGCGGCATAATGTTCAGTATTCATTTAATGAGTATTCAGCTTTGCTGAAAAGAGTGATAAATTCGACTACTGAAAGAAAATAGCCTTCTCATCTTTAGTAGTCCGTTTAACGGCTGATGGAGTTTGATTTAATGTTTCATTTTTATCGAACTAACCTCTGGTTAGTAAGGGGTCCTTGCTGCTCCTAAATTCTAATGTCAAGAGGCTTAATTTGAATTCAGCTGCAGAGTCAATGGCTGATTGTGCTGGATTCTGCTGCTGAAGCGTGTCTCATGAGTGGTGGTTGATAAATCTGGGAATCTGATAACCCTGGGTTCTTTTTTTGATAATCTACACTTATTCTCTTATTTGATTTCCCCCTCTTGGGTCTTTCTTCCTGTTCGGTAGAGGCAATTGAATTTTACTTCGCCTGCTTCCTAAAAAGTGCATAACTAGGATGTGTTTCTAATTCGAGAGAGGAAAAAAGGCCTTGAGTAATTTTTCAGATTATTTTTTTCTTCTAATTTATAGATCTTATACTGTGGATCCTGATTTTTAGTTGCCAACAGTGGTGTTCTCATTCCCTTCTTTACTGATGATCTAGCCTGGGTTGCTTTATTTACTGTTCTCTTATCTCTTTTTTGGGCCAAGGCATAAAGTATGTTTCTCGTTGTCTCATACTTAACGCCCGTATCAGAGCCCATAGTAAAACAGACAAAATAGATAACACGTGGTCTGAATTTGAAGAAGGTTTTCCAACAAATTTAATATAGAGCCTAAGATTATGCTTAGTGCTTATAACACCTCAGAGAGATGAACATACTCTTTGGTGGATTCAAAGAACCTTCTTCGGAGAGGTTCTGTTTTAAAGGCAGATTGTCACTGGGGGTACTGTTAAATAGATCAAGCGTTGCTTTGGGACAACCCAGCTTTTACAATTGGATGTGGGTGTTCTGTTTCGATATTTGTGAGATTGAATTCCTGCAGCAGTAGGCTATATGATTTTTGTGTCTCCGTCCCCTCATAATTAGTTGAGAGTGAGTTCGATATATCCTTACCTTCTGTTTTCTGAGTAGCAGCTTGCTCCTGTACTTGATATTTGGGTCTGAGCATCTGAGCTTTCCATAAGTTGTGTGCTGGCAGCCATTCAGTAACCTCAAGCTGGGGAAAAGTTGGGATTGATGGTAGCCCCACTAGGGATCCATCATGCATGTATTGTTTCTAGCTGCTTTTGGTAATGGGGTGGCGCAGGTCTGTAGGAAACAATAGTTGTTGTCCACAGATTTTTACTATTCCTTATTGAGTCTTTGCTGATCTTCATACTCCTGTTTTGTGTTCTACTGCCTTCTCAGGACTCTTGGGTAAAGAATGTGTAAGGGAGTTACTTCTTTCTTCTTCTAACCAATTTTATAAAATGCAGTCTGCAAGTCTCTGTAGCGCTAATGGGTCAGTAAAGAAAGCGAAGGGCCAATGCTACAGTATGAAAGCAAGAAAAGCAGAAGTAAGGAATGGTGGCAAACGTACATGGAGTTTTTAAGCTTTTCTAGCACTGTTATGTGATCCTCTATCAATGGCCTCTGACCTGCTGCTCGTGCGCCGCTGCCGCTGCCCAGCTCCTCGTGACTGCAGCCGTGCGCTCCTCTGCGAGGCCACCAGTTCGGTCCCACAGTCCACCAGACCCACTGACATTATTGTATTTATTTAGTGTTCCCCCTGTTACTACTTGTGCCCCTTATTCACTTGTATTGTTGTATTTGTTACTGCCTGCTCCCACCGTTTTTTTCCCCGCCCCTGCCGATTCCCGCTCGCCGCCTTCCTGCCAGCCCCTCCCACTTCCCAGGACTACTTATGGAGGCCGCTGAAGGGCTGCGCCAAAGGCAAGCCCATCTGCACCCATCCGTGCCTGGACCGTGCCCAACGCCAGGAACCCTGGCTTCCCTCATTCCCACAGATACTCCGCCGCAGATCTCCGTGCCCTAGAGCCCGGATGCGACAACTGCTGCCTGGAATCGCCTCACACCACAGAGGGACCTTTCACCTGCGTCCGCTGCCGGTTCACCTCTACATCCACCCCAGCACCGCCCACCAGCATGGCAGCCACACCAGCCCCGTCGGCTGAGACCTCCCCGGAACAACTCAGCTGCCTCCTGATCAATGCCAGCCCCTTTCCTGGCACTACATCTAAAGTACTTTGGCCTTAATTGACTAATCGATTTAATGACTAGCTTTCTCCTTTTTACCAAGATACATTTGATGTTGTGGCCAATGACCCTGTCAAAGTAAACTGAAATGGGGAAATAAACAAAATAAACATCCAAACAAGTATCGAAGCAAGAAGGGCACATTGTATTAATTAATATTTTTCTAGTAAAACACCTGTTTTGTACAAAATCTCACTGTTTACTATATTTTGCCAGACTCTATAAGCCTGTTTCTCTTTATGTCTAGATGAATTGGCTGCTGTGTAAATTTTTACTTTAGAAAAAGAGTAACTCTAAAAATGTAAAATTTGCTCTTTGCTTTTGTGCCCATTATATGGAATGTCTTTCAACCTGAATGGAAAGCTCTTTGTTGGATCGATGTCTGTCATTCCGTTCTTGCGGGTTCTTTCTATCTAGGCAACACACCATCACCGATTGCAAGAGAACCGTCATAGCAAAGGGCTAACTGCAGCATTCATTTATTTTGTTTCTCAAAGTCTTTTTATGTCCTGTTTATTTTTCATTACTATGGTGGGTGGGATGGGGCTGTTTGCTAGAAAGCTACTATTCAAACAGTGCTTCATCTCCATGTTTCTGTTACATTTTGTTAAATTAATATATCTTTTTGTGTTATGTGAAGGTGATAGTTCAGCACGTGCACTTCGATGGCATTGGAAGGACAAAAGATGACTATATTATATATGAAATCGGAGAGGTTTTCAAGGCTAAAAACCTCATTGATGTAAGTATTGTTCCTTGTTTTATCATGTACATCTACCTAATGTATTTATGTTTGTATGCTGAGCCTTGTACTGAATAACATGCATGCTGAGATACCACTGTAAGTCACAGTTGCAAGCTGTGCGTTTGCTATACTGTTTGAGATACTGCGTTCTGTAGGTCTACTATACTGTTTCTTAGACAAAGCTTGTAAGCTTGTACTGGTAGTATAGTATGCCGGTTATGTATGCTGGGCTAGTACCAGTATGTGTGTATACATATATATATTCTGAGCACATCATACCACAGAATCCACCATGCAAATTATATCTCGCACCCTAAAATGATTTCATGTGATGTCATCAATGATGCCATGTAGAAGGTCATGAGCCGTATATAGTGCATGGGTTTTGGGTTGCACAGCTTACTATAAGTGGCAAATTTCAGTGTTCTTTGTTTTGAATGGTTACCCCAGCAACACTTTAACTGACATAAGCAGAAAATCGTAAGCTTTTTTCTGCTTATGTACCCCGTTGCACTTCATATATTAATGTAATCATGTATCTGAGTGCACATTTTTCACTTATAAATGCATGCTGCACTTTGTATTAATTGCACATATGCAACATATACCATTTGTGTTTTTTATAGTTTTATAGCAAATCAGTTCTACATATGTAGTCATATGATTTATATTGTGTGATAGAATTGAGTTAAAGTTCAATTTAATCTGTAAATCTTTGTATTGTACACCACACATCATGAGACCTACCCTTTTCAAAATGATCAGAAAGTATATGAAAGTCAGGCGAGAGAGGAACCTTTAGCTTTCTTCCTGGGAGACTGGTTTGTGTGAGGTGAGCAACAAATTTCCTTAGCAAACGTCATTGGCTTCTCATAGCCAGCACAGTCTTAGCAGCTAACTTGGGAACACCACAATTGAGACAGAGACAAAGAGTGACATTTTCAAAGAATGGAGCAACAGGCTTGTTTTACCTACACCAAATTTGGACTTTCATTTTAATAAAGTCTGAAAATATATATTGTGGATTCTTGTGTGTATCCATCCATGGTGAAAGGAGTTTTCCGAATTCACGAAAAAATCAAATAAACCTTTAGCCTCACCGGACACATTGTTGCACAGAATACACCACCCTCATGTTTTGCTCTGGTGGTTTGTGGGTTACAGTCCAACAGGTTCCTTGTCTCAAGTTGGTAATTTGGCTATGAGCCTCTGCTTAGCCAGAAAGTCTAGAGGGATCGATAACTGGGCCCTATTTTGTAGAAAACGCAATAACATGTAAAAGCTGCGTTTTATTTCTGGCAATTTGAGGCGAAGGTATGAGGGAAGGTTACTTTAACTTGCTTTAAACAACCTTTATTCAGTGAATACACACACGCTCACATCAAATGTGTGTGAATATATTATATAAACCTACCTGTGTGAATCTCATCGAGGGGCAACTTCTTGTTTTGTGTATTGCGGCTGGCCCGGCCACGGGATAGCACCACCGCGAGACACTAGCGGGTCCGCCGCGGACTTATTGGGGCAGCAAAACGCGGAGGAGGAGGTGCTGGTAAAATGCAAGAGCGACTGCAAGGCCATTGAGGTTCCTTTAAAAGAACTGCTGTGAATGTATTTGAAGGCAACGACCCACTTTGGTTATACTGAACTACCAGTCCCAGAATACTGTGCTTCAAGTGGCTCACCTGAGCATGATCATCGTCATGATGTGGGGATATACTGGCGGTTTTTGTTCGCCGTCATTTTACATGGACTGCCTATGAGGAAGGGCGTTGGCGCGAAACGCGTCAGGCAGGGGACATTTTAACAGGATTTTTGTTCATGGCAGCAGCTTTTGTGTCGGCAATAAACCTACCTGTGTGTGCATCTCATCGAGGGGGGGGTATATATATCTATCTGTATAGATGTGTGTGTGTGTGTGTGTGTGTGTGTGTGTGTGTGTGTGTGTGTGTGTGTGTGTGTGTGTGTGTGTGTGTGTGTGTGTGTGTGTGTGTGTGTGTGTGTGTGTGTGTGTGTGTGTGTGTGTGTGTGTGTGTGTGTGTGTTTTTTTTTTTGTCTCTCCTCCCCCCCCCCCCCCCAGGAAAAGCGATTCGGGAACTCCCAAAGAACTTAAGCGGCACAGGATGGCTCAATAATTATTTTATTGTGTCACAAACAGCGTTTCGGAGAAGCCTTCATCTTTTTCTTTTGGTGCTATATATATATCTCCTTTCAGTTTTTACCAAGGTAGCAAAGAAGAATCACACTCTCTAGCGGGTATAATTCTGCTAGAGTTATTCAATTAAATAACAGAGAGTGCACCCCCTAACGCGTTTCGGTCACCCCGGACCTTGATCACAGGATGAAAGTGATTAGAACTTCAACACTGTTTATGATCCCCGTGTTCATTCGTAATTTCCTTCTTTTCTTCCATGTTCTTATGGGAAATGTTGTTCATATTATCCTGGGGGGTTGGGGGGAGGGGTTCCTTTTTGTTTTAAAAAGTGCCCATTGTGCAAAATTGTACTTATGTGTGCATAAAGTGCAAGTGCAAACTTGTGATAAATCAGTCCTTATGCTGAGAGGTTCATAGTAATTTGTTTAAAGTGCAATGGAGATTTTGATTTCTTCGATTCTTAGAGCTTGTGCAAAAGAGTCTCTTGTCTGTAGTTAATTGTGCTGTAGCAACAGATATTGTGCCTTTTACCTCCGTTATGTCTACGACACAGTTTCACTTCTGTTTGGTTGTACTCAGTATGCTGGTAATTCTAGTTTTCTTTGCAGTAAGAAATCGGTGATGACAATGCTCGTTCTATGGTTTTGTGTGTGAAAAATCTGAACACAACTATAACGTACCTTTAACCTTTGTTCTTTTGTTGTTGCGAATATCTAAGGTTTTTTCAATTCTATTTATTAACTATAATGTCCCTGTAACCTTTGTTTTTTTTCTGTGAATTGGAACGGTTTTTTAATGCTTTTTCATAACTATAACGTCCCTGTGATCTGGGTGTGAGTGGGTGTGTAAGTGGTTTTGTGAGTGTGTGGTGAGTGTTTCAGTGTGTGTGTGTGTGATTGGGTGTGAGTGACTGTGTGAGTGACTGTGTGAGTGGATGTGTGAGTGCATGTGTGAATGGCGATATGGTTCGGTGAGTGGGTGTCTGAGTGGTTTCGTGGGTCTCTGGGTGTGTGAGTGCCTGTACAGGTGCGTGAGTGGGTGTGTGAGTGGTTGCATGGGTGTGTGAGTACCAATTTGGGTCTTTAAAGTGGGTGGGTGTGTGAGTGGTTCTCTGGGTCTCTGAATGGGTGTGTGAGTGGCTGTATGGGTGTGTGAGTGGCTGTGTGGGTGTGTGAGTGGGTTTGTGAAGTTTAAAAAAAAACAAAATTGGGATCTGGGGATTCAGTGGGGGTCGCGGGGTGCGCTGAGCACCACAGTGGGTCTGCGGATCCTCACGTGCCCCAAGAAACATTGTAAGCAATTTCTTCCCCATGAGGGGTCTCTCCATCAGTCCCATGGGGTCAAGATACCTCTGTCCTGACCCTTTAATCCTGTTTACACTTTTTTACCCCCGTGCCCCGACCCCACCGACAGTGTCCAGATTGACAAAATGGCGGCCGCAACTTTTATCTCAGGTTGCGGCCAGCCAATCACAGCATTGCTGTTGGCGCGTGAATCCGCAGATCCTCTACGATGGATCTGCATCACTAGATCTATATGAGCCTTTTTTTCTCTTTTAATTCCCAAACTACTGAACAGGTTTACACCAAATTATAAAAAAGCACTCATTCTGGCCCAAGATCTAGCTTTGTGCCAAATTTGGTGTAAATCCGTTCAGCGGTTCGGGCTGTAGTCTTGTCTAAAATCCCTGTAGGAAACTGCATGGAGAAAACGTGTTTTGGGACACCCCCCTCCCCTTTTTCGGCCCCTGCTTGACGAATCATCACAACACTCTCCAGACATCAGCTGAAGTGAGTGGCAAACTAGTTTTGAAAATGTCATGAATATTTGTCAAACTGCACCAAAGTTATTAGCAAAACAATAAATGCTTTTCCTATGGAAACTAGGGCGTGACTGGCGGACGGCAGTAGGTTATGTATATATGTATGTGTGTGTGTGTGTATATATATATATATTTATACACACATGTCTGTACACACACCTGTCGATCTGTTTGTATGCACACACATAATACTGTAGAATGCGTCTATGCTGAAGTAGTGCTGTACAACAGATGTGTATGCTTGGCAAGTATGGTGGGTGCTGTTTATATGCTGCATTAGTACAGACGCAGCCCTCCTGTTTTTAATCTTTGCATCTCTTCTCTAGCTTCTTTCAATCACTCCTTTGGGTTTGCCCTTATGTTATATAATCATGACACCTAGATTGTCGTTGCTATTAATGATGACCTGTTTGTGTTCAAATCTAATTTCCATTCCTGTGTGTCAACAGTTGCAGCAAGGACAAAAGTTAATTTTCTATCTCTTAATGGAGACAAAACTGAGGTCTTGAGTCTGGGTTCATCACTGTCTGTTTCATTCTCCTTGTAGTAGCCCTCAGAATTGGGCCACTGCCCCAAGCCTGAAAGGAATCTTGGCTTTATTTTTGACTACAAGAACAAGTTAACAGTCCCTTTTTCCTATTTTTTTAAAAATGTTTTTGAAAGTTGTGGAAATGATTCCTTCCTTCCATTGAGTTGCATCAAGAAAGTGATTCTTGAAGTATTTTATCCTGGTCTAACTTTGTAACTCATTGTATCTAGGTATTCCAACTTACCTTAGCAATTGCCTTTAAATGATTCATAATGCAGCTGCCCTACTTTATAGGGTCATCCAGTACTGTATGTGAAAAATTCTGCTTTGCTACCACTTTAGTATTGTGAGTCCAGTAGGTCTACTCTTTATATTCTGGCTTAATACTGCATATTCTGTATATGTGCTATGCATATATATATATATATCTACCCAGTACTGTATTTCAGGTATATCCATGGAGAGAATCTGAATCGCTGATCTCCTTGGTCATTTCCATTAACTAGCTTTAAATTGTTGAAACCTCAGGAAATAATTGTAATCCAGAGAGCTACAGTCATATATTGTGAGACTTTAAGGAGGATATAGATGTTGTCTGGAGGCCACAAACTGTGTATTGTACTCGGCAATGAGCTGAGGTCTCATTTGAGACAGTCCTCTGCACTTCCAATCTAAGATATTGAATCAGCAGAAGTTTCATGATAATTCAGAGGTAGTATGGCAACAACTGAATGAAAGAAGAAAAACATTTATTTCATGACTCTGTAAGCTAAACTTCTCCAAGGTACTTCCTATCATGATGGAGCAGTTCACATAGAATTTGAGCAGGTGAGTTTTGGTTTTCGCTGTGGGTGAGGTGACGGGTTTGGGTCCCGTAATTGAGATTGCTTGGATCGCTATACCTTCTTTCAAGCTGTAGTTTGCTCCAGGCATAAAAGTATGTTTTGTTTGGAAGAGCACTGGGATTGCCTTTGATGTGGGTTTGCATTTTGTTTCGAGGCTTTTGGGGTTTTCCAGTGGATGTATTTGGGGATGAGGTATAAATATAACTTTGCCATTAAAGTGATTTCAGAGTTGAGGTCTCTCAGACTTCTTTTTAGCTGTTAGGCTATTCTAGTATTGTGTGTCTACACATTATTATATATATGGTGACCACCAGCCTTCTTGTATAATGCTTGTGTTTTTAATGTTAATGATTTTATACTTTCATAATATGATAGAGTGCATTTCGCTCATAAATGTGCATATCAATGTGGTATAGTTTTTATTTAGGGCTAGCGCTCCATATGCACAAATATTTAGGATTGTAGCAATTCCCATGAGGTCTTCACTTGATACATCAGAATCACAAGGATATTTTTAAAGTGCCTCCTAGAAGAAACACTACGAATAGGACTCCAAGATCTGTTCAACACAAAGAGGTGGTTATTTTTCACTTGGGGACATTTGGCTCCATGACCACTCTGACCGATATTACTGCCAGACTACCATAGACTGGACAGTGTTAATTTAAGGCCAACCACCCTTGGCTAAATGTATGCAATTGTGTAATATCTTCATGTCATGTTTATAATGTTCCCTTTTACTTTGTTCCTAGCTGCTCAGCCAGTGTGAGTGTTCTGTGTGGAATGTTGGTTTGATGGACATGAGTGGAATGCTTGGGTGCCTGGTGTGAGTGTGGACAGTTGGAAGATGGGCTGAGCAGCTAGCAGGCTGCTCCTGGTGGGGCTGTTACCACAGATCTTATGGACTCAATAAATATCCTTCATAGACACTATTTGGCTACGTCTACTTTGTCACCTCAACGCATGGGACAACACCACTACATTTTGGCGACAACTGGACTTGGACTCAAGCGTTTTTAAGGGTTCAAAAGCTGTCTACATGAAACAAGGGTAACTACATGAAACGAGAGTAACTACAGGAAACAAGAGTAACTGCAAGAAGAATGCTTGGAGCGTCAGGCAAGCTAGCTCCACCAGTGTCCTTATCAACGGACGGCCCTACCCACCAGTGTCCTTGCCAACGGACAGCCCTAGCCTGGAAATGCTCCATTGTGCGCTTTATAATGACTGTGATCCATGTGGGGATTATAAAGAATGTACCACTGGTTGTGCTGGAGTTCTTCTACAACTCAACTTGTTTACCCTACATATCTGGATTTACAGTTTTACACGTTTTAAACAGCGGTCTACCAACGATCTCCAGAGTCTTATAATGGAAGTTACTGCTTACTGAAAATGCGAGCTGAAAGTTATTTTAGTCTACTTTAATGGATAGCATGTGTACTGGATTGGCAAACATCTGCACACTGTGCCATCGTGTTGTAGATGTCGATGGCAGCGTTTGGCTTGGGAGGAAACGTTTTATGGCATTTCAGTCCACCTGATGCTTTTTGAATGTATTTCTACTTGCTACGTATATGCACATGTTCTTCCTGTTGACAGACAATAAGTGGCTACAGTGGTGAGTCTATTTTTATGTTTTAATACTATCCCTGGCAGCACTTGGCAGTTTAACCGCAACGGTGCGGTTTAAAAAGAGGCGCGCGTCATTTACAGCGCGCGCACACTCACCTGCTCATGTCTGTTACGCAACAACATTTTCTTGAAGTCTTCGTTGCTACGCTGTGTTGAATGCTGCTGTTGGACGACTTTCAGCATGAACGTGCCGTGAGCCACCCGGCTTGCGTCATCCAGCGTGCTGCCATCTTGTGTTTGGTCGCAGCAGTCTACAATCCACAGAAGCATTGGAGCCACGAAGTCTTCTGATCGCATTCTGCCAACCACGTTTCTGGTGTGGCACGGGAGGCGATTTGCCAAAGTCTGCTGCCAGCTTGTAGTATTCGTATGTTTGTCCCAGCACAGAGTTTGGTTCTTTTATCTTATGTGGGGACATCCACCACCATTACACGGAGGACACGATCTACTGGTGAGTTGGAGTCTTTTAGTTATTCTCCACTGTTGGCTGCTTTCAAGAGTACACTATCGCGTTTTACAAAGTCGAGAGTGGTGTTTCAGCTGCTTTACAAGTTGTGCTAGGGGAATGTAAAGTACATTGCCTCGCGTGCCAAGTACACTTTTCAAGTAAGCGCAACCTTCGTCATGGCTGAATCTAAGTTCTTGCAAGTCTCTAGTGTTTGAGTGGTGAGTTCGAGTTTTCTTTGCTCTTAAACGCACGGAGGACACTGGACTTTGCCTACAGTTCATGTGGTGAGTTCTAGTTTCTTTTCAAGCCCTGGTGCCATTCAGTCTTCAGTGGGCGTCTTCTGTGCAGCATATTACTTTCGTGGAGCTGCCGTTTGCCAAAGAAGTTCTGTCTGGTTAATAGGAACCTATTTCGGTTGTCTTTTTGCTCTCATTGGTAAGAGTGAAGGTTGTCAAAAATTGGCCTGTGTCGCTAGATCGCGGTGACAGGCACACCATTGACATTGTCTCCATTTTGTTTTTTTATAAAGCTAATAGTAATTCTATGTTTTACGTGCATGTTTATATAATATGCTTAGAATGCTGTATTTAAAAGAAATACGTATTTGTTTTGAGTGACATGTTTTAGTTGAATGCCAACATTTCTCACCTGTATCTCTTTTGTCAGCCTATTTCGTTTTGTTGGGTGTACTCACCTTTATAAGAGGGTGGTCGTCTGCTTCTCTATTGGTTATTTTCACATGTTTTTTCAGTCCCATGTCCACACTGTAAGCTACTTTGCCCTTACATGAGGGTTGGCTTAAGGGGTTTGATTCCCTTTTATGCTTGGAATGGGTCTTCGTCCCATTTCCACTCTGTAGTCACATGACTTTAACAGGAGGGGCGGTTTAAGGGGTTTCTCTCCCTTCCTTTCTGTTAATGGGTTATAGTCCCTTTTAACGCTTTCTATTCTCATGTCACCATTATGTGTAAGTCACCCTGTGCGTCATCTTCGTCATATTGTGTGTGTAAGTCACCCTGTGCTTCACTTGGACGTATTGTGTGTGTAAGTCACCTTGTGCTGCACTTTGGTCTTGTTGTGTAGTGTTCATGCTGCACTTGTCCTTATGGGTGTTAGTTCCATACAACGTAGGTTGTTTGTCATATTTTAATTGTGTTTTACCCTTACATGAGGGAGGTTTTATAGGTCATTCTACCCTGTCTAGAGGGATGACTTAATGGGTTTCAGTCCCATTTACACAGCTTACGTTATGGGTCCCAGTCCCATTTTTGCATGTGTCCCTTACATGAGGGGTGGTGTGTTGGGTTATAGTCCCTTCCCCACAGTTACTATTGTCTGGTTCCTTACATGAGGAGTACTTTCTTGGGTGCAGTCCACCCATAGTGTTAGAGTTCGGGGGTGCTTTATTCCCTTTACTCTTTTCACGTGTGTTCACATGTCTTTTCATGTGGTGTCTCATTTTGTGTCTGTGAGCTGTACGTGCTCAATCTTACTTTTTGTTTCAATATTAAAGGAGGAGGATGGTGATAGTTCGTTTGTATCTTTTCATTCTTCTTTCCTCCTTTGTTTGGTCTGTGTTCCCTCTCGTGATGTGGTTTTACCATTCATCCCAGGGTTATGGACTATTGTCTTCATTTGTACATTGCTGTGTATTGTAGTTTTCTTTTTAGTATGGTTTTATTAGTTTTCAATTTAAAAGGGTGAAGATAATGTATCTTCGTGTCATGTTTATAATGTTCCCTTTTACCTTGTTCCTAGCTGCTCAGCCAGTGTGAGTGTTCTGTGTGGAATGTTGGTGTGATGGACATGAGTGGAATGCTTGGGTGCCTGGTGTGAGTGTGGACAGTTAGAAGATGGGCTGAGCAGCTAGCAGGCTGCTCCTGGTGGGGCTGTTACCACAGATCTTATGGACTTAATAAATATCCTTCATAGACACTACTTGGCTACGTCTACTTTGTCACCTGAACGCATGGGACAACACCACTACAAATTGTTATATTGCACATGTCTCGATGGCCGACCTTTTAAGTTGCTAGTTCTTAGTCGTTCGACTCAGAAGGAAAGGGCAATCTATAAATAACAGTATTATCACTTTTCATAATCTCTACTTTCTTCACATTCTCTGTTGCCAATATAGCTGTGACATTCTCTGTTTTTCATGGGTTCTTCACTAGCTTCCCTAGTTCAGAGCTCTTATTCTGTGCTGTCTCAGGAAAAGAGTGAGGGGATTCCATGACATATACCTGTTGTCTGTTGGGTTTTATCTGTCCTTTATGAGAATCCTTCCCAAGTTAGTTTAGGAGAGGTTCACTGGACACCTCTCCGCTTTCTCCTCCACAACTGATAAGTTGGTATATCTGCTGTGCCTAAGAGGCAAGGAAAATCTACTTGGTATGACCAAGATTAGCTTGACAACTCAAAACTAGCTGCACTGTTCTCTCTGGTTTGAAAAGATGGAAGGTGAGAAAATGAATGCCTGTCAGGCTGAAGTGCTACCTAGTGTGGCCCTTTGGGCAGGGAAAGGAGTAGATAAACAGGATGACATTTAGAAGTAAGCAGATATTAAAAAACATGTTTCTTTTAATGTTGAAATCCCTACCATAAAGGTAAATTTCATCTGATGAAGGGACTAGCTTTGGATGGTGTCGTTAATTTGACCTTTGTGTCAAAATTTCCGTGCTTTACTTTAGATGTCTGTCTTTCTTTGAAACCTCCCAATGAAAGTATTGTGAAATGAATGGACTACTAGCTGAATTTTTCTACTGGAACAAAATTTAATTTCTTTTCAAATCTCCACCTGCTCTTACAGGAATTTATTGTTTCCTTCATTCATTTACAGCGCTAGAAGCCCAATGTGCTAAACACTTAGGTTTGATAAAGCTATTGTGTTATGTGCAAAATTGGCTTTGCAACCCATTCCAAATTGCAAGTTGGAGGGGCCTGAAAGGGTCACCCCGTCTATTGCACTATTACTACATGGCAATAGTATGTAATCAATGGATTGCAACCACAATTGCAGTCACAATCCATATTTGTGTAGTGCCTCTGTGCAACCTGCCTCTTTCGGTGCCTCCTATGATGCCAGCAGAACCACTAGCCTAAAAAATAAAGAACATCAACACCAAAAGCGTTGCAAATAAAAACATAGTACAAACAAAGGAAGGCACATAACGAGATAGGTTGCAAAGAGACATAACTCAGATAGTTGTGATTTTTTTTTTTTTTTTTGTTGCATGCTTTTGTTTGCATGCGTTGCCACATTAAAGCCAGACCTATTGGCTCTGCACAAGCTTGTTCTCTCCAGGGGCCCTACTTTGCCTAATATATCCCAGTTTCTAACCGTCTTTCACCTGAACCATTTTTCTGATCCACTTTTGTTGGCCTTGTTGTGGTATGCTCACTCTCCATTACCACTTACAGTCCGCAGTAAACAAGCCTCACACTTTTCCAAGTATCTGCCTTCTCTAGAAATATTTATTTGATATCTATTTTACTTTATGTCGATCTTTTGGATGTTTCCTTTCTTTTCATCCTTGCATTCGTGGTATAACAAAAAAAATAAAAGCTGTTAATCTGAAAAAGAGCACATTGCTTTGTTGTCCTGTTTGTAGTTAGTCATACATGTGGGAGGGAGGACTCAGATTCATTAGGGTCAAAGAGAGAGACCCTTCTTAATCATAGTAAGTATAATATGTTACTATGTGTTTGTCAAAAAAGCATTCCCATGCCTCACCCAAAAGTATTCCGTATGAATTTACACGTGGTTTATGCATTTACGACTTTTTTTATAGCTGGATTTGATCATAAGAGTTGATACAGAAGAAAACTTTAAATATGCTTGCGTCATGAAATCGTACACGGCAACACCTCAAATGATCTTTAAAAACATGAAAGCAACAGGAGCTCTCCAAAGCAGGATTCCTACCATGCCTACAGATTAGGCTCAATCTGAACACAATGCCGTAAAACACTCCGGTACAGCAACTTGCTATAAGCATAGCACAGAATTCTCTGTTCTCATAAAATGTTATAAGCAGGAACTGAGGGCAGAAGGAAGTGAGCATCTAAAACATCTGTCCATTTATGACGCTTTTGGCACAATTCCAAACAAACCCTGGGTGATTTGGTATAAAGATAGCTGTGTTCTTGGGCCACATTGGGGAGTGAAAATGAGCAATTGCAAATAGCAGCTATTTAAACAGTGTTTAGTTTGCGAATGCAAAATTACTTAATAGAAAATTCGTAATATTTCAAATAATATGTTACAACACAAACCCAAAAGTTTTCGTCTGCTGTAGGATTCGAAACCACAAATTACAAAGTACTTTGTATGTTGAAGTCAGTGCTTTAGATCTCTTGTCTACTCCCACTTGGGAAGGGAGTGCCCTAATTCCCCTATTCATATTAATCTCGGGAAAAGAGAGTAGCAGGGGCAGCCATGACTGGTCGCCCAGGAGCATGTATAGGCAAAAAAGCAGCCAGGCAGAAAGATAAAGTGCAGTACAAAGCACTATGTATACAAAGAAAAAGAAAAAAAGTTCAATCAAGGGCAATTTATAAGCTTTTTGCAGTGGTGATCAATCCTTAATGTGATAGACTGATTTCAGATGCATGGATAAGTTTGAAGGTTGGAAGGATTGTGGTGTGTTTAAAGCAAATAAAAGGCAATTATGTAGTGGATCCATTTGATTTCAAGTAGCTTGTTTTCGTTCATGATTTAGTGGCAAAATAAGGCTGACTCTAGATTACATGTGGAAGGGGGAAGATTATTCCAGGTTAGCCTGGCTTGAAGAGAACTAACTTTATATCCCTATTTCTTGTATTTAAAGCAAGGCACTTGAAACGTGAGGTCAAAGACTGATCTTTGTGTTCAAAAGTCTTTATTAAGACATCGATATATAATAACATCTGAGAATAAAGAACAAAATAGCAAGCAAATATCAACAATAAACCATTTATAGAAAAAAAACTTAAGTCTATACATTTTTGGGAAGGGAGGGGGGAGGAGAAGTGTGGAAAGGAATAAAATAAGGGAAATTCCTAGATATAAATACAATAAGATGCAGAATATACACCCTTCACCATGTCAACATAAACGAGCAAAACTACCATATTCAATTAGAAGCTACAACATTCCCGTCAAATACAGAAAAAAAAGTACTAAAAAAGGACAGAATAAATTAATCATGGAGGATCAGCTTGGACTTCTGCCAATGTAATTTCGACTTTGAGGGAGGCACGGTCCTCTGCATCTAATTTAGGAGTGGTTATGTATTCCAGACCATTTTCATTTTGGGGCAGCTCCTGTAATGCCCCGGCCTTATAGAATTCCTCATAGCAGTGGGCAAAGGCCCTAGCTATGGCTACGTCGGAGTCAGCACATTCTGCCCCTGGTCCAACTATCTGATGCACCCATCTGGACTCCACTTCCCTCTTCCCCCAACCATACAAGGCGCTTCCTGGCCTTTTCGCCGGTATTTTAGAGTCTGTGCAATGTAGCTAACATTTGGGTCTTAACATCGAGTTGTGCCAGAGTTCGGTGTTCCTCCCTCAGGAGATCCAGTTTCCTAAGACTGGGGGGCTGGGTCTGGTTCGGGTCCTAGGCTCCCCTCAAGGTCTATCAACTGACCTCCGAGCCGTTCCAGGACACCTGCTGCCCTCCTCTTCTTCTGGGCTATCAAATTCTGAGCTCTGTTCCGGAAGACCGTTTTATATGCCTCCCAAAGCACTATCGTGAATGTGACCAAGTCTTTGTTTTCTTTAAAGTGAAGCTCAGAGTCCACCCTCAGCCCGACTGCTACCTCCCGGTCCCTCGGGTCCCATGCATTGAGCTTCTAACCTGTCCCCCTGCCACATCGCCTGCCCAACTTCTTTAACAAAGAAGAGTGATCTGAAAGGCCATGGGCCAGATAGTTCACCTGGTGTATAGTGCCCACCTCACTCGTGGGTGCAAAGACATCGTCAAAGCTGGAAAACACTCTGTAGGCCCCAGAAAAGAAGGAGTATCTTCTATGAAGGGGGTGCGCGTGCCTCCAGAGGCCCAAAGAGGCAGCAAAATGCACAAGCGGGGGTGGTTGTGCAGCTGTACCATGAGTCCCTGTACTGTCCTGTTCTATAACCATGACATCATTAAAGTCTCCAACCACAATGTGCATTGAGGAGTCAGCCTTCAGCAAGATAGCTGCTAACTTCTCCAATGTGGGGGCCTGTAGTCGGGGAGGTGCGAACACAATTAGCAGTGTCTGTACGATTCCAGAAACCCTTCACTCCCTCATATCTACCTGATGGGTCTGTCTGATGGTTTGTCATACGAAAGGGTGGGTTTTTCCTATACCCTGATGAGTATCCTGCATGTGCTAGTACAGTATATTGGAGCACCCATTGTGGCTCTGGATCTGGGGATGGGGAGCGTTGAGGTTGAAACAGCCGCCAGGCTGTCTGCATGAG
Organism: Calotriton arnoldi; assembly: GCA_963921515.1. Classification (NCBI taxonomy): domain Eukaryota; kingdom Metazoa; phylum Chordata; class Amphibia; order Caudata; family Salamandridae; genus Calotriton; species Calotriton arnoldi. The sequence goes on from CAWUFW010002807.1 coordinate 82,109, forward strand.
ATAAGTGTGGTGGATGTATCCTGCAGCAAGGCCAGTCGTTGGCCGAGGTGTCTGTGTCTTCCCTCCCTGAACTATGATCCCTGCGAACCCTTTAACCAGACCCACCCCACACCCCCTAGAACTCCTGCGAGTGTGTAACCCCATATCGTCACAACAAACTACTCGACTGGGGGAATCTGAGAGGTCTGTTGCCCGCGACCCCCACCCACCCTTCAAACTCTTAACAAAGTGTGTTGCAACTTGATCAGCCCACCCCTGTAAGTGGTCGTTCTGTACTTGTGTTCAAAAAGTTGTCTGTTCCTACTCGCTGAGTCATCCATCAAGGGTCAAGGAGAATCATTCTCCTGCGCCGCAGTTCTGATCATCAGCCCCACGATTATGTAGCCGTTGTTAGTCCTGATGCTGTAACATCCGAGGAGGGGATCTTGGGATCATGCTCTAGGTTGGCAATAGCAACCGACAGTGGGGGGGGGGTGGAGTCTCAGATTCTGTCCCCTGGTCATCCCTATTTAACCATGTGTGGATCCCACTCTAGAACAACAATTTTGTTGCAGCTGCTCTGTCCTCTTCTGAGTCCGAAGAGGCTTTGAGTCTCTTCTCCTGAACTCTGCTGCGCCAGGGTGTGCCCTCACTTTTCTTCTGTGAATGGCAAGTTCTCCTTCGGGCCGCTGCTAGTCTTTGGATGGAGTCCCGCCTTCTGTAGAATAACATGGCCCCAGCTCTTGTCTCTCGTTTCCCCGCAGCCTGGGACGTTCGGCCAACCACTCCGATGCCTCTTCAGGTGTTTGAAAGAAATACGATTTCCCCTGGAATAGAACCTTCAGTTTGGCTGGGAATAAAAGCATGTATTGCAAATGGAGACTTCGCAGCTTGCCCTTGACGGAGTCGAACGTACGCCTCTGCTGCTGAACTTCTCGGGTGCAATCGGGGAAAACCAGGATCTTGGAATTTTCATGGTGCTCTTCCCCAATCTTGAGTACCTCTGGAAAGGATCATATCTCTGTCTTGTAAGTTCAGAACGAGCACTATCATTGGCCTTCGAGGGGCTCCAGGCAGCGGCCTGCCTCCCAGAGCACGGTGCACCCGTTCCTTAATGAAGCATGAGGAGAGTTTTGTCCTGAGGTAATATCTGTAGCAGCCACTCATTTAGGACATGGCACATTCAGGCCCTTAACTCTCTCAGGAAACCCCACAAATATGAGGTTGTTGCATCAGGTGTGGTTTTCCACATCTTCCAGTTTACACACCGCATCGATGGTAGTGACTTGAGCCTCTGCAACGTCTTTGCAAAGGCGCTGGACTGTGTCTTCCAGTTCAGAAATCCTGGTTTCTGAGGATGTGACCCTTTCTGCCACATTGCAGAGGTCCTGATGCAGGAGGGATACCTCCAAGCACACACCACCCACCCTCCATTCTAAGGCCTCACTGGACGACTGGATAGCGAAGAGGAGGACCGCATTATCAGGCATCGTAGGTGAAGTGTCTTCCAATGGGGGGCTGCCACCCTTGTGTAGCGGTCCATTCTGCCCCGACGGGTGTTTTATGCTCCTTGTCACGGGCCAAACTCTTGTCTCCAGATTTTCTCCCCTTATACCTCTTTCAAAGCGGGCCTGCTCGTAGTGGGGTGATCTTCCAGATCAAGGCTTACAGTGGATCAGGAACAGCCCCGTGGCTTGTCGACTCACCTTGTCCCCAGACCCTCCACCGGGGGTCGCTGCGCTTCACTCCCAGTCTTCACCTGGGATGCCACAGGCTGTCTAATTGACACACCAGTTTGGGCCTCCTCCCTGAGGTGAGTCTAGGCCTCCAGCGCAACTCTGCCGGTGAGACAGGCCTTAACTTAATGAAAGCACAAGGATTTTGCAGGCACCCCAGGGAGCCTTCTCTTCCACCCCCCAGTGACCAGTTCGGCGTGAGGCGAAGGGGTCAGACCACATGGCCACACTCTCTATGCAACTGGTGTCAGAGCCAGGTCTCAGTCTGCCAGCAGGCGCAGAGTCGATAATCGTTGCAGGCCGCAGCGTGGCCCGTGCTCTATCTCACATCTGTTCCGGTCAGGTGCCGCCGGTGCCAGGCATCACCAGCCACCTCCAGTTCCTCCGTTCACCAAGGATGATTTACTGAAAGGCGAGGAAGGGGCCAGGGGCATGGAGGCCTAAGGGTTTGCGGCTCCGGATGCCCAGGCAGACCTGCCAGCCCCAGCATGCCCACCTGGTTCCTCCCACCGGCGGAACAGGCCTCAATATGGCACCAGAGTTGCAGTGGGGTGCTCATGGCGTTCACTCCACAGGTTGAGACATGGATTTCCACTCCCGTCCACCATTCCTGGGCCAGCGGGTGAGGGGCCAGGCAGGCAGCCTCTTAGGTTTAGGCCGCAGCACAGCGCGGCCCGGGCACAGACTCACCCCTGCCTCTGCAGAGCACCGTCAGCGCTGGGTGTCACAGGTCAGCTCCGGTACTATCGCTCACCAAGAGTGGGGTACAAATGAGCAGGGAGGGAACCAGATGTTGGTAGGATTGGGTGCTCCGGGGCCATCCGCCGCCTCCACCGCAATCCCGCCGGCATACATCGGCCCGCGGGTGAGCTGTCGTCCCTTGTCAGTGGAGTCCTCTCACCACTCAGTCCCTGACCTGTCCGGTTGCAGGCAGCAGCTTCACCTACTCCAACCCGTGACTTTGGGGCAAGGAGTCACACCGTCAACAGCTTCCTCGGTATGTCCGACTGAGCAACGTGTCCTCCACCTCATGTCTCGCCCCCGGGAGCTCGAGTCTGACCGCGTTCCCCAGGCGCAATGGTAGCTCGCCTGCGCCTCATCAGCCAGTCTGTGACCCGAATCGACAACCCCCACAATCAGTAGGTAAAGGGAGGTTCTGAACAATATAGTAACTGCGGTGCTGATTAGGATGATGAAGGATTTAATGTGGTACCCACACGGTGCGCACTAAAGGAGCGTCCGACTGCAGTGCCATCTTGGCCACGCCCCATTTCATCTCGGTATTTGAAAGGGACGAGGAGATTAAGTGACAGGCGCCAAAGTTGAACCGCCGAAGTTGGGCAAACAATGACATGAGCAGGAATCAAAATAAATAATAGTCCCCCAAATAAACACATAAGCATAATGTTAACAGTAATTGGGTGGTGCTCTGTGGGAGGAAACGAAAGACAAAAAGGAGGGATAAAGAGGAAGGATTAACCACTAGCAAGTAAGCATTTTTGAACGACAATCGAGGGAACGAATAAAAAGTCTATGGGTGGGCTGTAACCCCACAGAGTGAATACAGCATGTCTCCAAGAGACAGCGCATGTGCTGCCTGGGCTTGACCTAAAAAGGGGAATAACCAACATAGTACCCAACAGTGACCAGAAGACCTAGAGACACCAGTGAGCTGTTGGTAATAATTAAGTTTTGACTCCATCTGGGTCTTTAAGTTCCTGACTTTATCCAACTGTGTGGCAGGAAGACCCATAGTTGGGGACCAAAAGCATATTGCTTCTGGATAAGTCTGGATAAGTAGCAGCTCCGTTTTGGATGGATGAAGCTTAAGAAAGCTTTCTTCCATTCACTGACAGTTCGAGTCTAAGGCTTGCAATGGTTTCGATGATTCGTTACTCTATTGTTCCTGTAGATTAAACAATATGTGTGTGTTGTAAACATACATGTAAACATTTTTTATTAAAGTCACATAGCAGGTATGCAAGTGGATGGATACACAGATAATATAAGATCAGATAAATGGCCAACTCCCTTTGTAACACTCTATTGAACTAATTCCTCAGCGGTCATAAAAAATACTATTTGCGTTGCACAAGTACAATTCAATAACATTATCCAAGCAAAAGCCAGACCTGATATCCAACAGTCACAAATTCTCTTAATTAGTATATCATGAGTCACCAAGTCAAATGTGGCAGACAGATATTGCTGCACCGACACTGCCATTGTCCACAATCAATTGAAGATTGTTGATATCTGTGACCACAACTGCTTCTGTTCGCATCCCTGGTATCAAACCAGCTTGCTTTGCATGAATATTATTAAATTCAACAAAGTCTTGTAAGTGGGTCGGACACTTTTCTCCAATTGCTTGGACAAATAAGGGAGGAGAGAAATCTGCTCTCTGAGCTCAGTAATGGATAGCTCTGATGCAGGGGAGATAATTTCTGATGAGAGAGCCATTATCATTTTACTTGTTTCTCATTAAAATAATCGGTCAGTTGTATCTACCAGGTCATATTATGGTGCAACTGAATTAATAGTAACTAATGTTTTGACTAGGCATTCCTTGGTTCCAAAAATGTTCCTAGTCATTATTTGCAGTAAATATTCACTTCCTTAAGTTATTTCTTTTTAGGTATTCTTACCAGATGGTTTCACTTTCTTATCTGCTTGGTATAAATAGTGTTGCCAGATTGCAAGTTTTCTTTCATGCACTTTTCAATTTCTTCTGATACATTTTTATTCCGTAACCCAATTAAGTGGACTATGGATTCATAGACTGTGTGAGGTAGCGAACACTTACTGCCTTTGTGAATATTAGCCAAAATTTCTTGGATTTGTGATTTTTCTAATGAACTTTCTGCAGATATTGTTAATTGTATTTCTTCAATGCAAACATTATTCTGTATTGCCTCATTATTAAAACAAATTGTTATTGCTGTACATCATTACAGAAGTCATGATTGTTTTGAGCATTAAAATAATTTGCATAAAAACAGAGATTTGCAGTTATATATTGATCCAGGAGAAAATGGTAAACTCAGAGTCTATTAGATAAACCAAAAAATCTCGAAACAGTTGTCTGCTTCTCTCTTGTAGGTAATGCGGAAATCTCATGAAGCACGGGAGAAGTTGCTCCGTCTTGGAATTTTTCGAAAAGTTGAGGTTTTAATTGATACCGCTGAAGGTGAAAAGCATTATCTTTTACTGTAGATTACAGTTATATTTATTTAACATTTTTTCAGTTGTGCAGTGTTTGACAATTTTGTGGGATTTTGGTGCTTTGGGCTCTTGGAGACAGATGGTAATCTGTGATTTGGGTGGGGATGGGTTAAATTAACTTCCACTAGTCCATGAGTGTCAGTTTCTAGGATAAGGGTAGTTGGTGTTTCATAACGTGGGTGTATTTTGCATCGTTCAAATTTAACCTCTGTGTGTGAAATATCATGTGTTATACCTGTGTGCTGGTCCTCAGGGTTAAAGGGGGATTGGATCTTGTGGTCCTTCACCTCTCCCATGTCAACCATAATACTGTTTGTTTCTTTGATGGATTCAGTGCATGGTCTTCCAGACGACAAATGAAGTCTTTGTTGTGTGGTGTTTGTTAATCCTGTCTGGGGTATTAGTTTGTGAGCTGTGGTCCTGAAAGGGTCGATGTCATTGTAAGCTCTTGATCATTGTCTCTTTGTAATTGGGAGATAGGGGCTCATTTTGATTAATAAAATTAGATCTTACTATGATTGGTTTTGTGTTTGCTGTTACCTTTGCTTTTGTCCTCCTACCTTCTTTTTCCCTCAATTTGCATACCTGTATCTTCAGTCTTGATTCTTGGGTAAAATCTCTAGAAAGATGCATAAAGAAATACCATTGTTTGTTTGTGTGTGTGTATGTATGTATATGTGTGTGTGTGTGTGTGTGTGTGTGTGTGTATGTATGTATATATATATATATATATATATATATATAAGGAGTTACCCACGTGGCTGGCACTCACGGGCAGAATGGATAAAGGCCCTTGTCAGGTAAGCAGTGATCAGCACAATCGCCCCCTCTGTGCCACTGATCCGACGCGTTTCGGGAACCATCCCTTCCTCATGGATCGTACAAGAAACAATGCGGCAAACAAATGGGCTGCAAAAGTGTCCACCTTTTATTTCAACAGGAAGTCTGCCTCAAGTGAGCTTAAATGCATTCTATATAATAAAAGAAAGAAAAGCGTATAAATTTCAAAGGGATCGTAATGACTACGAACTCGGACAGATCTTCACCTTTTCTAAAAAATATGATGGCTACAGAGTGGCCAAAAATAAACCAGCACGGAATACACATATTCCTAACAGAACCCCTGAAGTAAGACAAGAAACTTCACAGTCAGACTTGAGTTCAGCAGGAGGAAGCGAGTCTGAATCAGAAATGAGAAATCTAGATCTCACAGGGAATCGTAAGAAGCCATTACCTGGGGAGGAGCTGATTTTTTTATGTCAACAAAGGAGACAAACTCTCCGTCCAAGACCGCAAAGAATGAACGAAGAGCAAACAATAACTTCAGGCGCAGGCAGAGGCGCAAAGCAAACAAATGCCGCACAAAATTACACCAAAAAGAGGGGAAGGGGATATTGGCAGAAGAAGTAAACAAAACGGAAGCACCCTGCCGCACCATTATTAACCTCTCTAATATTATTTTGTCAGCCAAAGAGGAAAACATTTTAAATTTGGGATTGACATATTCTCCAGGAGCTAATTTTGATTATGCATCGACACGGTTAGACGTATATAAAACAGTAAGGAAACTTAAACTTAAAAAATTCTTTTTACTGTCTAAAACGCAAGAGGAGTCAAACAAAGCAATAGAACAAGGCCTTCAAAGTTATCCAAATCTATCGCAATCTGATGTACCCTTATTAAAGGACATGGAGAGCCTTTGGGACAACACTGATCATGACCAGCTAACTCCTTTTAAACAACCCTCTACTTTTAACCCCATTACTCCTCGAGACTCTATAGATGTCTTCCATGAGACGGTTACAACACAATTAAAAAAACTCAGCAAAGCAGTGGGGATGACAAAAGTTAAGTATACCAACCAACAGCGACAATATTACAACTTGGTTTCTAAATTGAAAAAAGAGAAAAACATCATTATAAGGAACAGCGACAAGGGAGGTAATGTAGTTATTTGGCCTCAAGTGGATTACCTAAAGGAAGCATTTAAGCAGCTTAATGATAGAGAATGCTACACAAGAAACAATGCGGCAAATCTGAAAACTACATATGCCTTATACCACAACAAACTTTCATTATGGAAATCTAAAGAACTCATTACCATTAATGAATACAAATTCCTCAAAATAGACAACCCAACAACACCAACGATTTATTTCATTCCCAAAATACATAAAGATCCAGTAACACCACCAGGGCGTCCAATAATATCGGCTAGGGGTGGTCTTTTGGAACATACATCTATGTATGTGGACTTTTTTACAAGATTTTGTCAAGAAATTACCATCATATGTACGTGACACTGCAGATTTCTTGAGACAAATCAATGAGGTAGAATGGAAGGATGACTATCTACTAATGACAATGGATGTAACCTCCTTGTATACCAGTATAAAACATGAGGATGGTATTAAAGCCATAAAACATTATTTGGCGCAAAGAGCAACATACCATAATGAGCACAACAACATGTTATTGGAAATGATAGAGTTCTGTTTAACCAATAATAATTTTATGTTTAACAATCTTTTGTTTCAGCAAACTCGAGGAGTAGCCATGGGGGCCAGTTTTTCTCCCAGTTATGCCTGTCTTCATATGGGCTACTGGGAGGAAGTGGTCCTCAGGAGTAAATACAGTCATCACATTGGCAACCATATACAACTTTGGCTCCGTTATATAGATGATTTATTTGTGATATGGCATGGCACTCAACAAGAGGCTCTTTCCTTTGTTGACACTTTGAACAACAACCAATTGAACCTACATTTCACAACCAATATAAGTGCCAATATAGTCAACTTCCTCGACACCCAGATATACATTAATGAGGGTAAAATAGAAAGTAGATTGTACCGTAAAGAAACGGCGGGAAACACTACTCTCCACGCAAGCAGTGCTCATCCAAGACATCTCATTAACAGTATACCATATGGTGAGATGTTACGGCTACGCCGTATATGCAGCAATGAACAAGACTTAAAAACAGCACAAGCAGACAGCTGCATGAGACTCAGGGAAAGAGGATATAGCAAACATATTATCACGAGAGCTATATCAAAATCTATGTTACCTAGTAGAGACTCTTTACTTAATGAGAAGCCTAGGAGCACACATATATCAAATGCAGGTCTTGAAAAAACAAAAAAAGATACAGATAACACATTCAGAATGATCATTAGATATAGCAACCAGCACATTAAAATACAAAAAATTATACAAAAAAACTGGCCACTAGTATTAAATGATGCCGTAATTGGACCCCTGCTGCCGCAGAGGGTGTCCATCACATATAGCAAATCACCCTCTATGAGAGATGTTCTTGTGAACACTAGTCCAGAGATAATTGAAAAGACAAACTGGTTGCAATCAAATAAGGGTTTTTCAAGTGCAGAACTTGCAAGGCGTGTGCCCATGGTATGAACAAAAACACATATACAACACCGTTCAGTGATAAGGCAATTAAGATACAGAGATATCTCACATGTAAAACTGAATATGCTGTCTATGTGCTGGAATGTCCATGTGGCCTCCAGTACATAGGCAGCACAAAATTACAAGTGCATAAACGTATCTTACAACACTTACGTGCCATCAGTAATCAGGATAATACATATCCGGTGGCACGCCACTTCAGAGAGGCCCACAATTCCAATAATACAGACCTTAAATATTATGTGATTGACAGTGTACCCCCAAGCAGACGGGGAGGGGACAGGGAATCAAAATTACGAAGATTAGAAACAAGATACATACTACAATTAGATTCCAAATCACCAGGAGGTCTGAACGCAACGGAGGATATGTATACCTGTTTAGGTTAATAGTATAGAATGAATTCAGCATCATGTTTGATTTTTAATATGTTTGGATGCATGGGAGGAAAATAACCATGACAATCATAGGTGATGGAGGTTAACATGTTGATGTTAATGCAGTGATCAAGTGTTTACAAGTATCAAAAAAATGTGCATTAAGAAATAAGGGTATCCTTGATCGTACAATCACTATAGATTGAGCACAATGAGAAAATAGTATTATTTTTTGAACAAATATTTACATGTAAGGAATTGATACTAAGACGGTGATCGGATGATGTTTTTATCAGCAATCTGACTTTCCTATTAACAATCTCTTAACATCATTTTTTGTATATATATGTATGTATATGTTAGTATATTTATATATTTATATATTTATATATTTATGAAATCATATATTTATAGGTTTTATTAGACTTTTATCATAAATGTACACAACAATGTACTCATATTGTACACTGTTCACATGTTACCTTTTAATGTGATATTTAATCTACCTCTAATTATGCATAGCCCAACATATTCTTTTAATCAACAATTCAGAATACTATTGTACAGATCCTCAGACATCAATGAATACTACATATGGATATATTTATTTTTATCCATATGGCCACCATATACTATGTTCTGCATTTAATTCAGATATTGATATCTACTTTAGCACATACATGAGATCAACAAGGAGTTCAATGATTTTAACACATCTATTTATACATTCCTTTTTTTTAAATTGCACTGGCACTTTAGGATAACATAGACTTTTTTACAATAATTTCACATAACTCTTATTAACATTAAGGTTATTTATTGTATTATGGTAAAACGCAACAAATATTTATACAATGAGAAATTACAATATTTTATTGATGGAGTGAATTTTAAACTCGCAAAATTTATGATTATGTAATAAATTGTATAAAGTGAGGTATTACACCGAAACAACAACACTAAAAGAGAAATTACATATATACCTTCGATATAATAATACATACCAAGTAGGAGATATTATGTAATTATACTATTATTTGTTTGTCTTGATGCAACTTCTATGTCTATGAATTTTAACCATCACGTAATTGCAATTAGTTCACGCACCTGTCACTTTAAATTCGTCCACATGTGTTCTTACTGTGTCATGTGATCAAGGCTCGTAGGAGCTGAAACGTTATGGCGGCACAGCAACAATAAATTAAAACAACTGAAAGTCTGGGTCCGTGTCCGTGTTTGGAGCAGAATCTGGTGGTACACGGAGTGAAGCTATATATATATATATATATATATATATATATATATTATCATCTACTGGCGGTCGCCAGTAGATAGTTATAGTTACAACCTATTATCCATAGGAAATCCGCGACATTCTATTTGAAATAACGTTGGCGCCGGTTGACGAATCTTCGTGAAAGTTTCCAACTTGTTGGGGCGCTCCGCTCCGCTCCTACCCTGAAAGTCTCGGGGTGATACGTGAAGCGGGGGCCGAGAAAAAGGGGGTCCCAAAACGCGTTTTCCCCATTCATTTTTCCATAGGAACCTTTAGTCGCAGCTACAGCCCGAACTGCTGAACGGAATTACACCAAATTTGGCAAAGAGGTAGTCCTTGGTTCAGACTGGTGCCTTTTGCTTAAATGGTGTAAATCCGTTCAGTAGTTCCTGAGAAAATCAAAAGTAAAAGTACATATATATCTATGGGCGCGTCGGATACGCGTACCCTCAGCGCACCCTGCGCGCACCGTCCCGATCACGAGCTGCATGCTAATTGGCTGTCAGCTGGCTGTCAACATTCCGATTCAGGAAGTGTTGGCAGCCATTTTGTCCCTCGGTAGAACCGAGGGACAGAAACAAGTGCGCAAAGCGCAAAAAGGGGGCAGGGTAGAAACACCCTGACCCCCTAGGTCTGCTCAGGGGGTCCCACAAGGACCCCCTGGGCAGAAAAAAGATTTTTTTTTTTTAAAAATCGGCGGGATGCGCTTAGGGTGCGCGTATCCCGCCGAGAAAAAAAAAAGAAACAAGTGTGCAAAACGCACAAAGGGGGCAGGGTAGAAACCCCAACCCCCTAGGCCTGCTCAGGGGGTCCCACAAGGACCCCCTGGGCAAAAAAAAGCATTTTTAAAAAAAAAAAATCGGCAGGATGCGCTCAGGGTGCGCGAATCCTGCCGAAAAAAAAAATCGAAGCGCGGTCTCCCGCGCTCGATGTATTTGCCCCCGGGTGGCCCAAGTCCCGGGGCATGCTGAGGGGTTTATTTTATGTATGGGGGGCCTCAAAGGGCCCCCAAGCCCGAGGACCGCCACCCCCGGGGCTTTCTTTTAAAAATGGTGCGGGAGGGCTCTGAGCCCTCCCGCAGCCCGAGGACCACCACCTCCCCGGGGCTTTTTTTAAAAAATTAAACAACCTGTGTGGGGGCTCCAGCCCCCACACGCCCGAGACCGCCACCTCCCCGGGGCACTAACAAATTAAAATGGGGGTCCGTTTTGGACCCCCGAAGCCCAGGGACCACCACCTCCCCGGGGCTGTGCTGATGTAGGGAGGGGGCCGCGCGGCCCCCTCCTGGAAGCCCTTGATGGCCCTGGGGACCACCACCCCCAGGGCCGGCTCCTGCAGTGTCCCGGGGTGCCTACCCCGGGACACTGTAGTTTGCTATGGCAGGACGGGAGCCTCGCGGCTCCCGTCCTGCCATGTAAACTGCTTTGGATATTGGAAGAGAGAGCAGGGAAACCTGCTCTCTCTTCCAATATCCAAAGCGATTGCTTTCCACATGGGGAGCAGCATGTCAGCTGCTCCCCATGTGGAACAGCAATGCCGGCTCCCAAGGGACGTGGGAGCCGGCGGGACTGTGGGGGATTGGGGACCCCCACAGTCCCCAACGGAGAGGGCCAGCCCGGGGGATGGGGTCCCCGGGGCAAGTAGTGGCCCGGGAGGGGGGCCACGCGGCCCCCTCCCAAAAAAAGAGCAAAAATTTTTTTTTTAAAAGGAAAGGCCGGCCCCGGGGATGGGGTCCCCGGGGCCTTAAAATGGCCAGAGGAGGGGGCCACGCTGCCCCCCTCAAAAAAAAAAAATATAGAGGCCATGCCCCGGGGGATGGGGTCCCCGGGGCCAATACAGGCCAAGGGAAGGGGGCCACGCGGCCCCCTTCCCGTTTTTTTTAAAGGTTATTTAAAAAAGGGGTAAGGCCCTGGGGGATGGGGTCCCCAGGGCCCAAAAAAGAAAAAGGAAGGGGGGCCACACAGCCCCCTTCAGAGGAGATTTTTTTTTTTTTTTTAAACGATCGGGCCCGCAGGCCCCGCCCCTTCCTTCACCACTCTGCAAACGCGCCCCCTGGCGCGTTTGCAGAGAGGACGAATTCCCCTTGAATACTGGGGGTCCCTGGGGGCCAACTAGCCCACCAGGTACCTCCAGTATGCGCCAGGGAGCTGCCTTGCAGAGAGGTGTACAGAGGCCACGCCCCTTTTACACCTCTCTGCAACGCAGCTCTGTGGCGCTTTTGGAGGTATATGGTGGGCTAGTTGGACTCCGGGGACCCTCAGGATTCAAGGGGACTTAATCCCCCAACTTAAAACGCGCCACGGGGCGCGTTTGCACAGTGGTGAAGGGAGGGCGGGGCTTCAGGTGACATGTGTGCAAACAGGCCCCGTGGCGCGTTTTAAGATGGGGAATTAAATCCCCTTCAATCCTGAGGGTCCCTGGGGGCCAACTAGCCCAACAGGTACATCCAGAAAGCGCCACAGAGCTGCGTTGCAGAGAGGTGTAAAAGGGGTGTGGCCTCTCTACACGTCTCTGCAACGCAGCCCCCTAGCGCATATTGGAGGTTCCTGGTGGGCTAGTTGGCCCCTAGGGACCCTCAGGATTCAAGGGGACTTAATCCCCCAACTTAAAACGCGCAACGGGCGCGTTTGCACAGATTTCACCTGAGGCCCCGCCCCCTCCCTTCACCATTGTGCAAATATTCCTCTAAAATCAGCCGAAATACGAATTCCGATTTACTCACCTGTTATCAGGAGAGACCTCAGTGCTGCATCTTTCAGCCCAGTACTGGTCCTGAAAAGTAATTTTAACCGTACTTACCGGTAACTTGAATTTCCTTCATAGGCTAACATTGACTGGTTTCACTTGGAAATTCTTCTAAGTGTGGAGTTTTGGAACTTTAAAATATTCCTCTAAAATCAGCCGAAATACGAATTCCGATTTACTCACCTGTTATCAGGAGAGACCTCAGTGCTGCATCTTTCAGCCCAGTACTGGTCCTGAAAAGTAATTTTAACCGTACTTACCAGTAACTTGAATTTCCTTCCATAGGCTAACATTGACTGGTTTCACTTTGAAATTCTTCTAAGTGTGGAGTTTTGGAACTTTAAAATATTCCTCTAAAATCAGCCGAAATACGAATTCCGATTTACTCACCTGTTATCAGGAGAGACCTCAGTGCTGCATCTTTCAGCCCAGTACTGGTCCTGAAAAGTAATTTTAACCGTACTTACCGGTAACTTGAATTTCCTTCATAGGCTAACATTGACTGGTTTCACTTGGAAATTCTTCTAAGTGTGGAGTTTTGGAACTTTAAAATATTCCTCTAAAATCAGCCGAAATACGAATTCCGATTTACTCACCTGTTATCAGGAGAGACCTCAGTGCTGCATCTTTCAGCCCAGTACTAATCCTCAAAAGTAATTTTAGCCGTACTTACCAGTAACTTGAATTTCCTTGCATAGGATATCATTGCCTGCTTTTTGCTGAAAAAGTTTCTAAGTGTTGATTTTGGAACTTTAAAATATTCCTCTAAAATCAGCCGAAATCCGAATTCTGATTTACTCACCTGTTATCAGGAGAGACCTCAGTGCTGCATCTTTCAGCCAAGTACTGATCCTCAAAATTAATTTTAACCGTACTTACCGGTAACTTGAATTTCCTTCATAGGCTAACATTGACTGGTTTCTCTTGGAAATTCTTCTAAGTGTGGAGTTTTGGAACTTTATAATATTCCTCTAAAATCAACCAAAGTACGAATTCCAATTTACTCACCTGTTATCAGGAGAGAACCCAGTGCTGCATCTTTTAGCCCAGCACTGACCCTGAAAAAGTAATTTTAACCGTACTTACCAGTAACTTATATTTTCTAACATAGGAATCCATTGTCTGGTTTTCAGCAGAAAACTTTCAAAGTGTCGATTTTCACAAACTACAAATATTCCTTAAAAATCGCCTGTATGACTTAAACGCATTCATTCAACTGTTTACAGGCGATGCACCAGTGCTGGATCCAGGATCCAAAACTGAGTAAGAAAAAGTAACGATAACAGTTTTTACCTGCTAAGTGAATTTCCTTCCATAGGATAACATTGGTGATTCTATGAGAAAAAGTTTCTAAGTGTCAACTTTTAAAGTACAATAATATTCCTTAAAAATCACGACTGTAACCAAAACGCTTTTACTCAACTGTTTACAGGAGATGTGCCAGGACTGAATCTAGGATCCAGTCAGGTGGTTAGAAAAGTAATCCATAAAGTAACTAATTGCATTTAACTAGAAATTCACATTGAGCTGAATGTTGCATTGTGTTTGAAAATGTGTTGCACATTGCAACAACTGTAACTACTGTACTTAAAAGTCTATTGCCTATGTGCAAAGTATTTAAACTAAAGTAATTCATTCTGAGAAAGTATTTTTTGTAATGTAATGTATAATGTAATTACAATGTAATTTAAATAATAAAATATGTAAAAAAAAATTGTTTCTAAAAATGTAGTAAATCAGTATTTTAAAAATTTATATAACAATTAATACATTTAAAAATTGTCATTTACAAAACCTTTGAAATTCACTGAAAAAACCGTAGGTTTCAGACATGTTATAGTTACAAATTAGCATTTAAAAAACCTTTGAAATTCACTGAAAAAACCATAGGTTTCAGGGACGTTATAGTTGCAAATTAGCATTTAAAAAACCTTTGAAATTCACTGAAAAAACCATAGGTTTTAGGGACAGTTATAGTTAGTTGGACATTGCACTCGTACAAAACCCGTGAAATTCCCCCGTTATAGTTAGTCCAGCTAACTATAACTCACGCCCATAATGCACTGCTGATGACGTCACATATTACATCACTCATGACATGGTCAGTGACATCACTGATGACATCACTGATGACATCTCAAATGACATCACTGATGACATCACTGATGACATCATCCATGTGATAATTTCATGCATCTTCTCACACCCTAATATAACCTTTGATACACCCACTCTAAAGTACACACTGCCAGTCGCAAAACCATAGACACTCCAACACCAATAACTACATACCCACTCACTGATTCTTAGGTCTACACACACACATCCACTCACTCACCCGAACAGTCACTCATATTTACGGTCACTCAGTACAGGACTATCATATGCACTCATACTCCTATATAGACACTCAAACACCGCCACTCATCCATAGAGGTACTCACACACCTAGTCAGTCATGCAAATAATTAAACACACTACCATTTACTCACCTATACAGTTATACACACACCAGCTCACTTACTCATACAAATACTAGCACATTCTTACGCTCTTATACAATCACTGATACAAGCACACACTCATCCATACAGCCACTATCACAATCAGTCACTCTTGCTTATAGCTATTTATATACTCCAACACACATATATACTGCCTTTCACATATGTAGTTACTCACACATGTACCACTGGGACATACATTCACTCACTAACACACTCTTACACACACTTACCCACCCATACAGTCTATCACAGATGCACTCTTGAAACCATCCACCCAGTGAATCACCCACTCACACATCTATGCACAGAGTCGCACACACCCCTCCCACACAAACACTCAGGCACCCATACAGATACTCACACAAGCATTCAATAACTCATATAGACACTCATGTAGCTATTCACAAACACATGCAGCCACTTACACAGCAACAGACAGACGGATACAGACATTCACCCAGTTTAGTCACTAACCCATGCATTCAGTAAGATACGTTAAATCACTCACTTATACAGTCAGTCACACACCTACTAAATCATCCATACAGACACTTACACACCCACTCATTCTTCAATACGTCTTTTCCTATATATATTAAAAATATTTAAACTTTACAGAAACACACAGTCACTGGATGATGTCATCAGTGATGTCATCAGTGATGTCATTTGAGATGTCATCAGTGATGTCATCAGTGATGTCACTGACCATGTCATGAGTGATGTAATATGTGACGTCATCAGCAGTGCATTGCGGGGCGTGAGTTATAGTTAGCTGGACTAACTATAACGGGGAATTTCACGGGTTTTGTACGAGTGCAATGTCCAACTAACTATAACTGTCCCTAAAACCTATGGTTTTTTCAGTGAATATATATATATATATATATATTCATCCAAAACTGCCCAACAAGCAAAGACGCACACGAGATGAGGCAAACTCAGCAGCCCAGCTGAGTCTTTATTTGGCAAATCAGTATCCAGATATTTCTCTGACTCGACCCAACGCGTTTCGAGGTCCACACCTCTTGTTCACGGGTCTGCATTCGCTGGTAATTACGTGGAAAAGTGTCCCTGTTTCAGCAATTTATCGCCCTCTGGTGGGCCTTTGATTTTCACTTGCCTTCTGGGATACGTAGTCCTTACGTTAAAATATTTCCCTTCAATGGGTTTTGCCATGCAAATGATTATGTTCAAATCTCTCCATAGAGCCTCCGGTCGTGATGTCGGTCGTTTACAAGCCACCTCACCATCCTGTTATAGCGAGATCAGTGCATCTGATTTCAACAGTCCGTTTTCATCCCGCGGTGGTGCTGTCTTCCCGACCAAGGACGGGCCGGTAAAAATTCATCCAAAACTGCCCAACAAGCAAAGACACACACGAGATGAGGCAAACTCAGCAGCCCAGCTGAGTCTTTATTTGGCAAACCAGCATCAGTATCCAGACATTTCTCTGACTCGACCCAACGCGTTTCGAGGTCCACACCTCTTGTTCACGGGTCTGCATTCGCTGGTAATTACGTGGAAAAGTGTCCCTGTTTCAGCAATTTATCGCCCTCTGGTGTGCCTTTGATTTTCACTTGCCTTCTGGGATACGTAGTCCTTACGTTAAAATATTTCCCTTCAATGGGTTTTGCCATGCAAATGATTATGTTCAAAGCTCTCCATAGAGCCTCCGGTCGTGATGTCGGTCGTTTACAAGCCACCTCACCATCCTGTTATAGCGAGATCAGTGCATCTGATTTCAACAGTCCGCTTTCATCCCGCGGTGGTGCTGTCTTCCCGACCAAGGACGGGCCGGTAAAAATTCATCCAAAACTGCCCAACAAGCAAAGACGCACACGAGATGAGGCAAACTCAGCAGCCCAGCTGAGTCTTTATTTGGCAAACCAGCATCAGTATCCAGACATTTCTCTGACTCGACCCAACGCGTTTCGAGGTCCACACCTCTTGTTCACGGGTCTGCATTCGCTGGTAATTACGTGGAAAAGTGTCCCTGTTTCGGCAATTTATCGCCCTCTGGTGGGCCTTTGATTTTCACTTGCCTTCTGGGATACGTAGTCCTTATGAAATCAGATGCACTGATCTCGCTATAACAGGATGGTGAGGTGGCTTGTAAACGACCGACATCACGACCGGAGGCTCTATGGAGAGCTTTGAACATAATCATTTGCATGGCAAAACCCATTGAAGGGAAATATTTTAACGTAAGGACTACGTATCCCAGAAGGCAAGTGAAAATCAAAGGCCCACCAGAGGGCGATAAATTGCTGACACAGGGACACTTTTACAAGAGGTGAGACGCGCTCTCACTTGGAAAACGAGCGCTGCATTATTTGCCTTCTCTTTTAACTTATCTTTCTTTAAAAAAACGTCTTTTTAAACGTACTCTTAATCAGTTTCTTGATTTTGAGTAGCAGCTCTGCACTGTGACATTTCTTACCTGTATTTCCTGTTTTGAATTCTGCTGTTTCCACTTCCCGGTCCGACGCGGCACTAGCCGATTGATCGGAGGAAGTGGACACGCCCGGCTTTGTCTACATCATTTCCGGTAGGGATCTTCGAACACAGTTTTCCCGCGCCCGGCCAGCTATTTAATCATATGCTGGGCCGGACGCGCAGTGGACGCGCACAGCGGGCGGGCCGCTGGCGCGCCTAAGGCGCGCCTAAGGCAAGCCCGTCTGCGCCCGTCCGTGCCAAGACCGCGACTAATGCAGGAAATCTTGCCCAAAGTGGTCATGGATTGGTTTATACGTCTGCAGTATTAAAAAATCTTAATAAGGGGGGATCAGGCAATTGCCGGGTAGCACTGGAGAAGTTGAAAGGGATCTGTTCATGCCACCATTGCAAAGTAGAAATACCTATAATAACGGGCGAATATAAATCAGCTTCACCCATCAACACTGCCCAAATAAAAGGGGGATTGATAAATGCCCGCTCTATGTGTAAACACAGTCAAGACATCAGAGACTTGATAATAGAACATCAATTAGACTTCCTTTTTATTACTGAGACCTGGCTGAAAGACTGGTGTAACCCTGACATCGCGATAGCCCTACCACCACTATACTCAATCTGCAGAAATGATAGAGAAGACACCAGAGGAGGGGGTTTGGCCATTATTTTTAGAGATACATTTCACTGTATAAACTTTGAAATAGATACGCTTAAGGGAGCAGAAAGTCTTGGATTCTGCATCTCATTAAATGCCTCGGTATCCTTCTCAGGAGGCCTGATCTATCGGCCACCAGGTGCTAGCACCACATTCATTGAATCGCTAGGGGACACCTTAAGTCACCTTTTACTTCGATATGCAAATTTCACATTATTAGGTGACTTTAACCTACACCTAGAAGATAAAAAAGAACCAAGCGTAGATAATTTCCTCCAAATAACAGAAATGTTAGGGCTTACTCAGATGGTAGATGCTTCCACACATCGAGCTGGGCATACACTTGACGGGATCTGCTCCAATTTTGCTCGCCTCTCTACCGACCCACCCATCCCTCAAATTTGGTCAGACCACAATTTCGTGCCTTTTACATTAAAGATCCCCTTGACAAATTATCGAGACAGAAAACCAATTAGCATGCAGCCCAAGAGTAACTGGACACAACTAATACATAACCCTAAGCTGGCTACTACTGTACAGGCCTTAATGCCTACTCTGACAGGAAATACTATAGCAGACTCACGTCTCTTCCATAACTGGATGACCACTGTCCGGGATGAACTCATCACACAAGTTAAAATTAGGAAAAATAATGATGGAAATAAAACACCACAGCAAACCCCTTGGTTTACGCCTACTCTCAAACAAATACACCTACAGTGCAAACAACAAGAGAGGAAATGGAGAAGAAGCTATAACGTAGCAGAAAAACAAGCGTATAAAGTAAGCAGAAAATCTTACCATATGCAGATTAAACTAGCCAAAAAAGAATACTATACAAATAAAATATTAGAAGCTAATCTAGACCAAAAAATCATTTTTTCAGTCATACAGTCCTATACTAGTCCCAAAATACTGCAAAAGAAATACCCCCATCCCAAAGATCATGCGATCAAATATCACTCTATTTTGAAGAAAAGATTATGAACATTAAAAAGGACTTCACCTCGGACCCAGACCTGACCAAATATGCCATACCTGAGCACGAACCAGAAGTCACTAAAGACTGCATATGTTCATTCAAACCAGTGTCACTGGACCAAACTCGAGAGGCAATTCTGGCATGTAAATCAGGCTCCCCTCTGGATGCTTGTCCTCCCACAATCCTCCACCGAATCGTAGACACAATCAATCCAGCTATAAATCAGATTGTTAATTCATCTTTAAGAACAGGGATTGTGCCTGAGGACTTGAAATTAGCAATAGTGAAACCCTTAAAAAAGAAACCTAATGTTGATTCAGCAGTACTCTCCAATCTTCGTCCTATCTCCCTGCTCCCTACCTTAGGCAAAATCACAGAAAAGTTTGTCCATAAAGAACTATCTAACTTTATTGAGACAACAAACATTCTGCATTCACAACAATCCGGCTTCCGCCCCAAACACTCCACTGAGTCTGCACTCTTGGAAATTACAGAAACTTTAAAAACTATAGCAGACAGAGGAAGGAAGGCGGTGTTGATCCTGCTCGACCTATCGGCCGCGTTTGACACCATATCGCACAGCATCCTTCTTTCTAGACTCAGTTCTAGCGGCATCTTAAATACCGCTCTAGAATGGATAAAAGCCTTCCTCGCTAATCGTAAGCAAGTCGTGTCGCTGGGAACTTTTCTTTATCTCGAACGGACCATCACAGCGGGGGTGCCTCAAGGGTCCTCACTGAGCCCACTGCTGTTCAACGTTTACATGACCCCTCTTATCTCACTAATCTCATCATATGGGATCGAAGTCACCTCCTACGCAGACGATACCCAGATGATACTATCTCTCGATCGGAACTCTAAGGACCCAGAACTCAACTTTAAAAGATGTTTGACCGAAGTTCTTCAGTGGATGAAGGACAACCACCTTAGGTGCAACACTAGCAAGACTGAGATCCTACCGATAGGGAAAGAAGTCTCATTTGTACCAAGCGATTGGTGGCCAGAGGGAACTCCACTCCCGCCGGAGACTGTGAAAGTGGCAAGAAACCTGGGAGTGCAGTTTGATTCCGCACTCACATTCCAACCACATGCAGTGAAGGTAGCAGGGACCTGTTTTAGTATTATAAGATCCCTGAGAAAATTCTTTGACTTAATCCCCCTTGCAGCAAGGAAATCAGTAGCAGTCGCGTTAATTCTCTCGCGTCTTGACTACTGCAACAGCCTCCTGGCAGGAGCCAGCAAAAAAACAGTAAAAAGACTCCAGGTGGTCCAACACGCAGCAGCACGGCTTGTCTTAAGACTTCCACGAAGGTCTTCTGCCTCTGCAGCTCTTAGAACCCTCCACTGGCTCCCACTACATAAGAGAATTCTGTTCAAAATTCTCCTAATCACTTTTAAGGCGTCACGCAAGACAGGACCAAAATACCTTTCATCTCGTTTCACTCCTTATACTACAAACAGAACTCTCAGGTCCTCATCAGCTAACCTGCTTTCACCTCCCAACTTCCGATGCAAAACCAAAGGAGGAAAAACTATAGCAGTGTTAGGCAGCAGAGCTTGGAACCGACTACCTCTGCAATTGAGAATGCATAAAACTGAAACCCAGTATAGAAAAGCTCTAAAAACATGGATCTTCGGAGCAACAGACGAATTTTGCCTCTCTCTTATCTAAGACACTCAGAGTGCGATATCTCCTCTGTATCAGCGCCAGGATGCTCCTTTCGGAGTGACAGTTCGCGCTTTACAAATATCGATTTTCATTTCATTTTCATTTCATTTACTTTTCCACGTAATTACCAGCGAATGCAGACCATATATATATATATATATATATATATATATATATATATATATATATATATATATATATATATATATATATATATATATATATATAAAAAAAATTTATTATAAAACATGTGTAAGAAGTTGGGTTGTTGGTTGACTGGGGTGTGAGCCCTGTTCAAGCAGCAACCACGATCCTTGTCAGGGTGAGGCACAAGCTAGCCCTAAATTAACCTGTGCTCAACCCTCTGGTAGCTTGGCACAGAGCAGTCAGGCTTAACTTAGAGGCAATGTGTAAAGTTTTTGTGCTACTCTTCAAACGGTAATAAAGAGAAAAACACCACACAAAAAGGATCCCACACCAAGTTAGAAAAATAGAGTTTTGTTTAATAAATAAAACAAGACCAAAACTACAAAAATCCAATCAGCCGAACCAGAGACATGCAATTTTAAAGATTTCAGTAAAAATAGTGTCAAAAAGCACAAAGCGGCAACTGTGGATATGTCGTTGCGCCGGACCGGCACAAGGTCACAAGTTCAGGCCGACTGCGATGGAGCGCGGGCCGTCTACAGGGGGCCCAGTTAGGCCTGCTGGGCAAAGTACCTTAAATCCTGGTTTGTGGACTGTAATGAGGATCTGCATCTGAGATGCTTCAGTTCTAAGGTGTGGCGAGGCTACAATGTGGGATCCTGCATCGTCGTTGAGGATCCCGTCAGCAAGGGTTTGCGATGCGTAGTCCAGCATCAAGGTGTTTGTATAGTCGTAGCGAATTATCGGGTCTAAGGAGCTGGCTGTCAAAGAGTAATACACAGACCCCAATTATCTACTACACCCAGTCATGTGACCCAGAGACAGGTTGCAGGCACTATATGGCTAACCACTTTCTAAAAGTGGCATTTTCAAAATTGTAATTTAAAATCTGACTTCACCTTAAATTAGGATTTTTCATTACATTTCCAAAGACACCACCATGAACTGGTTACCTGCTGCCATTTGGAAATTACAGCTTATTAAATGTAATACAGTAACTCCAATGTTATTCTATGGGAGAGGTAGCCCTTGTAGTAGTGAAAAATGAATGTAAGTAAGTGTTTTTCACTACCAGCACAAATGCAACTTAAAAGTACATGTCCTACTTTTTAAATACATTGCACTATGGGCTGTCCAGGGCCTACCGTAGTGGCGACTTGAATGTATTAAAAGGGAAGGTTTGGGCCTGTCCAGAGGTTTATTTTGCGATGTCGAAATAGCAGTTTAAAACTGCACACACAGGCTGCAATGGCAGACCTGATACCTGTTTAAAGGGCTACGTAAGTGGGTGACACAATTAGTGCTGCAGGCCCACAAGTAGCATTTAATTTATAGTCACTGAGTACATGTAGTACCACTGTAATAGGGATTTAAAAGTAATTTAAATATGCCTATTAGGGATAGGGGATAAGCCGATGTTACCTGGTTTTAAGGCGTGACCACATGCACTTTAATACTGGTTAGCAGTGGTAAAGTGCACAGAGTCCTAAGGCCAGCAAAAACGAGATCTGCAAAAAAAAGGCGAGGAAGGCAAAACGTTTGAGGGAAGACCACCCTAAGGCTGACAGGTCTAACAATATCCAGAATATTAAAAATCCATTAGAAAATAAAATTTGCTTTAAAACATATAGCTGCCTTACTAACTAAATCCTTTTTCATGTTCCTTTTTTGTAAATGAGAAAGAAATAGTTTCCACAGACATGCAGCCACCTACTCTCCCATTAAGGCAGCCAAGAGGGTCCACAGTCCCAGCATATAAAATAGTAACACTTAATTCCTCACCCGTTTTATTCATCAACAATCTACTCTGACCTTGTGACTAAAGGAGCGTACATGGAACTACTTAACCCTAATTTTAGTTGGCTTTCAATACATGTTCTGTGCCCCGTTATCAGTCCTTAAATTAACTGGCAGAAAAATGTCAATATGATTAGCAGCCCTCTGTGCTGCCTATGTGGGGCTGTTGGACAAGAGAAAATGACTTCAGTATTGGCTAACCAAATAAGGGAGGAAGCTGAGGCAAGTCTTGTGACCAAAGGTGGGACATCAACTTTCTTCACAGTTTTCTTATGTCTATATCTGTTCAGTCTTATGTCTTATTTTCTTATATCAAATCATTAGTCAGTACCTACCTTGAAATCAATACTTCTTTCTTAGCTGTAGTAAAAAATGTGTTGCTTTATAAAGACCTTCTGATGGAATATGTGTGTGTGTGTGTGTGTGTGTGTGTGTCTATATATATATATATATATATATATATATTACATATTACAAAATAAAGTGAGGAAGTGGCTGCTGGTGACATCGCCTGGGAATCTATCTCTGGCATTTTAGTCTATCCATTATAGAAAGGTATATAATGACATGCCTAGATTAGGATACCAATACAATTTTCAAACTATACCTACTAAAAAGCATGACTCTATGCAAATTATTCATGCAGGAGAATCTTTGTTATAGGTGAGTTAGGCTGTGCTGCCCGGTTAAGCCTGAATCCCTCCATACACGAGAGAGTTTCCTTTACTTATGCACATCACACAAGGATACTTATACTGTGCTATCTGAAACTGATGTGCTATAGGATTTAGTGATAAATACTTAAGGATGAGGTGCACAGCGTAACGAGTGCTATGATTGCACCGTTTAAATTGTGTTCCTTTGCTGTTTGCAGTTACCTGCATCCCTTGTACCTTTCAGTATCCCTTCACTGTTGCAGCAGCCCAGCCCAGGTATATATGCATTTCAGCACATGCAGTGCAGAGATCTTTTTTGTAGACTGTACAATAAGTGATGCTATTGGTCATGAAACCACTTTTGGGATAGTGGTTCAACTCAAAGAAAATGGAGAAAACTTGAAGGCTTGAACTCAAGCATCCACATTTGTTCCATAAGAGATTAAAAGATTTTGTTGCTTTTGCAGGACTTAGCAATGGTGCATATAACATTTGCTGCTGTTATGGGGGACTTGGTAAAGAAGTCCAAGGCCAGTGTCCTCACTTTAGAGTGCGGGAATAAACTGGTTCTTGCTGAGCATTTGGTCTGTGGATTGATAACCACAGAGATTGAGAACATTTTCAATCCCCGAATTAGGACTGTCACTTTTAATGGTGTTAGAGTGTTAAGGCTTCCTATGCACTGAGATGGTTTTAAATAATTACTTGCCATCTTTTTCTTTTTTAAGGAAATGATGCTCTTCCAAATGGCTTGGATGTTACTTTTGAAGTTACTGAACTGCGAAGGATAACTGGAAGCTACAACACTATGGTTGGCAATAATGAAGGAAGCATGGTATGGGCTTTCAGGAAATTTAGTTGTTGTTTTAATCTATTATTTATTTCATTTTGTCTGGTTCATGAAATGCACAGCCAGGTTATGTAAATGTTGAGCTCTTGGAAATTAATGTTCTTTGAATGAAGTCATGTACAACAAGCTTTGGCCAGAATAGTCCTATTAAAGCTCCCCTCCATGCTTGTATTTAGTTAGAAATGTGTTTCTTTACCACATATTTTGGACAGTGCCTTTATCCGTGATCTGTCTAGAGTACAGGTGATTTTAGTGTCAAGTGTAAAGCCGCCTCATTGCTTGCAAAGCAGTGCAGGCACTGGAACTTGCATGTTCGTGAGATGGTATTTGAGGATAGGATCCTGTCAACTAACATCCCTTCACACTCTGGAGATGAACAAAGGGGAATTCTCTTTGTGGGTTTAAAGTTTTATTGATCAATTTCAGTTTATTTTATTTTTTAGCCACCCCCTCCCCTTCAAATGAGGACCTATATATAGCATATGCATTTTTGTCCTGGGCAAACATTAATTTGGAATTTATGCACTGAGTAGGTAATCACTAACTAGACTGTCCTCTGTTACACTTACAAGGACAATTTCGAAAATCAGCAATCTAAATCGATGACTAACATTTTATTTAACCCTGGGTGCAAGCCCCAACCTGGATTCAATGTTAATAAAGCATCAGTAAAATGAAACGCAGTGTGTAGGCACAATTCTCAGGGGGCCACATGTATGTGGTATCAGGTAAAAGAATTGAAAGGTGAGACATGTACATCTTCACCACTTTCAGAAAAGCTTTGGATTCTCTGCAGTTCTTGGTTCCATCTTGAGGTGTGCTGATCAAGTATCCTTTCTTCGGCCTCAAAGTATTATGAATCGCGGCTGAATATTATATCACTGTCCCTAAATCCTAAAGGTTTGTTGTTGTATAGTTTTCAATCTTGCAGAGTTCATTTGTGGACATGCTCCATTTGGTAGATTTGAGCGTTCATCATATCACAAGGTCAACTAAATCCTTTTCTTATCAGACAAAAACGAAAATCAATGGGAATGCGTTGTTTTTTATTGTCTGCTTTGGATGAAAGGGTAGAAAATAATTGATCACTATGAATGAGGTCTGAGTTGGTCAGCATTCATCATCAGCAAGGCCATTTGATAGGCAAGTAGTATTTGGTTTGAGGTAAACATATCAACATACTCGAATCAGGTTATTTGTGGGAAACCGGTTCTTTGCCCTCATAAATGCCAATGTGACACCACAATGTAGTGACATTGTGCATAAGGTAAGAGTGACTGTGCTGTTGGTGATAACTGTGGATGAGGCTAAGACTTCTAATGAGCATGAGCTTGCTAGACCAGCCAGAGCAGTGTTTAGCAAGGGCCCTATGCTGTGTGACATATTTGAGCTAGAATGAATGATCCAAACAAAGCCGATGAAAATGAAAACTGATCACATTGAGGAAAAAGAAATGTTTGGTTGGAAATAAATTGAAGCTTGAAACGAAATGGGTAGCTTATCTTTTGGCTGGTATTGTATCATATTATGTTAAGTTGCACCTTGCTTTTATGGACCCAAATGTTGTCATGAGCAGTTTAAGGAAGCGTAGGGGCCACAACGAAAAATAAATTATCTTGAAAATGCAATTTAAGAAAGCAAATTGGGCAAGCACAACTGAAAATCGTCTAACATAATTTTTTTATCATTTCCTGAAACTAAAATGATCATTGCTTTTTCTCAACTCTGTTAATATCATGGTATTGTAAATGAATCTCCACCCTATACCTAGTGGTTTATGTGAGCACAGTATTGCAGTTTTTTAACTCTGGAAACAGTGTGCCAATTTAGTGATTTATTTCTGGAATCCAGTGATAAACTCAGTTTACCCTGTCCAAAATAGCGATGAGGTCAGGGTTTGTTGACATTCCACATTGTCAGTCCTCGAAAAGCAGTATAAATTAAATGTTGCCTCAGGTAATTAAACATATACAAGATCTCTAATTCTGTTGATTTCTGATCTGAGGTAAGAGTGTTATGATCTTAACTGAATTCTTTTCATTGAGTCTGCATCATATGCAATGTTTACATTATTTTTAGAAAAAACATTGCA
This sequence comes from Calotriton arnoldi, assembly GCA_963921515.1. Classification (NCBI taxonomy): domain Eukaryota; kingdom Metazoa; phylum Chordata; class Amphibia; order Caudata; family Salamandridae; genus Calotriton; species Calotriton arnoldi. The sequence goes on from CAWUFW010002807.1 coordinate 108,691, forward strand.
TTTCATATACGTAATTTAAAAGGGGGCTAGCATTATGTACATTTTTCACAGTAGGGTGTAAAAACATTTCAGAAGGACCAGAAAGCATATTTAATCCATGGCAAATGATGCACTTTTATGGTTTAAATCTTTTTTATTGAGTTTAAACAGATAGTACAGCAATCTTCCTACCTACAACCACTGGCCGGTGGGGAATAATAAATGAACTAGAACAGGCAGAACAATCGAGGAAAATTTCAGAGGGAAGGAGTCTGGAGAAAAAAAAAGGGGGGAGGGGGCAGGTCCATAGAGGTAGGGAAGGGGGGGTGACATTCATCGGAGAGCGTAGAAACACTCATCAAATGAGGAGGAGGGGAAGGAGGAGGTGAGGGGCATCCTGTCACATGGGAGGTCAGCCAGCTGCGTGATCAGGGTGTGTCAGGTGAAGGATACGCAAATAAGTCGAGCAGGTCAATTCTCTAAATTTTATTTATTTATTATTTATTTATGAAATTTGTTAAGCGCACAAATACCCTTAGGTGTCTCGGCGTTGTGGACAGCTGATTAGAGAAAGACTGAGGAAGGGTGATTTATTGATTGAATAGCCAGGTTTTTAAGTGTTTACGGAAGGAGAAGAGAGTGGGGATGGTTTTAATGTGAAGGGGGGAGTGTGTTCCAAAGTTTGGCGGTGGCGACAGTGAATCTTCTGTCGCCCAAGGAGGCCTTTTTGGTTCTGGGAACAGTCAGCAAGTGTGCTGCTGAGGAGCGTAAGGATCTTGTCGGCCTGTAGGAGCATAGAGATCTTTTGAGGAACTCGGGTCCTGTGTTGTGGATTGCCTTGTGGGCAATGCAGAGGGCCTTGAACCTTGTTCTGCTCCTGATGGGCAGCCAGTGTAGCTGTCTTAGCACCTTAGATATTGATTTGAACTTAGGGGTGCCTGAGAGAATTCTAGCCGCTGCGTTTTGCACCATCTGCAGTCTATGTAGGACTCTTTCCTGGGCGTTAATAAGTAGACCATTGCAGTAGTCTAGCTTAGACATGACGAGTGTGCTGATGAGAGTCCTGCCCGCATTAGGTGGGAGGTAAGGTAAGAGTTTTTTAATCATCCTGATGGTGAAAAAGGATGAGGAGACGACGGAGTTGGCGTGATGAATAAAAGATAGTTTGTCGTCAAACATGACCCCCAAATTTCTAACTTTAGTGACAGGGGACGGAGGTGGGCCTAACTCTGATGGCCACCAGGAAGGAGACCAGCTGGGGGAGAGATTGCCAAAGATCATCACCTCCATCTTTTCGGAGTTTAGTTTGAGACAATTGTTTGCCATCCAGGTGCTTATAGCTAGCATTCCCTCTTGGAAATTAGCTGAGACTGTCCGACCATTGTTGTGGATCTCTAGCACGATCTGTGTATCGTCGGCATAGGAAGTTAGTCGCAGGTTGTGGGATTTAATGATCCTGGCCAAGTCCGACACGTATATATTGAACAGGGTCGGACTTAGCGAGGATCCCTGTGGGACCCCGCATGGCAGTGAAAAGAGAGGGGAGTTGAAGTTGCCGAGCTTTACAAGTTGGGTGCGGTTGGACAGAAAGGATGTCAGGAGGGCCTTGGCTTTGTCTTTAATACCTATGGCTGAGACACGGTCAATCAGGGTTGAGTGATCGACCGTGTCAAATGCTGCTGAAAGGTCCAGCAGCACCAGGACCGCAGCACCTCCCTGATCAAGTGTCATCCTAATTTCGTCGGATGTCTTGATGAGGGCAGTCTCGGTACCATGGCCTTTCCTAAAGCCAAATTGGGTGTCATCTAGGAGGTTGTTGTCAATATAGGTGGCCAGCTGAGTGTTCATCACTTTCTCGAAGACTTTGGCGGGGTAAGGGAGGCAAGCGATTGGTCTATAGTTCTTGGTATGTGTGGGGTTAAGGTTGTGTTTCTTTAGCAGTGGTTTGATGATGGTTTTTTAGGTCTCGCCTGGCGACGCAGCGCGAAGCGCTGTCGCTAGCGAGATCTATTGTTACTGACTTGCTTTGGAAGGGAGACAGGAGCTGTGCACGCGCCGGACGGACTGGAAATGTGAACGCGCCGTGAACACGCACGTACAGACACGCGATGTGCACATCTCCTGTCCCCATCCGTCCTCGCAAGCCTCATGCAATATCATTTTTTTTTTTAATGCGCACGCGAGCTCCAAGCGCGGCGTGCTTTACACTCACAGCATGCCTCACCCCACTTACCTGCTCTTGTGGGGACTCTGTGCTGCTCCTCGGCTGGTCTCCGTCTTCAGCCGGTCACTGCAGCAACACGCGGGGCTCCGTCTTGCTCCCAGGAGCCCCGCCTAAAATCCTGCTTTGGCCGCACCATGGGCATTTACGAAGGCGGGGTGGGCTCCCGCCGGACTTCCTCTAATGTTTTTTTTTTTTCTCCTTTGGCGGCCCCGTCCCTGGGCCGCACGAGCCGTGCAGCACTTATTCAAGTGCGGCGAAGTCCGCAGGCGCCGCCACTGGGCACGAGCCGCAGGCCACGCCGATGTGCACGCTCACGGCGTGCCTACAACGCGCGCATGGCGCTGTTTCACTTTCCCTTGTTTGTTTTATTTACTACCGAGTGCGGGGACACCATGCTCGGTTTGGCAGCCTCCCTGTATATATATAGCAGACCTGTTCCGCAAGAGGCCCGCGAACAGTAAGGATGGCACTCAGGAGGTTGGCACAACAGCGGCACAGTGAGCACAGGCGAGAAGGGAGGACCTCTGTAGGGTGAGGGGGGCCCGATGTTACCACCGTGCACTGGGGACGGGGCTAGTGTAATAGGCACTCAGGAGGCTCACAGTGAGTACAGGCGAGGGGGGCTAGTTTCACAAGTGCTCAGGACATCGACAGAGCAGCAGTACAATGGGTGAAGATGGGGGTACTCACGAGGGGGGTTGCGGATGTTACAACCGGGCAGTGGGGGCGCGGGTATAGTTTTATTAGGGCCAAGAAATCGCAGCGCCCGTCAAACCGGCAGAGTGATCTTGGGCAAGAACTCGTCGCGATCTCTGTTTCTCTTTGCACCCTCCACAGAGATCTGCGGGAGCGTGTTTCACTCTTACACAGGTGTGCATATCTCATTTATACAGTACACACAGTTTACACATGTCTCTTTAACCCTTGCACACATGTATGTGCCCTTCTGCTATATTAAAATGTCCCCCTCATCCCCTCTCCTTCACTATAACAGAAGGGTGGAGTGTGTTTTCTCCCTATGACTGTCTCTTTGGCCCGCAGTTTTACTCCGGATGAGCTTTGCTTGGCATCCCTCTCTGTCTCTGCGAGCCTCTCTCTCACACAGGCCCCTATGTGCGCATGTCTCTCTCGCAGAGCACTAACCACGTCTCTTTCACCATGTCTGTCCTCTAACACAGCTCCCAAACACTAACACTCTCCCAATAAAAGTTCTGCCTCCATGCTGAGAAGTGCCGGGACTCTCCCACTAAAAGTATTTCCTCCGTGGCGAGAAGTGCAAGTACTCTCCCTCTCCAATTAAAAAAGTGCGGGTATTCAGTACCTCTGGACACCTGCCCATTTAAATCACTACTTGTATTGCATCCCCTTCTATTGCTGCACCTGCACATTGGCCCTGAACCTTGATACTTGCCCAGCACCCTACTTTCGGTTCCTGCACTCTCTCTCGTACCGTCTCTTTGCTCCTACGGGTCCATCTATTGGCCCCTGCACACTCTTTGCTAAAGTATCTTGTGCCACCGATTTCTTTCTTTGCATCTGCACTCCTAACTGTACGTCTGAGCTCTGCTCCCCCTTCCAACCTGTGTACCCATCTCTCCCTACACATGTCTTTCAAGTCTCAGTCTCCCTCCAGCCTTCCTTCCTTTTCTGTTCCTTCGCTCCTCCCTCACGGTTCAAAGCCCCTCCAGCTGCTCTCTACTGCCTCTCTGTGCACTCCTCTCGCTATGGACGCCTTAGCGCTCCTTATTTATTGTTTGCAGTTTTATATAGCGCGACTTTTTGCCTGTGAGGAGAAGAGCGCTTTACATGAGAATACAGACCAGGACATATTGTATCCAGCGAGAGAGCCATTGTGCTTTAGAAACAGTCAGGGCTTTGTGGCTTCTTGTTATTCTAGATGGTTCCTGGTTACACTGCGCACACACTGTGATACTGGGAACTCTGTTGGTCATATTATCCAAGTGCCCTGGGAGTGTGACAGGCACGTGCTCCACGGCCTTCATGTACACGGGTGCATGACACTGCGAAAGTGAGGACTCTAAATACCACCCCAGTGTTTTTATACTTACTAATGAGCGTGCGCACACTAAGTGCCACAAAGTGAGCAAACTATGTAAACCAGCGGATAATGTTATCTCAATCGGGGACCTTAGCCTGTGGCTGGAACAATGCTACAGGTATCTCCTTTCATTCTAAACAAAACATGGAGGTCCTTGAACTACACTTGGACCAGTTCCTAGTGACCGGTCCTGTCTCTTAGTATCACCACCTTCACGGAGAGGCCTTCAGGTTCTGGCTAGAGTTGAGGTCCAGCGTTGGTGTCCACTTGAGCTCTGGAGTCCAGCGGATCAGATGAACCTTTCAGGCACTTCTCTTGTGCTGTTGCCAAAAGATATAATCTCAGAATGACACAAGGTATTTCACCTACATTTTAGCTTATTCTATACTTTCCGGTTGATGGTATGGTAAGGTAAGGTATGCTATTCTGGCGGGATGTTGTCTTCCTGCACCCCACCTAGGCTGAGGGAAACGTCTTTGGGTCCCAACTCTCTCCAAGTCAAACAAGCATTTGCATTGCAATAGGTCTCACATTTGTCAGAGTTTGAGCTATTGGCATTGTAAACGACAATGAATTTTACTTATGTTTTGAAAACCTGCAAGCGGTGCATAAACACCTTACGAGAAGCAAGGCTGGCAGTAAAAGAGGATCGGTTACTGCCAGCCTTGCTTGTGATAAGCAATGACTATAAGTACAACGCAGGTGTTTATGCACCGCTTGCAGGTTTTCAAAACACATTAATAAAAGGCATTGTCATTTACAATGCCAAAAGCTCAAACTCTCGCAAATGCGAGACCTATTGCATTGCAAATGCTTGTTTCCAGATGGAAGGGTATGTTCCTGTCGTGAACAGTGAGTTGCAAATATTGGCTAGTTTGGCGCCTATGATATCCGGTGTAAGTTTTAGTGTGGTGGGAGGGCATGGATCATTTGGGGATCCAGATTTGATGGTGGATAAGAGATCAATAATGTACTCTGTGGTGACCTGGCTGAATTCGGAGAGAGTGGGGGAGGGGTTATTGTTAGTGGGACGTAATTCTGGGGAGTTAGTGGAGTATTTTTCTACGTTGGATGCGATGGTCTGATTATTAGTCGGGGAGTGGATTGAGAAGTTGGTGTAGATGTGGGTGACTTTTTCTTGAAAGAAAGTGGCAAGAGAATCACAGAAGACTTGCGTGGGGGTTGTGGGCGGGTTAGTCTCTGGTCCTGAAAGGTATTGTATGCAAGACCCCCATGTCTTATCAAACTGCAGTAACGTACTAGTCACGACCGCTGTCAGTTTTTCCATACCCATTAGTTCCCACAGTTTGTGCAACCAATCAAGTCTCGGGATTTTGTCTGAACCCCATCGAGAGAGCAGGAGTTGCTTGGCGGCTTCAATCACAAATGTGGTGACGATGCATTCGCGGATTTTAGGGGGTATCTCAAGGGGCTCGGAAGGCCCAGTAGGATATAGCTCGGAAGTCTAGGGATATCAGTATCATATATTTCGTTTACTGCCGCCAGGACCTCTGTCCAGAAATGTTTTATTTTAGGGCAATGCAAAGGAGGTGCGTAAGAGTACCAAGTTGACCGCATTGATGCCAGCAGGCATTGTCACTTCCCCTCTTACACTGGGCAACCCTGGCTGGTGTACAGTACCAATAATGTGCAATTTTAAGAAACATTTCTTTGCTGGAGGTGCTGTGGGCAGAGGCACGGTGGAGGATATCACTCCACTCTTTAGAGGTAAATGTACACTCACACTGCTCCTCCCATAGTTGCTGTGCAGTCGATTTAAAGGGCTCTTGGTATGTTTTAAGAAATGCGTAGGTATCAGAGAGTAGGCGTTTCAGATGAGTAGGTGAGAAGCCATTGCTCAAAGAGAGTAAGAAGCCTAGCTGCATGGGGCGAACCTGAATGCGGAAAACCCAGTCTTGGATAGCAGTATGCAGTGGACTGAAGGCCATACGCAGATTGGAGTTGAGTAATGTCCATGAGGCCATCCATGTCAAAGAAATCCCCACCCTCTTGCAGTTGCCTTCCTGCCAGTGTGTGAATGCGGAGCCGCGCAACTTGGGGGTGAGAGAGAATCTGGGTTCTCTATAATAGGCGTCTGTGGGGAGATGGGGGTAGACCACTTCTGTTGGATTTGCACCCTGTCCCAAACTCCCATTGTAGCTCGGATTACTGGTGACACATAGACCCCTACTGGCCAGTGTTGTTTCGGAAGCCATCGCACCTTACAAATGTGGATGCTGGCCACCTCCTGGTCTATGAAACACCAATGTTTTTCGGCCAAAGTTTTTTGGTGCTAGGTCTAAACCATTCCACCATGTAGCGCAGCTGTGCTGCCTGATAATAGCACAGTATGTGTGGAACTCCTAGCCAACCCTCCAACTGAGGCAAATAGGCCTGCTTCTTCGCCATACAAGCCTTCTTTCCTTCCCAAATGACGTCTTCAAGGACGCATTGTAAGTTTTCGAGTACATATGATGGGGTTTGGAGTGGCAACGTCTGCATAACGTAAAGGATCTTCAGTAAGGTGTAGTGTAGCTCCTATTTCCCTAATAGGCTCTGCGCATTGGAATAATATACCCTATAGGTTTGACATAGGACTGAGGTCGGTATATCCCTATCGAGTATATTAAACTTAATTACTTGTGCCAGCTAGCTCAGAGGCCACTAGAAACTCCTTGACGAACAAGAAGGGAGTAGTTTCTGGCAGCCGCAAAACATGACCACTTTGTTTCCCTTTAGAATCAGAACGTGTCCCAGAGTCGTGGAAACAATAGATAACTATTTCACTCAGCTCACTCTTGCATACTTAGTTTTCCTCAAAGTTACACAGAAAGAATAGACGGGCGTTTCAATAAAAGATTTATTGAACAGTCTTATTTCTCGTGTAAGTAAAATGTGCTGTTGCGATCACAAGACAGTATGCAAGATAAATAATGTACAGCGTAAGCAGTAGAAATAAATAATACTGCGCTAGCATGATCTTTAGTAGATATTCATTTACATAAATAACATAGACTAAAAATGCGAGTACTCATACGATGCGTTTCTAAGCTAGTTCTACCCCAATGTACCTAACCCAACCTAGGTGTAGGGAGAGGTATGAAGTAGGAGAAGTATTCCTTACTATGGTATACTTAGAGTATGTTGCGCTCAGTATGCCTAGTATGCCAAGAGTCCCTCTAGGTATCTAGTCAAGCTCCATACCTTGAGAATGAGAGAGAAGGGAATCTCTTGCCAGGCTCGAACTCCAACACCCCGCGAGGGAAGTCAGATCACTGGAAGCTGGACTCTCTGCGTGCAGGGATGACAGCGTCTTCTCAGTGCGTCAGGCCGGGAAACGGGCTCCTCTGAAGTCGAGGTCTCCTCTGATTTACAGGGGCTAGGGAAGGTATATTTATACCTGAGAGGTACCTCAGAGTGTTAGCATTGACGTGAATCGAACAGCGGAAGACGTCATGAATGAACCCCTAAGGTATAACGGTTCATGCATAATAGATGAGTCCTTGAAGAAATCAATAGTCCTGTGCTACGGAAACTCCCGAAGCCTAAGGGTCTGTTCTTCAAGAACTCGTTGTGACGTTAGGGTGGACGGATGTCTGAGACCATGCCTGTATTTGGAGTGCACGGTTTAATGCCTAAATAAGGACTGGGATTTCATGCCTATATAAGGGCAGGGTGAATTGTGCCTATATAAGGACATGATACAGGAGAACCTATATACGGACACCCTAAGAGGAATACAACACCCACTCCACTTTCGTGTGTACGATAATACTAAAATGCTAAACATTTAAAATGCTAAACATTAAATGGAGTACCGCATATTTTAAAAAATATTTCTTAAAAGCATTAAAAAACATATTAAAATGCAAAAGGTACTGTACATATTAAGCATTGCTTTTCATTTCAGGCATATATTTGGAAAGTAAATGCAATTTTAAATGAAAATAAGCAATAATATTTACATTTGACAGAAAATGATCGATAAGTTGTTCAAAAATCAAAGTCATTTCATGTCATGAAAATTAATGAACTTTTTAGACAAATAAGATGACAAAGTGTCTGAGGAAGTACCGCGAAGTCTGTACTATAAGGCTAGTTCTACTTCAAGCAGATTGAATTGCCATTTAGTTCGAAAAAATGGGAAAAAGTTCAATTTGGGAAGAGTTCCAAGTTTTGAAATATGAAGGCCAAATTTTACTGCGTCTCTGGTACACCGTGGGTTGAATCGGAGTCAGTGTACGGGTCTGGTGTAAACATGAGATCATCTATTTCTGTAGACAAAATATCGTCCACTGAAGTTGGTGTCAGTTGGAACACCTCGTGTAGTAGATTAATTGCACAGAGATGTGAAGCATCGCTCTCAGCATAGGATGCCGCAGCAATGTTCGCGTCCGTTGTTACCTGTGTGCCTGTAGATCCATCTCGTACCTCAGCAGCAGCTGGAAGCGACTGTGAGATCTCAATGAATGCCGTCATCAGGATTGGTAGCCTCTGGGGACAACACATAGCATGGGCCGTAATCGGGTCCAGCAGAGTATCGACATCCGTTGGCGTTGCTGATGGAAATGTTAGACAGGTGTCTAACATGCATTCTTCACCGCATAGCAGGCATCGTAGGACAGGTAAGATGCAATCTTGCCAGATTGGTCTGAATGACAGGAACCACGTGGTATTCAGGTCCCGTAGACGAGTCATGCCCAAAAGCTGTACTATTCGCTCACGGCACTTTCGTTCAAGGAGAGCTTTCTCCATTTCGCTCGGAGTGATGTCTGCGAATAGGCTGGCCATAGCGTAATAGCAGGCAGAGTAATAGAATTCCGGCAACAAGTGCTAGAATTAATGGTATGCCACCAAACACCGAATGTGCAAAGTTCGGGATGATTCCGAGTATTGCCTGGAAAGGTGCTAACAGACCGGAACAGATGCTCTTAAATACATGTACAATTCCGCTTGTATCTGACATGTTAGATACGTCCTATCATTTCCACGAAATGTATAGGGCAGTTTGTACGTATTAAAGTCTGTATCTCAGCCGAAGTCCTTGCTACTTGTAGATCATAGGTTTCTTTGGCCGAGGTCAAAGGCACTGTTTGTTGCAAAAGCATGGCTTTCATTCTGCTTAAAGTATCAAACCTTATAAAAGAGACGTTCAGCGAAGGCCACAAAGGCGATTCCCTGACTGTGTCTATTGGGGCAAACAATACTTGCATACAGCAAGTGACCCTGGAGTTGACCGTTACTAGATATGGGATGCCTGGCAACATGCCGCAGCAACTCTGATCATTCAACATGAGGTAACTCCCATTAGAAAGTTGTCCAAACGTTGGATTAATCACAGCAGCTGGTGTACCCTGCTGATGGCAAGACAAATTTGCCACAGAACCATTGCAAGCCCCGTGTAAAGAAATGTCCTGACATATAAGTGAACCGCTCAGTGCACTTTTACAGTGTGTACCGCTCAAAAACACTTCACGATCCCCACTCCAACATCTATATGTATACGGTAAATTCCAAGATGTCTTAATGTATTCCTTACCCAACCTTTCATATTTGCCTGCTTGCATCTGTTTGAGGCAATACTGAAACTGAAAAGTAGTCACAGGTAGCGTGATTTTGCCATGAATGAGCCATTCTGTAGCTGGTTTTTCTGCCACTGTGAATGGTATCTTTTCCAGTTTTTCAATGCTCAGCACTGTATACTTTGCTCCTCTTTGTGCCAGTTCGATCTGTTTATCAGTTAGATTGTATTCTGCAAACAGAGCTGACGTGTTGATAAAACGCCAAGGCACACAGCCCGCACGCAAAGATTGCAGCGTCCAGCTTAATAACACAATAAAACGTAATTGAGATTGGCCTTGCTGTAACATCGCCAAATCTTGTTCTAGTATGTCGATAGCAGAGGATACAATGCCGTCTAATGAATATATTCTGGAGGACAAAGTTGTTAACCCATTGTCGACCACAGTGAGTGTTTTCTCTAAATTAATACGATCAAGTTCACGTATTCGTTCTGCGGCCTCCATTTGTGACACTTTCCAAGCTTCATTATAAGCAGCATAGATGCCGGCATATATGAAACGTTTTTGACGCGGTTTTCTTCGTCCAAGCAAGAATTCCCTAAGGTCTGCGTCGTCTTTAAGTAAGGATGAGTGTTGTTTCACATCCTGTAGTGTAGATTTCTGCAGCCAATCGAGGCATAATTTTCCTACACTGTATGTTGTTACTATCCCCGGATGCTGTCTTTGGACGTATCTTGGGTCTGGCCTGTGAATAGTAAAACCCTGAGTTTTATTCAGGAATCTTTCCTGACAGTTGTTCGTGTCTGTGGGCCAGATCAACCATTTTTTCCAATCAGGATTAGATCTGTTCAGTTGTAGTATTTTGTCAACTGTCACCACTGCCTGTGTATTGTTATCACTTGCAGGTGTTGGTACAGAAGGTGTTTTCATCTCTTTGATCTTGGCTAGTCCAAGGCAAGATGTTTGTTGGACGGTTTCATTCAAAAACATTATTTGTTCAGGGATGATACAGGCTCTAAATAAAGCTTCTATCCCCTGCACTTGCCAATCTTTAGTACCCCAGACAGTTTTCGTGTCTATTGTGTCTTTCCATAAGTCGAAACCCTGTCTAGACAGTTGGGCAATAAATGCTGCAGATTAAATCTGTTTTGTATTTGTTAACATAATTTTCAGTCCTGTTTGGTTGACATTTTTATAGTAAAACGTTTCTGGATCAGATGTATTGTAACCTGAAAAATATGGAAACTTGTTAGCAAATGTTTTTGAACTACCTTGTGGTGGTGTAGTACAATGCTCCCATTGGTTAAACATAAACACATTTCTAGGGTATGCAGATTTATGCAAATAATGATGACCATAGAGGTTATAGCAATACAGCTGTTCATAGTCTGATGAACCCTCTAAATATTCATTTTTAGAAAATGCAGCAGATTTTTCTAGGTCAAACATTGTCGTTAACAGTCTCAAAGTCCCAATCATCAGAATAGGTACTGGACGAAATTAGATCACTTAGTGAAATTTTAAATAAATGTGGAATGTTCAATTTTTCCGTCTGGCCAAAGATATCAAAATCTGTTTTGTCCCACACTATACCATCCTGTATAGGAACGGCTGTGATGTTCACTGATGACAAGTCGCTTGCTTCACGATGGGAAGATTTATGTGGTTTCAAAAGTACGTTCACATCTTTTCCTTCAGTGTTCACATGGATGTATCTGCCACTTATAAGCACGGTCACAGTTGTAACCAAAGCTAGCCAGAGCAGAAAAACAAATAATCCAAATATAATCCACAGTTCAATCCATGGTGAAACCAGATAAGTCTTTTTCAGGAAGTGAAGAAAGTCTTGTACTTGCTGCTTGAGTTTGAATGATGCTGGCGTCGTTTCAGGTTCACTCGGATCTTCTGAGAACGTATCAAAGTTAATGAAACAGCCAGAAGCAGTTCTGTCAATTGTTGGAATTGCATCAGGATTTGTAGAAATCGCTGGAACCAGTTGATCACTTGCTACATTGGTGTAGACGGGTGTATTTGGACGAACTGTTACTTGATTTTCAAGAGGGATGAGTTCCATTGCATTGTTGCCTAGTCCTTCATCTGTTACAGCTGAATTCTCGATTGTTATCAGTCTTTCAGACTGAACCTCTGGGATAGTAGCGAGAGGAGTACGTCTGCTACTAGGTCGGAGTCCACGAGGCCTACTATTTAGTATTCGCCACATACTGTGGTTTGATGAGGTCGATGGACACAAATCTTTTCTCCTTTCTTCCAGCAAGGGGCGGCAGAAGTACTGTTCTTGTTCCTTGAACTGCTAGGACAGGTACTGGTTGTCTGTAAGAAGGTCCAAATTCCTTCTTGTCCGCAATCTTTTCTCTGACTAGATCCCCAACTTTTGGAATCCAGACAGGCCTTGCTGGGACCGCCGGTTTTTCCCCAGTGGTGGTTGGCTGCAGGAATACGTTGCTTTGTTTTGATCTCAGTTCATTGAGTTCCTGTAAAACAGCAAAACGTTCTTTGATATCAAACAGTTTATTTTCCACCACTGTGCCTACGTGATCGAGATCTGGTACCCACATTCTTGTCCCAAATAGGACCTCGTATGGAGTGACTCCCCCTAGAGAACTTCTTGGCAGGTTATTTAATGAGCGTTGGACCCCATAAAGATGTTTGACCCACCCATCACCCGAACCTAATACCCTAGCTGTTATAGACTGCTTTATGTCCCGGTTTTTCCTTTCCACAACCGAATTTCCCTCAGGATGGAATGGAGAGGAGTACCGCAATGCAACGCCCAGACTGGCCATGGCTTCTTTGTAAGCCCGAGAGCTAAACGCGGGGCCCTGGTCAGAATGTAGCGTGCCTACTGCGTATGTGCCGATAAAGACTCGCAAATCTTTTATAACAGTTCGAGCGTCAGCCGAGCGCTGAGGCCATATCCATAGGAACCTTGATTCAGTATTTGTGGGATTGCATTTGTCCAGAAGGACGCATGCGCATAGATAGTCTAATGCTGTCTAACAGTTGTGTCTGTACTGGGCAGCTACATTCGTAGCATGGTGTCTGGTGGCTTTCTCGCTGTAATTTACAGTCTATGCAGTTATTGATGAAGATGTGGATTTCTGTATTCATCCCAGGCCACCAGTACCTCTCTTTTAAATTCAAGATTGTTTAAGAGATCCCTTGATGTGACAGACCCGCCCCCAAATGTGCTTCATAAATCAAAGCTGCTCTACGTTCCATGTTTGGGATTACCCTATCCCCCACTCCAGGGATTCGAGCAAAAGGAACCCTGTTCGCATCAATTACATAAGAGTACTTGAGTGGAAACTTTTTTGGTAACGCTGCACCACTGCCTTTGCTTGTAGCATTGACAGCCAACATTATCTCACTGTCTATTTTTGTTTTTGAACGAGTGATCGCAGCTACGGAAACCGTCTGAACAGCCCCCTTTGCGGCTTCGTCAGCCAATGAATTCCCTGCAACGTCAACGCCATCACGTTGATGACTCAGTGTGTGGATCACGTGAGCCTTTGGTAGTTCGTTTTTCAACTGAACTACTTGTTCCCAAAGCGTTTTGTGCTTTATTGTGCCACCTTTCGCATCTTTGAAACCATTTTCAAGCCAGTTTTGTATATATTCATTATACGACTGAACACAGTAAAAGGAATCGCACACTATCAGTGTGGGGAATTCTCGATCTGTACTTTCAAGTGCCAGTTTGAATGCTTGTAGTTCAGCTCGCTGAGCTGTACAATCTCCTAGAGACTGGCTTTTTGTGACCATAGGTCGGAAGATGCCATCTCGCATGCGACCTTTAACGATTGCACATGCTGCACTGTAAACTTGCTTACTCCCTGTTGCGGGTTGTGCGGATCCGTCAGTGTAAATTATGAAATCGTACTGATCGAGAGGCAGAATTTCAGTGGGCAGAGGACATTCTTGTTCATATTGCAGGAACGCTTGTGTTTTTATATCGGGATCAAAAACATATTCAACATCTGTTGCAGCAAGAGAATTAACCCATTGTATCCATCTTGGATGTAATGCCTTAGCATTTGGAATGCTTGCTTTTGTGACCGCTTCTAAAGCTGGTACTGGGGTTACGACAATAATGCGTTTCCCTTGGGCTGGGCTCTTTCTTTTGCTACAGCGGTTTGAACTGCTGTCAGAATTTTTTCAGTTGAAGTGAAGCGCATTTCCGCTTGTGTATACAAATGAGATTTGTATGCGATTGGTATTTTTTCACCCTCATTAAATGTTAAGTAGGTGAATCCGCATTGACCCGAGATTATTCGGATCACCATGTTGCGTTGACTTACGCGTGTTTGTAAGTGATTTGTTGCTAACATGTTAGCCTGGAGTGAACGCAAGATTTCTGTATGTTCCTGTGTCCAATTTTTGATTGAAAAATCAGGTTTGATTAATGCGTAGAGAGGTTTAACCCTTTCTGCGTAATTTAGAATGTATGTTCTTCCAAAATTTAGGAAACCCAGGATGGATTGTAAGTTTTTTTGCGTTTTTGGAGGTTGGAGCAGCGCACATTTCTCTAGAAAGCTCATATCCTAGAAATAGGACATTGAGATGGGCAATTCTGGACTTTTTGAAGTTGAATTTGTAGCCCTCAGAGGCGAATCCCAGTATAATGGTACTCACCCTGTTCAAGTGTTTTTCCAGGTCATCGTCTGTCAGATAAATGTCATCGACATAGGACATTGCCTCATTGTCGTAAATTTGTAGTAACTCCATTACCCTCGCTGAGAATAAACCTGGGCTGTTCTTGAACCCTTGTGGGAGTCGACAAAATTGACGCTGGGTCCCCATTATGGAGAAAGCTGTTAAGTACCAGCTTTCAGGTGCTATGTTTTGACAAAAGAAACCATTTGAGATGTCTAGTGTGGTTTTATATTTTTTACGCACGTTATTCATTAATGCTGTGCTATGTGCATTTTGCACTGCAAAAGTTTTAGAACAAGTGTTTAGGTGTCTGTAATCCAAAACTAGACGATGGGTGTTGTCTGGTTTGGAGACAGGAAACAAAGGATTGTTCATTGAGGAGGTGCATATTTCAATCACCCCTTGGTATTCAAGTTGATCTAAGATCTCCCTGACCTGTTTTTTAGCTTCTTGCTTTACTGGATTCTGCCTCTGTGCAGTTGGTTCATGTTTCAGATGTATTTTATGGTGAGGGGAGTCCTCATCCCATCCTACATGATTTTTATATAATGCTGGGGCTTGGGCTACTGCCCATTTCCTGGCATATGTATATTTTAGGTGTATTGGAATATGGTTGGAGAATGCGGGCATAATAATGTCTTCGCCGTGTGGGCACTCCCTGACAAATTGTGGTGGCCAGTCTTTTTCTGCTAGAAGTATGTCATAGCCCCTTGAAAGTTTTTCCCAAAAGAGTGCTTTCACCTGTCTAATTATGTCTCCCTCCATCCGGAGTGTTATTTCATATAACTTTTGTGGAGTACTAACCCTGGTGTCTACAGTCTCAACTGTAATGTACTCATTCATGTCCACTATCTCCAGAAGTTCCTTCAGGTTCTGGCGAGCTATTGTGACTTCTGCTGCACTGTCCAGCATTGTCTGAGCCCATTCTCCGTTCCTGAGTTGTGTTCTCAATATTCTCGGCATGTCTGATCTTTAGACCTGCTACTTTCTTTTTGGAGAATTGAGGTTTTGTTTTATTTTTTGGAGCGTGTTTCTCTTCCTTGGATTTCACGCGTTCTTCTCTATGTTCTGACCGTCCTCTTCTTTCCGAAGTCTGTGATGAGATCTGAAAGGTACGAGAGGAACGTGTATCAGTATCTTGATACCTGTCGGGCTTTCTCAAATTATCCCTGTTCCTGAGGTTATACCTCCTTTCAGAGGGCTCCTTTTGAGGAGACCTACCTCGGGATTGAGAACGTTTCTCGTTTGAATTTTGTTTATTAGTCTCCCACCTCTTTTTAGAAGATGTCGGAGTTTGTTTAATTGTGTCCTTCTCAGGACTTTCAGATAGTTTCGGCTTCACTGGTCTTCCACCCAAACTATCTCTGCCTAATTCTGCATAAGATTGTTCTATTATTCTGGGTAGCTCAGTTTGATGTTCTGTAACATCGAATTCCCTTAATTTTTGGCGGATCGCCACTGCTGCTGCCTCCCCTTTAATATTAGATAATATTATTGTTGAGACCTGGTTGAAATTTTTCAGTAATTTCATACCTAAATTTAGAGCAGGCTCTGCCCCGTATTCGTTTTGAATTTGTTTCAGGACATCAGGTATTACCGCAATTGACGGAATGCCATGTGTTTTAGTATAGATGGCAGCAAAGACTGAGCCCCAAGTGGTGCAGTCTTCCAGTTGTGGTGTGATCCCCATCGGTAAACTGATTGTCAGTATTCTGTGTTTCTCATATGGGCTAGTATTTGGAAATACTGCTTCGATTTGAGTGATTTTTTGAGCTATCCAAAATGGAACCTGCTCACCTTTTGTGGGCATTTTTCCCATGACTGCGTATATAGTCTGTGGTGTAATTTTTAGTGTATTCCCTGGTTGAGGAATTTGATTTGGAAGTGTCAATGGTGGTTGGACTGTGAAAGTCCGCATGACATATTGGACCAATTGTCTGTAGATTTTTATTAACTCTGTAAGTTGAGTAAGTAGTTCCTCATCTGACATTATATCAAGTTCAGGATGAGGTGTGTAGCCGGCTAGAATCGGCCATGTTGCTCCTGGTCTACCTAGTGGACCGAGCCTGGTAATGTTTCTGTGATGTTTTAGGGCGCCTTTAAACCAGAGCTGATGCTCCTGGTATGTTAATGGAATTTCTATATCCTCGAAAGGAATATATTCCTCTGGTGGATCATCTTCTTTGTAGAAGTGAAACATTTTTGTAACTGAATTTGATTCAGGAAATATTACCCATGAATAGAATACCTCTGTCTGAAAGGATTCGTGTGCCTCTATCACGAAAACTGCTCTACCGCCTCTTGGTGGTAGGCCGTGTTTTATGAGTTTTAGAGTGATGGCTCTTCTTAAGTTTGGATGGATGTCTATAACACCCTCCTCGGTTTCATTTAAACCGGTAATGTTAAAAACTGCTGCTTGGGCTGGATTAGCCGCAGCACCACTGTTTCCGGTGTCATTGTCGGAGTCAGGCATTTTGTTTTTTGAAAAATGTAGAACAAGTTTCAAGGAAACAAAGATAAGGTGCCCAATATTTTGGAACACTGTATCCTTCAACGTTGAGCAAACCAAACAGCTAATATATAGGGTGCTTCCCTATGTAGCCGTGGCGG
Source organism: Calotriton arnoldi (assembly GCA_963921515.1). NCBI lineage: Eukaryota > Metazoa > Chordata > Amphibia > Caudata > Salamandridae > Calotriton > Calotriton arnoldi. Next base: position 125,759 of record CAWUFW010002807.1, read on the forward strand.
ATACTTAACCCTGCCCACTCCAGGCGTCTTTTGGAGTATATGGGTAGGGGTCTCTGAGAGAAAAAGCACGGCTGAGTTACTCAGTATCTAGCGTTGAATTACCGCCTTACCAAACGTTGGGCGCCATGTAGTGTAGCTCCTATTTCCCTAATAGGCTCTGCGCATTGGAATAATATACCCTATAGGTTTGACATAGGACTGAGGTCGGTATGTCCCTATCGAGTATATTAAACTTAATTACTTGTGCCAGCTAGCTCAGAGGCCACTAGAAACTCCTTGACAAACAAGAAGGGAGTAGTTTCTGGCAGCCGCAAAACATGACCACTTTGTTTCCCTTTAGAATCAGAACGTGTCCCAGAGTCGTGGAAACAATAGATAACTATTTCACTCAGCTCACTCGTGCATACTTAGTTTTCCTCAAAGTTACACAGAAAGAATAGACGGGCGTTTCAATAAAAGATTTATTGAACAGTCTTGTTTCTCGTGTAAGTAAAATGTGCTGTTACGATCACAAGACAGTATGCAAGATAAATAATGTACAGCGTAAGCAGTAGAAATAAATAATACTGCGCTAGCATGATCTTTAGTAGATATTCATTTACATAAATAACATAGACTAAAAATGCGAGTACTCATACGATGCGTTTCTAAGCTAGTTCTACCCCAATGTACCTAACCTAACCTAGGTGTAGGGAGAGGTATGAAGTAGGTGAAGTATTCCTTACTATGGTATACTAAGAGTATGTTACGCTCAGTATGCCTAGTATGCCAAGAGTCCCTCTAGGTATCTAGTCAAGCTCCATACCTTGAGAATGAGAGAGGTGGGAATCTCTTGCCAGACTCGAACTCCAACACCCCGCGAGGGAAGTCAGATCACTGGAAGCTGGACTCTCTGCGTGCAGGGATGACAGCGTCTTCTCAGTGCGTCAGGCCGGGAAACGGGCTCCTCTGAAGTCGAGGTCTCCTCTGATTTACAGGGGCTAGGGAAGGTATATTTATACCTGAGAGGTACCTCAGAGTGTTAGCATTGACGTGAATCGGACAGCGGAAGACGTCATGAATGAACCCCTAAGGTATAACAGTTCATGCATAATAGATGAGTCCTTGAAGAAATCAATAGTCCTGTGCTAGGGAAACTCCCGAAGCCTAAGGGTCTGTTCTTCAAGAACTCGTTGTGACGTTAGGGTGGACGGATGTCTGAGACCATGCCTGTATTTGGAGTGCACGGTTTAATGCCTAAATAAGGACTGGGATTTCATGCCTATATAAGGGCAGGGTGAATTGTGCCTATATAAGGACATGATACAGGAAAACCTATATACGGACACCCTAAGAGGAATACAACAAAGGGTGTGATTTTAATGGCAGCTAGGCACCCTAGCCAGGAGAGGCCATGTCCCCTGCACTTGGAGAGGTCAGAGCGAGCAGTTGCCATTAGTGCAGCGTAATTGTGTTCAGCAGTACGCCCAGGTGTGGGATAAAGTTATAAGCCCAGGTACCCTATTCCTTGTGAGGCCCAGACAAATGGAAAGCAACTTTCAAGTAGTGCTCGTTCAGCCCTCGGGATTGTGAGGCTTAGTGCTGAGGACTTCTGTAAATTTGTTTTAAAGCCAGAGGCCAACCCGAAAGTAGCCAATTCTTGCATCACAGCTGGGAGACAGACGTGCAGATTTAACAGGGCCAGTAAAACGTCATCAGTGTATAACTCTACCTTATGTTCCCTGTTGCCCATAGGTATGCCCGTGATGTCCTGGTTGCCACGTATTCTTTCAGCAAAGGGTTCCATATACAGGGCTAAGAGTAATGGGAATAAGGGGCAGCCTTGGCGGGTACCTCTGGAGATGTTAAAGGGCTGCAACAGGATCCCATGGACTCTCACTATCGCTCTAGGAAAGGTGTAACTACATTGGATCGACTGACGGAACTGTGGGCCAAGGCCAAACCTCTTCAACACCAGGTGCAGATATGGCCAATGGACCCGATCAAAGGCCTTCTACGCATCATTAGAAAGAAGGGCTGTAATACGGGAGTGCTGCGCCTTATCCAAGATGTGACAAATACATTTTGTGCTGTCACTGCAGCCCCTTTTAGGTAGAAATCCGATCTGTACAGGGTCCACTAGTCCTTGCATATAGGAGGCTAGACAGTTTGCCAAAACTGCAGTAAAGATCTTGGTGTCTACATTGAGTAAGGACATTGGGCAGTAGGCGGAGCATTGCACAGGGTCCTTGCTGGGCTTGGGAAGTACAGTTATGGTTACTAGTTGCATTGTATCTGTCAAGGTACCTGTAGGACTGAAGGAGTTATAAAAGCGCACCAGTATTGTAGATAGTAATAGCCCAAAGGTTTTATAGAAGTCTGCAGTGTAGCCATCATGCCCAGGAGCTTTACTTGACTGTAGATGCCATGAGGTCTTCGGTAGGGGAGATGTCTCCATTTAAGTTGGATGCATCTCCCTGAGGGATGCAGGCCAAGGGGACCTGCACGAGATTCCCTGAGTCCAGCTCCTCCACCATATATAGGGTGGCATAAAAGCGTTCAAACTCCTTACCGATTGGTGCGTCTTGATGGGTCGTGCTACTGTCGTGGCTCCTGGGTATCTCGACCCTTTGCTGCACAGTAACCTCCACACCCTGTTCCCATCTGAATAGTATGTCGGTTTCGTGTGCAGCAAGGCGTATTCCACCCTATCCATATCGTGTCTATCTTTATTGAGGCGAGCAACTAGTGCAATGAACTGGCCCGGTATCACTGCCTTTAACGTGTCCCAGAGTAAGGCTATAGGTGTGTCTGGGGTGTCAATGGTAGCTAAAAAGGAGTTGATAGCGCCGTGATGTCAGTGATTGTCTTTTTGTAGGTAAAACGTTTGCGGTTGAGGCGCCACAGACGAGGGGGCAGATGGAGTTAGGAAAGACGCACCTAAGGGTGATGGGAGAATGGCCAGAGAGGGTGTCTACCACCGAATTAGCGGTAGTGGTGCGTGGGGACGTTAGGAAAAGGTCGATTCTGGCATAGGTCTGATGGGCAGCAGAAAAGAAGGTGCAGTCCTTCGCAGTCGGGTGCCGGTATCTCCACACATCCACTAATACTATGTCTGCTAACCACTCTCTGCATGTTGAGGTAAGAGCACTGGTTTGTCCCACCCTCCGAGTGGATCTATCCAGTTGGGCATCAAGCACGATATTAAAGTCCCTTCCCACAATATCTGTGTCTGGGGTGGCGAGAACACGGGCTATGGCACTCTTAAAAAAGGCTTCTTGGTGATCATTTGGAGCATAGAGGTTAGCCAGCGTAAACTTGTGACCTTTGAGGTCGATTTGCAGTGAGAGAAGCCTACCAGGTAGTTCTGCATGGGGTTGTGTCACCCTCACTGGGAAATGTGTAGCTAGAAGAATCCCCACCCCCATACTCTTTCCCTGCCCCAAAGAAAAGTATTGACAGTCAAACTATCGGGAGCGAAGACTTCTCCAGTAAGCCTTAAGGAGGTGAGATTCTTGGATAAGGCAAACATCGCACTTAGCATCCCTAAGAAAGGATAGAAGTGCCAGGCGTTTCGCTGAGGCATTGAGACCCCAAACGTTCAAACTAAGTATACGAATCATAGGTCGCCATGTATCGGGGAGCCATAAAAATCAAGTGGGAGCCTGGCAGCAAGCATGTATCCCCCAGTGCTTTGGCTGCATGGTGGTGCTCAGGATGTATGTGTATTGATATAGGATGTCAGGTGGGGGGGAGGGAAGAACAGTAAACAAATGAGTTCCCCTCCTGGGAGCATGGTTTACCAAAACCTGAGGATCCATGTCATTAGGGACAAATCGTGGCAGATCTCCAATTCATTGTATCATGGGGGATCTGCCACCAGAAGGCTACAACAGAGTCGGGGCCGGACCGCAAGCCACTGCAGGCATCAAACAGTAGGGGCCACCGACTGCCGTCGCTTCGGCCCATATGTGTCTGATAAAGTCCCAGAAAGTCAATGTTCGCTTTTGGGATCCGATACACTATCACAGTGCTGTAGTTGGTGTAGCAATGGTGTTCTTTCTTTTTGGCTTTATTTCTCAGTAGGTTTATGAACCGGCTTCTTCGATGGAGGGGGGGGGAGGTGGAGATTGACGCATCCCTATGGGAGGGGATGCAGGGCGTTGCAAGGGCAATTGATAAGAGGGCTCTGCCCAAGAGTACTGCCATAACCAGTAGGGAACGGATCTCATCTAAGGTCCAGATACTCCTAGTTTCCTTGTCCCAGACAAATTGAGGCCGAAAGTGGTGCCCCCACTTGACTTGATCCCTTTGTCATAGAGAAAGTCGGTCAGATGTTGAAGCGATCAACGACGTTGGAGCATTATTGGGGAAAGGTCTTGATAGAGCCAGACCTTACTGTCTTCGAAGTCGATGGCAATCCTGTCCCGTACAGCAAACATAATGTCTTTCATCTGTTTGTAGTAGTGCAGACAGGTGAGGATATCTTGTGGTTGTCCTGGGGAGCGAGCGGGCTGTTCCGCTCTATGGGTACAGTCAAGTATAATCGTCTGATCTACAAGTTCTGGGGCCACATGACGAAACAGGCGAGGAGCCAAGCCCTCCAGTTTTCCAGATTCAGCCTGCAATGGGACTCCTCGTATGCAGATGTTTGAGCGCCTGGATCTGTTTTCAACATAGTGGAGCTCCACGTTCTTCTCCCGCAGTTCAATAAGTTCCCGGTGGTGGCCATCCAACTCTTCCTCGCAGGAGTCAGTGGTTTGTTCCAAGGAGTCGACACATTGACCCAGTTTGCTTAAGTTCCGTCTGAGATCCTTCACATCCACCGCTATGTCTTTTTTGAGTGCCACGATGTTGTCCCTGAGGGCCCCGAAGAGGGTCTCCAGGAACGCCCTTGTGACCGGTGCGTATTTACTTTGGGAGCCCGATGCAGCCGCCTCTGCGGGTGAGGGTGTGGATGAGAGCGCTTCCCTGCACTGGTCATGTTTCTTTGACTGGGGTTGGGCGAACATATCTTTAAGAGTGGCGTACTTTTTGGTATGTGTCGTGACTCAACTCCGGCCGCAGCAGAGAGAAGGGCTCCGCGAAGTCCGTAGCAGGTCTTCTAGATCAGAGTGGTTGGTCAAATCTTCCGGTGGGTCACAGAAGTTTTGAGTGACAGAGCCCAGCTTTGGAGCCGAGGGGCCCAAGGTGAACACCTCAGTATGTGGGGGCTCCTCCCATTAGAGCAGTCCACCCTGTGTCGTCTGCTTCGGGAGGGTATGAGCGGGAATGTAGCAGCTTGTAGGATCTGATGATCTCCTCGGGATGCGTTACTGTGAAGGCGCAGGCGATTGTTGGGACTGTGTGCAATTACTTCCTCCAGCAGGGTGAGGTATGCGCAGTGAGGCTGAAGAAACCAGAGTCAATGTGGCGTCAAGTAGTACAGGATAGGCAGCAGGGGGTGCGTGTGGGCAGAGAATAAGAGGCCCCTCCGTGCTATAGTGCGTCCCCTGGTGAACCAGCACAGCTTACACTGACCTTGAATTGGCCAAGCCTCTAGATCTGCTCTTGGCTCTCGTGGAGTGTCAGGCGGAGAAAATCAGGCTTTACCTTTAGGGGGTAGGGCGCAGGCCACAGCAGTAGCACCCCTGCTCAGTGGGACTGCAAAGGCGTAGTGGCTTAGGCTGTCAGGGGGCTACATCGGGTCGTGCCACATCTGCCACACATCTCCGGCCTCACAAGCCTGCCCTCAAAATTCTGTGCAGTCTTGAAGTGCTGTGTGGCGTGATCCGCTCTAGCCTGCTGTCATCTAGAAGGGACAGCGATGAAAGGCTGCAGGGGCCGCCCAGCGGCCCACCCTTAGTCACACCGAGCAGTGGCAGATGCCGGGCTCAGGTGGGAGCACAACCACCTCACACCGCCCGGCGCATGGCCCAGACTCTGGCCCCAAACCAGCGCTGACGCAAAGCCGACGAGCAGCTCAAGGGCCCCGCCGCCTGGGTAGCAGCGATCAGATCTCACCCGGTCCCTCTTGAGACGGCACACTCTGCAGGACCGGGTAAGCAAGCACATACCGGGAGCCAAACAAACGCAGGTCGCAGCAGGGTCTCAGTTCAGAACTCCTTAGCAGCCTCCATCTTAACCGCGCAGCTGTCCTGCCAGCTCTCCTCTCATCGGACTCCAGTGCGGGCTCTCTGGGCGGAGCAGGGTCAGGCCCTGTCCTAAACAAAGAGGGGCACCTCTGGGCAAGATGTCAGTCACTGTGAGGCCCTGAGGAGCCCGGCAGCGTCTCCTTGCAATGCTCGTGCGACGGAGCTCCAAGGAAGGTCTCACACAGGCGCCATCTAGGACACGCCCCCATGATGCATTTTTAGAGCGCATCTGAACCCTCAAATATATTTTGTGTGTTCCACCGCAAGGTATCCTCCATCATTGACTTTCTTGTACCAGAAAGAATTCCCAATCAGAATTATTTTGTCCATAATCCTTGTGCTTACAAGTAAGTTCTTGTGAGAATAACCATGTCCCTGTGTTCTTCTAACACTCAAAAGGTCATGGGAAGAATGCTTGCAAATATTCTATACCACTAGCAATCGCTCTGGTTAACATTTGAACCCAGCTTTTTCACCCATTGTGATGCTGAACACAGAGGCTTAACTTATACTGACCCTACTCCTCATGGAAATAGCCCATCCTGAACTGCCAGGCAAGATCTCCTGCAGAAGGAAACACAAGCAACCCCAAACCTGTTACTGTCTTGTTATGCCTCATCCCAGATCTAGAACTTGGGTCCTATGGCATAGCAAGGAAGAGACCCACATCTGTGCTGGCTACTTAGGGCATTACATAAAACACACAAGGTGATAGGTTAAACGCTTGCAAAAAGTCATGTGTATTTCCTGTGGTTCTTCTACCAGTAGTTACCCCAAATGTGTCATAATATAATACTGTTCTTGAGTCCGAACTATCCCTCCAGTACTGTCTGTTATTGTTTGCTTACTGTTTTGTTGTCAATAGGAGCAACTCCAATGGGCCGTTGAGATCAGTAGCTTATAGATTTCTTCTTCTTCAGTTGGACTGCTGAAGAGTAGTAGGTAGGTGAGAGTTCTGTGATCAAGTGGTGCTGGCAAATACACTCCATAGTTAGCACTGCATTTTTCCTCCTCTGGGCTCCTAGCCAAGATGATGTTGCTGTCTTGGCACGCTCCTGAAAGTTGTTCTTGTGTGATGCCTAGCTTTTCATGAATACTGATTTAGAAATCGTGCATGATTTATGTTGATAATTAATGTGTATTGGTTGGTCTTTTTAAGGTACTCGGACTTAAACTTCCGAATCTTTTTGGACGTGCAGAGAAGCTAACTTTCCAGTTCTCCTATGGTACAAAAGAAACCTCCTACGGTCTTTCATTCTTCAAACCACAACCTGGAAACTTTGAAAGAAAGTAAGAAAGAACGTGTTATTGCATTTTCTTTTTTTAAATTTAGGTACAACAGAGTGTTGGAGGTTAGGCAGCTGTTCTTTATGTTTTTAGTATATTTTTGTAAATTCTGAAAGTAACAGTTCTAGATATTAAGCCAAAATAATTTCCAAATGCTTGTGTTGTATAATTTTCCATTTGAATTACCTTTTTCTTGAAGCTGTCTCGGGTAAATGGCACTTTTTCTGCCATGTTTATTTTTCTGGGATAATGCTGCCTGCCACCACACACTGCATGGATTCAGAGAAGTAGCTAGCTGTAGGACCAGGTTTAAAGGGGTTATGGTGCTGATTACTTGAATGACTTGCTTTATGATATGACCTTGGTGAAGGGGACAATGGGAGACTTGGGAAGATAATCAGAAAGATCGTAGATGGGAAGCTTTTACTAAGGTGAGTGAAGACTCCAATGTGGTATGCTATCTATGTTCCTCAGATAGATGTCTTTTTTTCCTTGAAATTATTTGGGCTAAGTTTTTTTTCTGTGTGTATGGTCCCATGGGTGAGAAACCACAACATTTACATATTCAATCTGATAGAATCCACACTTGACATTGCTGTAGTTCTAGTTTTTCCCTACTCTATGATCTTCCTGCACTTAACTTTGTGTGGTACAATTTCTATATTAAGGAGTGAGGAGACTGCTCTTTTGTCCCTTAGTTAACACTTCTTTTTCCCAAACGTACTTTCCATGAATATAGCGTAGTGTATTTCAGAACTGTGACTTACCTAATAACTCACAACCCTGCCTACATTTTAAAAAAAAGTTCTTTTGCCTGTTGATCATTGTTTTATTTAGTGTTCCCAAGTTAAATAAATGACTGTGATTTGATTACCTGCTCTATTTCACACAGGAAAAATATAGCCCTGTTGTAATCTGAAAAGTGACATGAATGTAAAAATGTAAGTAAGTAAAAATGTAAGTCCGTTTTTATATAGCGCAGCTACTCACCCTTACAGGTCTCAAGGCGCTGGGGGCCGTCGTGGAAATTAAGTGAGCTATTGCCCAGAGTCACATGGTGCTGAGCTGAGCTGCCGCCGGAGCCGGGGATCGAACCCTGAACCCTGTGCTCCGAAGTCAGCTGCCCTGGCCGCTGCACCACACCTCTCCACGTGAACATGTACTAGTTGCATAGATAGTGATGGGATAATGTTACAGTTACAGCCATTGGTGTTGGTTAATAAAGAGTCTAGGTAAATTGGCTTGACACCCAGTTTGTCGCTAGCCAAGGCAGTGTGAAGGAGTTAGCAAAAAGGGTGCTGTTCCGTGAAATACTTGATCTAGCCGAGTTAAGGACTTGCATAGTGCACCTTATAATCTCTTCTAAATAAATATATAAACTGATGTAGTTTCTGTTGACTGAAAACACAAGCTTCTCCTGTCAGCTTGGATTTCCATTTCAGATAACGTTTGAGAGAATATTTTATGCTGATCCCTAGTGTTAAATCTGTTAGACGGGGCCCTGTTTCTTCCAGTGAATCCTCAGTTCTGTGAACCACATATTCCTTGTACTACAAGGCGGGTGTCACCCTAGTTTCCCCGAAGACTCTCAGTTTGTGATCTCCATGGGGCAAACTTCTGCAGGAGCAGCAGCAGGGGAAACCGGCCATGGCTCTTGGACCCGAGCCAAGGGCAGCACGGCGCACAAGACCCTGCCAGGTGAGGGGCGGTGGGGGGGCAGAGTGACACGCGTGGGGGCTTCTTGTTCACAGGAGTACCAGATCCTGCGGAGCAGGAGTGTGGCCTCAGTGCCCGCGCAGGCCTGTCCTACCTGGGATACGGAAGTGATACCGGTGGACCTTTCAGCTCTGCCAGCGACTCTGGATGTGGAGAGTCCTGCCAGTGCCCTCTTGGGCAGGGTTCACGCGTGAGTTTCGGTTTTGCACGACTGGTTTATGTTAACTGTGCTCTAATGCTGTGAGGGTGCGGGCAGTGTTTGATGCACACAACATGCCTCCTTCTCTGCCTGAACTCACAAATGTTGTGTTACTTTTACTAGTACTGTAGTGCAAAGGCATGGGGCATGTGGGTTGAGGATGCCTGAATTTTGTGAATGGGGCGGTGTATACCAGCCAGTCGATGGAGTCAATGCGTTAGCTATCTTAATAAAAGCATTTCTGGTCTCTTGGGTGACAGCAGTAATGTTGTCGGTTTTCTGTACATCGTAACTTCCACTCACTCAGGGCACGTTCCACCTGCGGGCTGATTAATGTGTCCACTTTTGGTGTGAGAGTGATTGGCAGGTGTGAGGGGCGCTGGTAATCCTAGGTCCTTTTTGGTAATTTCTGTTTTTGCACTATGTTGGGCGTTTCTATGTATGTGTCGCCATGAATAGCTCCAGTTCATACCTTTTGCTTTCCTCTGTCTGCATCTTATCTCACCCTATACCTCTCTGACTCATCCCAAACCTCATTCTACTACTCTCTCCAGTACACTAGCCTATTTCTCACACTATCCCTCTCCTAATATATCCTCTACCTCCACTCTCTGACTCATCCCAAACCCCATTCTACTACTATGATCCCCAGAATAACCCTTCCTAGACTCTTCCCTCCACTACCCCTCCTTGCATCATCTCAGAACTCCTTTACTATTCAGATCTCCCAAACAAGCCTTTCTAAACCATTCCCTCTGACTTCCCCCTCCATCTCCCCTTTACTCATCCCAAACCTCCTCCTACTGCTATAATCTCCAAAAAACACTTTCTAGTCCCTTCCCTCTTATATCCCTCCACTATCATTTTCAATCCAACTAACAGACTCACATGTCCACCGCTCAAATAAATTTTATATTTCCCTATACTGATTCCCACTGATCCTGTTTGGGTTCCGGAGTAGCGTGCTACCCTCCGAAAAGCACTTCAACACCTCATCAGGGGTAGCAAGCGCTTTATAAATACAAACCCTTCCCACTTCTATCCCCCAACTATCCTTTTTAAATGCAAATAACAAACTTGCATGTCCACCGCTCAAATTAATTTTATATCTCCCTGTACTAATTCACCACTAATCTTCTTTGGGTTTCAGAGTAGCGTGCTACTCGCCAAAAAGGGCTTTGCCGCTTCGTTGGGGGTAGTAAGCACTATATAAATGCAATTATAATGATATCGGGAGCTAAAGACTTTTATTCTTGCGCTGAACAAGATTGTCCCATCCCTTGTTGACAAAATCATACTGATTCAGCTAGACAACACCATAGCAAGGTTTTGGGTCGACATGCTGGGCAGTACTGTTTCAAACCTCAAGGATTGGAAAGGTCAGTTCCTTAACTCTGTCCTCCTAACCCCCCTCCTCTGCACCACAAAATAGTGGCAAAGGCTTTATGATCTTGTAGCCAACTTATGGACCAAATTGGTCTTGTTTTTCAGGGGCAAATTCTCCTCCATCCTTGACCTTACTTGCTGAACAGAGCCATTTTTGTTACTAGGGAGTCAGCCTTTGACCACATGATGTTTTTACTTGGAGAATCTGGATATTTTCCAAGCTGCTAGGCAGTGCTTCACAAAGGCTTCCTGTAAGAGAAAGTGATTTATGTTCTGCCACTAAGCTTCAGCCAAGGAAATCAATTCTTTAAAATGCTCTTTGAGTAAGGTTTAATTTGTGTCCAACCAGGTCAATCATGGTAACAAAGTTATTTGGCATTGACATTCATCACAAAACACTGATCTGATGTAAAGCTTAATTTTGAGGGCATTATGTACTTGATCCCGCCCAGATTGGGAAGCCCTGCCCTTGCTTAGCAGTGATCCATTCTTTAGGAGCTAGGGACATGGAAGGCTGTCTTTTTGGTTGCAGTTACCTTCGCTGAGAAGCTTTGCAAGAGATGGGCTACCTCCTCTTGCAAGCTTCTATCTATATTCCATATTAATAGGATTTTCTTTGGGACCTTGTGAGAAACATAATATTTTCGAGGGACACAAATGGATACATTTCCTCAGTTCCAAAAGTAAACCATTCTCTTTAGGAGACAGGGAAACCTGACAGGTGTTTCACTCTTCTAGATTTATGTTAATATTAGCAGAATTAAAGGCTGATTAGAATCTAGTAGTCCTGTCACCAAATCTCAGAGGAAACGTTAGAAACCCCCATGAGCACATAAAACTACAGGATACATAAAACTTTGTATTTTATAATGGTTTGTTTTTTATCACTCTTACCTTAAGCGTCCTACATGTATTGACCCATCTCAGTGGTGGGTTAAAATTATTTATAAAGTGCAGCACTGTCCTAGTCAGGACATTGCTCAGTGTTGTTTAGAAGACCTTCACACACCCTATTGGAATCATGCTTCATCATCGGGTCTCATCCTGGTCCCTAAAAACCAGGATGTGCTCAACCATATCCCAGGGAGCACGTAAGATAATCTCTTCTACCGGGCTCTCATGTTAAAAATATCTAGAAAACACCTAAGGTATCCCTATTATTGGTGGTGTTTCTGGTATAATTGAACTAAAATGTGAGGAAGTATGTGGAAATTATGACCCTACACCCTCTCTGTTAGTCGACCTGTTACAGCCCCCAATCTACTAGGCCAAAGGGTCCAGGGCTTTGATCAGGACTAGAAGGGAAAGATTATTTGCCCAGGGACAAGTCTTATTTCCCACAAATATCTGAATTTTTAGACTCTTAAATCAGAAACAAGACATACAACATTGAAACATTTAACATACTTTTAAAGACAATTTTTGCCTTTGATTAATGCAGGGTTTCTCACTTTGGTTGCCAGGAAAAAGAGAAAATGACAAAACAACACCATTTTTTTTTAAATGGCTCCACCTTTGTCAGTTGTGTGCTCATCTTCCACTCCATTGTTTGTTTGACAAACTCATGTTTCATGCAAAAAGAACTGGTTACAAAGTTGTGCACACAAGCACTATGAGTGTGCTCCTTAGCATTTCCAATACATGCTCGTGTCAAAGTTCTCTGTCTGTCAAACCGTGTATGCATGCTTCTACATCCATGCACTATGTTGTCATTGATATGAACTACAAACGTTCAGACAATGACCTACTCTTACTATGTTGCCTGCTTGCTACATGGGAGGAGTGTGGGGTCATGCCCCTCTAGTCAAACACTAGTAGTTGTAATCAGGCATGGAGAACATGTACAGCGTGCAGCAGCATAAGGAAGAAAAAAACTAAAGTGTTCATATTATCAGTTAATCTCCAAATGACCCACCAAGCAGCTTTAATCTTCAAAACCTCGAAACAGTCTATCATTCTGGCAAACCCACTTACTCCTTCTAGGATAACATGCCTCGTCTCTACCTACTTGGTCCTCGTGTGGTTCCCGTTCCCATAGATGCTATGCTGAGCTGCATGGACTCCTTGTATACTTGTTTCTGTGTAGCCGTCCTGAGAGAAGCGCTCCCTCGTAGACGCGTTCTACAGCATAGCGTGAGGGCGGGGGCATGTGACAGAGAGGATCTAGGGAAATGTGGTTCCCAAATAGCGTTACCTCATTCAATCAATCAGGTCACTTATAAAGCGCACTACATACCTGCGAGGGTCTCAAGGCGCTGGGGGAAGAGAGGGGGGGGTGCTGCTACTGATCGAAGAGCCAGGTCTTGAGGAGTCTTCTGAAGGCCAGTAGGTCTTGGGTCTGCCGAAGGTTGGTGGGGAGGGTGTCACAGGTCTTGGCGGCGAGGTGGGAGAAGGAGCTGCCGCCGGCAGTCGTTTTCCGGATGCGGGGGACTGTGGCCAGGGCGAGGCTGGTGGAGCGGAGCTGGCGAGTGGGGGTGAGGAAGCTGAGTCGTCTGTTGAGGTAGGCTGGTCCGGAGTTGTGGAGTGCTTTGTGTGCGTGGGTGAGGAGCTTGAAGGTCATCCTCTTGTTGACAGGGAGCCAGTGCAGGTCTCTCAGGTGGGGTGTGATGTGGCTGCGGCGGGGGATGTCGAGGATAAGACGTGCAGAGGCGTTCTGGATGCGTTGCAGCCGTCTCAGGAGCTTAGCCGTCGTTCCTGCGTAGAGGGCGTTTCCGTAGTCCAGCCTGCTGGTGACGAGGGCCTGGGTGACTGTTTTTCTTGTTTCGGTGGGGATCCACTTGAAGATCCTGCGGAGCATTCGGAGGGTGTTGAAGCAGGATGAGGAAACGGCGTTGACCTGCTTAGTCATGGAGAGGGTGGGGTCGAGGATGACCCCTAGGTTGCGTGCGTGGTCGGTGGGTGTCGGGGCTGTTCCCAGTGATGTCGGCCACCAGGAGTCGTCCCAGGCTGAAGGGTTGGAACCAAGGATGAGGACCTCCGTCTTGTCCGAGTTCAGCTTCAGGCGGCTGGTCCTCATCCATTCGGCGACGGCCTTCATTCCTTCGTGGAGGTGGGCTTTGGCGGTGTGAGGGTCTTTGGTGAGGGAGAGGATCAGCTGGGTGTCGTCGGCGTAGGAGATGTTGAGGTTGTGCCGTCGGGCGACGTGGGCGAGGGGTGCCATGTAGATGTTGAACAGCGTCGGGCTGAGGGAGGAGCCTTGGGGTACGCCCCAGATGATGTTGGTGGCCTTGGATCGGAAGGGGGCGAGGCGGACGCTTTGAGTTCTGCCGGAAAGGAAGGATGTGGTCCAGTCCAGGGCCTTCTCTTGGATCCCGGCGTCGTGAAGGCGTGTTCGTAGTGTGTGGTGGCAGACCGTGTCGAAGGCGGCTGATAGGTCCAGGAGGATGAGGGCTGCTGTTTCTCCGTTGTCTAGCAGGGTCCTGATGTCATCGGTGGCGGCGATGAGGGCGGTTTCGGTGCTGTGGTTGCTGCGGAAGCCGGACTGGGAAGGGTCCAGGATGTTGTTCTCCTCGAGGTAGCGGGTCAGTTGTTTGTTGACGATTTTCTCTGTGACCTTCGCGGGGAACGGGAGCAGAGAGATGGGTCGGAAGTTCTTGAGGTCCTTGGGGTCTGCCTTGGGTTTCTTGAGTAAGGCGGTGATCTTGGCGTGCTTCCAGCTTTCCGGGAAGGTTGCTGTCTCGAAGGAGATGTTGATTATTTTCCGGAGATGGGGCGCGATGGCTGTACTGGCTTTGTTGAAGACGTGGTGAGGGCACAGGTCTAGCGGTGAACCGGAGTGGATGGTGTTCATGATCTCGCTGGTGTCCTCGTCGTTGATGTTGGTCCAGGAGAGCAGGCGGTTGGTGGTCGTGGGGGCAGTGGTCTCGGTGGTTGCCGGGGCGGTCGTGGTGTTGAAGCTGTCGTGGATGTCGGCGATTTTGCGGTGGAAGAAGGTGGCCAGTGAGTCGCACAGGTCTCGCGGCGGCGGGATGTCGTTGGTGTTGGAGCTGGGGTTGGAGAGTTCCTTCACGATGTTGAAGAGCTCTTTGCTGTTGTGTGCGTTGTTGTCTAGGCGGTCTTTGAGTGAGGCCCTTTTGGCGGATCTGATGAGGTGATGGTGACTGCGGGTGGCGCTCTTGTGGGCGGCGTAGCTGTCCGCTGTCCGTTCGTGGAGCCAGATCTTCTCCAGTTTTCGGCATGTTCGTTTGGAGGCCTGGAGGTCTTCGGTGAACCAGGTGGCTTTCTTGCTGGTGTGGCTGTTGGGCGGATTCTTGAGCGGGCGAGGGTGTTGGCGCAGTCGTCGATCCACTGTCTGAGGTTGCGGGCGGCGGTGTCGGGGTCGGAGGGTTCGGCGGGTGGGCTCAGGGCGAGGGTGGTGGTTAGCTGGTCTTCGGTGACTCTGCTCCAGCAGCGGCGAGGCATTTGTTGGGTGCGGTGGTGCGTGGTGGGCTTCCTGTAGGTGAAGTGGATGCAGTGGTGGTCGGTCCAGTGGGGTTCGGAGGTGTGGTTGAAGGAGACGTGTGGGCTTGCGGAAAAGATGGAGTCTAGAGTGTGGCTGGCGGCGTGGGTGGGTGTTGTCACGAGCTGTCTGAGTCCGAGGGTGGCGAGGTTGTCGATCAGGGTGGTGGAGTTGGTGTCCTTGTTGTTCTCGAGGTGGTAGTTCAGGTCCCCGAGGAGGATGTAGTCCGTGGAGGCGATGGCGTGTGTGCTGACGAAGTCAGCGATGGAATCGCTGAACTGTGGTCGGGGTCCGGGGGGTCTGTAGATGAGGGTTCCTCTGAGGGTGGTGTTGGGATCGGTGTGGATCTGGAAGTGCATGTGTTCGGCGGTGCTGAGGGTGTCGTCGGTGTTGGTTGAGACTCTGAGGGTGTTCCTGTGGATGATGGCGATGCCTCCTCCGACTCCGTTGGTGCGGTCCCTGCGGGTGATCTTGTAGCCGTCCGGGATGGCAATGGCGATGTCGGGGGCTGAAGCGGGGTTCAGACAGGTCTCCGTCAGGAAGGCGACGTCTGGGGAGGTTGAGTCGAGAAGGTCCCAGAGTTCGATGGCGCGTTTGCGGGCGGAGCGGGTGTTGAGGAGGATGCACCTGAGGTAGTTGGGTTCTTTCCTGGGTGGTGGTTTGGCGGGGCGGGTGCTGGCGAAGCTGCAGTTCCGGAAGGTGTAGGGCCCTTGGGTGCGCTTCGGGGTGGCCCGGTAGCAGGCGTGATCTTTTCCGGGGTTGAGTGCGTGGAGGGTGCTGGCGACGTATCGGCGTCTGTTGATGTGGCGGGCGCGGGGGATGCACGGACCAGGGGTTCTGGCGCTGGGCGCGGTCCAGGCGCAGACGGGCGCAGACGGGCTTGCCTTAGGCACTCCTTCGGCGCGCCAGCGGAGCGCCCGCTGCGCAGCGGCCGCCATAAATGGGGAGGTGGGAGGGAGGAGCAGGGAATGGGGCAGCGAATGGGCAGTGAGGGGGCGGGGCCGCAGGGGCGCAGCGGCGGGAAACAGGCACAGAGGAAAAACGAGCACAGTCAGGGCAGCAAGGGGGCACAGAGGAAAAACGAGCACAATCAGGGGCAGCAAGGGGACACAGAGGAAAAACGAGCACAATCAGGGGCAGCAAGGGGACACAGAGGAAAAACGAGCACAATCAGGGGCAGCAAGGGGGCACAGAGGAAAAACGAGCACAATCAGGGGCAGCAAGGGGGCACAGAGGAAAAACGAGCACAATCAGGGGCAGCAAGGGGACACAGAGGAAATACGAGCACAATCAGGGGCAGCAAGGGGACACAGAGGAAAAACGAGCACAATCAGGGGCAGCAAGGGGACACAGAGGAAAACGAGCACAATCAGCTGGCAGCAGCAGGGCACACAGACGGAGCTGTGTGGTGGGGGAGCGACCTACCAGTCGAGGTCAGGGGTCGCTCATTGAGCCTCTATAGGCTGAATATACACTATATTTATCTTGGAACAAATATTTGTTTAAAAAGGAAAAAAAGAAGAAGAAACAAAAACAACAAACGAAACACCTTGTCAGTTTGACTTAGGAATTCTCTTGGGATCTGATTATATCCTAGATAAAGAGCATTTAGAATAGGGATGTGAGTTTTTTGAGGCTTCCAATGTTTGAAAAATATGGTGAGGGGTTATAACTTTTGTGCTACACATAATATCTTTGTATTTATACCTTGGTTATAGTGAGCACATATAGACAGAGGGCGCTCCGTAGAAGAGTGTCTAAGGATAAGTGGTTAAGATCAGTGTGCAGACTCAAAGGGCGGCCTCTATGTTTTTTTTAGACTAATCCAGAAATAATGTATGGTATATTTTCTGTCAAAGTGATTTCATTGGTACAACTTACGAATAGAAGAGGGTGGGATTTACTATCATTCAAGCCATTATTGCCACGAAAAAAAAAATATCTAAGATGGGAAGTCTAATTTCAAGGAATCTCCATCATTAAAAAAACCTCTAGGGGAAAGTATAATTTTATGTCAACAGGATTACTTCATGTCTACCTCATTTACAGTCAGTGGGTCATAGAAGTTCGTGTTACACAGAGTTAAGCTGGAACCATGGGATGTCATCAAGTCCTGTGATGTCCAGGAGTAATCTATATACCAATCTCTCTTTGCAATGTAATAGGGCCTTGGACGTGTTATATTTTATTTCTATCTTTTCTATAACTGTCCAAATCAAATCAGTCTCTGAATGGTTGTTTTCTATGAAATGTTGTTAGGCGAGTAGTGGTGCTTTTGCACCTAATGTTACTACGGTGCTCCCTGATGCGGATCTGGACTTTCTTCGATGTCATGCCTATATATAACATGTTGCAGGGGCATTTATTATTATACATTATTCTTCTGCAAATTATATGTGTTAGATTTACCATCATAATAAATATATCTGCAACAAAAAAAATTGAAAAGTGAAAAGCTGATACACCCCAACCATTGCTCAACAGACAACCCTAATGGATTGGTTTAGAACTCCCAACTTGCTTTGGGGCATATTTTATTATAGTCTAATTATTTGCTGAGCCATGTAATACCTCTTGCATCTTTATATTAGGCCTTCAGTGTATTGCCCCAGCAGACTGCATCTCCCCCAGCAATCGTTCTCTCTCTAGCATCTCCCAAATAAAGATATGCTGTTATATTTTTCCTTACCTAGCTTGTTTGTGGACTAGATGGGGTATGGCAACTGAGAACCTTGTGTTTGCCACAGCAGCCTAAAAGACAGGATGGAAATTGGTGGAACTGTTTCCAGTTTTTGACAAAGATTCAATAGCCAGAATGTTCACACCCAGTCTTCCCACTGGACAGTACATTATAATTTTTCAAAAGATATATTAAATATACTACAAAATTGCTTGGCTGAGAAGTCCTTATTATATAGTGCACAAATAGACTTTGTCAAAAAGAATGACAATTGAACATTTGCTTTTGGCTTTATCGATGATGGATATTTCATGTTAAGGATAAGAAAATTAATCTGTATCTTGAATTTGTTGACCTGAGGACAGTTCAGATACTGTCCATAGGGTTTTCTTATGGTAAATATTGTTAATTGAATTGCTGGATTTAACTATAGATTTTTCTTGGTTCCTGCATACTAACAATAAAACCCTTGTCCTTGTCCAATATGGTCCAAGAATGAAAAAACAGATTGAAGTTTAATTACAGATGGAGTGATGCCAGTGTGTGTCTTCTCCTCCAGCCTCTTTTACTTGCATGTATAAAATTTGGAGAATAATCTGTTAGAGAGATCGATGTATGTAGATGGTATTTCTATAGCACAACCTTGCCAAAAGGTAGCAGAGTGCTGTGCAGGGTCAAAGACAAGCATAAAGTCAATAAGTGACAGGAGATGTAGCTTGTTTGGAGACTCTTAATGTGTTGTAGTGTTCTTTAAAGAGCTGTGTCTCCAACTCTTTCCTAAATTGGAGCAGCATTTGAGCTCTCCTGATGGATAAAGGGATGTTGTTCCAAATCCTGGGTGCATAGATGGAAAAAGGCCTCCTGCCTTATTTGTTCTTTCTTTACATTTCTTGGTCTGCTGTCTGATGGTGTCCTGGCTGCAGGTGGGTCGAGAACCACCAAGTTGTGAACATTTCAAATGATGCAGCTGGTGGTTGAAGATGGCGCAGGCCGGAAAGAGCAGCCAACGTAATTCCATCAGGATGGTGGTGATGTGATCATGTTTCTTTAGGCCCCGGATGAGATCTGCTGTGGCTTGTAGTATGCTCTTACGGGGTGCCAATGTGAAGTCTGGGAAACCATGGAGCAGGACTCGATGTAGCACTAGTATTATTTTCACATGATGCAGTGCTTTTACCAGCCACAGAAGTTGTTATTCACAAAAGTTTTATTGTTTTTCGGTAATATTGTAGTGTGGTGTACTAGTGATTTTGAGGCTTGTTGGAAATGGCCCTTTCTGGAGGGTCACCCCAGACTTTTTGCCTTTCTTAGCCCCTTTTTGCTGATTTAGTTTGTGTTGGCTTTAGGACTCTGGGCACTTTACCACTGCTAACCAATGCTAAAGTGCCTATGCTATGTACTCAAAACATGGTTAACATTGGGATTGCCTTAAAACATCTTTTAAGTGTAATTTCTAATTGGGTGTCTATGGACTCACAATTTAAAGTCACAACTTATGGTGAAGTCGGATTTTAAATTGTAAGTCTGAAAATGCCACTTTTAGAAAGTTACCATTTTCTTACTTTAACCGTACTATGCCTCTGCCAGTCTCTGAATACACGTCTGGGTTGGGTGATAGCTGGGCTTTGTGCATTCCCTCTAGACAGTCACACAAAGGGAGCTGGGGTGTGACATTTGCATCCTGATGGGCCATCCTGAGGTAGATTGGGAGGGAGGAACTGACACTTGCACCTGAATAGGGCTGTGCCTGTCCCCACAGAAAGAACTGCATACCCCCTGTAGTGAGTCTGGAGCCAGGTCAGGAAAGGCAGGTACCTTGTGATCTTCAAAGGCCTTTTTGAAGTCTTCCCCCCCCCCCTCCAAAGGCACAACTGGGTATAAGAACTGGACCCCTGGCACCACCAGATCAGAACTTTGTTAGAACCAAGGACATTCTGCCAGGTAGGAGGGACTGCCAGTCTGCTAACTGCTTTGCTGTGTTGGCCTGCTGATTTCTGATTGCCGTGCTGTAGGAGGGACTGCCAGTTTGCTACCTGTTTTGCTGTGTTGGCCTGCTGCTTCTTGCCTTGGAGTGAAATGGACTGGACCTGCTCTCTATATCCTTGAACCCAAGTTTCTGCTAGAGCTTGCTGGCTTGCCTCCTGTTTTGTAGTCTCAGGGCCATCAAAGACTTCCTCAACTCTGCCTCAGCTGCTGGACTCTGCCAGCTGCAAGTCCTGCCCTGCCAAGAGGTGTTGATCAAGTCCTGGGCCTTGAAAGTGGGCTCTGCAGCTGTTTTCGCATCAAAAACGACGCAGTGCTCACTTTGCGCCAATTGGAACTGACGCAGTGCCTTTCGACGCCGATGCAGTGCCGACTCAAGGATATCCCTGTGCTGCTCAACGACGACATGGGACCTGACTGCGAAGTTTGATGCTTGCGCCTCAGCGATCCGAGGTCCCGACTGTGAGGTTCGACACTGATGCAGCGCCGATCCGAGGTCCTGACTGCAAAGTTTGACGCTGATCCAAAGTCCTGACTGCCTGGCTCGACAACGATGCAGTGCCAGCATCATAAGGGGTTCAATGATGCGGGACCTGACTGCGTGACTCTGAACCACTGCATCAAGGCTTCGACTCAGACGCTTGCTCCATGGGCAGAACTCCACCACCAGGCCCACCGGACCAGACACAGCTGCTTGTACCGACTCCCTAGTGACGCAGGGATTTCCCTGAGGGTGTCAGGTGGGCTGTGGAAACACCATCTGGCTTCTCCTTCCACCAACCCCCTTCTGGGATCCAGCGACTGTAGAATAATATCGGCGCTAACTAGATGGGTAGAAAGAACACCCCTCTGCGAAGACTACCCCCTAGGGCCTGTACATGCAATCCATGTTGGACACTGATTCTGCCCCAGCTCTCCTCTCCTCGGATGCTACGCCATCACAGCAGGAGTCCTGATCTGATGAGCTCGACTGCATCCTAGCAGTGATAGTAGACACCGGAAATGCACTAAGCTAGATACACTGGCTCTAGACCTAAACTTACAGCGTAAGGACCAACATAAATTACAAACAAGAGTACAGGTTGTAAAGTAGTCAATAAAAGTACTGGCGCTGCAAAACACAGATCATTCCAAAACCCTGAATGACCTGACTGAAAGAATCCCTTTTATAGAGGGGTGCACCAAAGACGCGCCCGTGAAGGCTGCGCTAGGTGAAACAAGCTGAGGACAGTGGGCTCCGACAAAACTCTACATAGAGAACCGGCTCCAACAGGAGATGTATCCACAGCGTCTGTCTCCAATGTTTGTGCTTGAAAGCCCAAGTGCCGCCACTGTGGCCCTTCCCAGATCAATAGTTGCGCGGCTCCTCCACCATCAGGATCTGGACATATTCTCCAGAAGCTAGGCCCGAACTCAACCTCCCCTGATAATTGCAAACGTGAAGATAATCTTCTCTGATTAAACTCCTGCTGTTCAGTGCAAAAGAGCCTCGTTTTGGAAGTTTAAGAAACTCCAGCAACCTGTGCCTCAGATCGCGTCCATTTCTTTCACAGCCCGGACGATGCTTGAAACTGCGTAGAAGAAAATTGGGAGGGTAGAAATGGGGGGAGGCACGGCGAAACCCATGCAGGAAGCCTGACTGGAGTCACGATCAAGGTGTCGCCCCCGGGGACCACATCAAGGCACTGCTGCGATAAGACTTTCCGCAGACCAAATCCCGTCAAACATTTGGAACTGGATATGTCAGTGGTACTCCGTGTTCGGTCCGACCCTATTTTTTTTATTAAATATAATTTTATTGATTTTTTTCAGTTGTAACAGCAATCGGCACATCGTACATTAGCATTCAGTACTATCAACTTTGTTACATCATTGCATTGTTTGGCGAGTACAACATCACAGTTGCTTAGACAGTGGGTATGACTGTGTGGTGGCGCCTATGAGTTGCGCATGACAAGACTTATAGTGTGCATCTGAAACAACTAGACTACCTTTGTTTTATCGTGTGATGAGTAACATGTAAAGACTGGTACTGTTTAGGTGACCACGATGAGCAGTGCATTTGATAACTGGGGGAGAGAACATAAACCTAGGAGCTGAATTGGAGTATCCCATTTGTCTGTCTGTGCTTGTGTGTCGCCTATTCTGCCTTTGCCTGCTGCCCTGCTATTTAGTTCCTGGGGAGAGCGCGTGCTGGAGCGTGGCTGTGCATTAATTGGTGACAGGCTGAGTGCTTTTGGTTAGTATGGAAGTACATGTTGCGTGCGCATTATCACTCAGTCGGGTCGGACGCCTGTGGGGCCGGATCTGGCGGGTCTGCGCTCTGCTGTAGCGCTGTCAGGATTGCGTCCCAGTTTGCAGATATAGGTATTTTCCTTAGGCCCATGGTTTCTTCACATTGGATCGCTATGCTTTCTGCTCTGGCCCATGCAAGTGTGGAGTGTCTCCATGCTTCTATGCGCAGAGGGTCGGTCGCCTTCCATCTTTTTGTGATTAATCTTTTGGAAGCCACTAAGCCTAGGTCTAGGAATCTGGAGGTTACCTTAGTGTTACATGTTCTACGGAATTTGTGTAACAGGTATGCCGGCCAGTCAAAGGGTATGTCTCTCGGTGCAGCTATGAAGCGCGTCCGCTACCTCCCTCCAATATGCGCTGAGGCAACTCCAGAGCATATGTATAAGATCGGCATCAAGGGTGGCGCATCTATGACGGGCGGAGTCGGCACGGTTGAAATATCTGTTGATTTTGGCGGTTGTAAAGTACGCTCTCTGAGTGATGTAGTACTGTATTTGCCTGAATCTCATGTTTCTGGGGATCTGTACTGGGCTGCCCAGCACCTGCGCCCATTCTGTGTCTGAGAATTGCCGGCCCAGATCATGCTCCCACTTTTGTCAAAGGGGGTCTAGACTGATCGCTGCGTGCTGTCTCAGTGAGGCTGCGAACCACCGTGTAAGGTGCCTACCCTGTCCCGTGACATGCAAGTATTGTATGGTGAGGTGCCCCTCGTCCTCTATCAGCGACGCATAGGGGACAAGCGAGCCGTCGCGATATAGGTATCCCAAGGTCTGTATTCCCACGTCGTGACAGTGTTGTTACTCGATGGCTGTGAGCGCAGACTGGTCTCTAGGGGTGCCTTCTAAAGGGAGCGCGGGGGCGTAGGGCGTTATGCTTCGGGTTATGTAGAGGCTCCTTTGGTAGCATCTGTATGCCATGTTCAGCATCAGCGGTTCTGGAGGTCGCGTCCTTGCACCAGGGTGAAAAAGCCGGAGGAGCTGGGGTAGCGTGTATGGTGGGCATGCGGTCACTGTGTCCTCCCGTTGGCGGTCTGTCATCCATCTGGCAATCCATTGGAGTTGGGCTGCCAGGTAGCAGTACCTGAAACATGGTGCCGCTAGGCCCCCCCCTGGTCCGTAGGCAAATATAATTTCTTTGCCGCCACCCTGTGTCGACCGGAACCCCATATGAAGTCTCTAGTCATCTTCTCTAGAGTGGCGAAGAAGGAGGTGGGTATGTAGATGGGTAAGTTAGCAAAGTAGCAAAGGAACCTCAGCAGGGCCACCATTTTCACAAGTGCCACTCTGCCTGTTACTGCAAGCGGGAGTGTGGTCCAGAATTGCATCTGGGATCTTATGGCTGTTAGTGTCCTGCCTAGGTTGCCATCGAATAGATCAGGCAGCTGGTCATATATTCATATGCCTTAGTATCGGAATGTGTCTGCACTCCATTGCACCCTCTCCCCATTAAGTACAAGGATCGGGTCGTGGTTTCCTTCGTCGAAGGCGTATAGGTTAGATTTGCCTACGTTCACCTTCAGCCCTGATATGGCCGCAAATTCCCGTAGGATCTGGGCCAGCTGTCCCGGCACGTCGTTTATATCCCTTAGATAGACCAGCAGGTCATCTGTGTATAATGACACTTTGTGTGTGCCATCGCCTAGCGGGATGCCATCATGTAGCTGCGCCCTTATCGATTCTGCAAGTGGCTCCATCGCAAGCGCGAAGAGGAGGGGGGACAGCAGGCAGCCCTGCCCCGTCCCTCGTCGCACTGGGACTATGTCTGATACGTACGGTCTCGTCTTCACCCTTACAACCGAATTTGTGTAGAGCAGGCGGGCCTGCTTTAGGAAAGTGGGGCCTAGTTTGTATTTTTCGAGGGTTTCAAACATGTAGTCCCATTCTAGGGAGTCAAAAGCCTTTTCAAGATCGAGTATGAGGCAGCCCGCTCTTGCCCACGTGCATGTGGAGTAAGCTGCGACCCGAAAGAAGCAGCGCATGTTGAGTGAGGTGTTACGAGATGACACAAAGCCGTTTTGGTCTGTATGGACCAGGGTGGGGACTATTTGCGCTAGCCTGTATGCCAAGACTTTTGCTAACAATTTATAGTCGGTGTTGAGTAGGGCGAGGAGCCTATAGGAGCTCATGTCCGTGGGGTCCCTATCAGGTTTGAACAGGGATATCAAGTGCGCTTCGCGCAGGGAAGGAGGGAGCTGTCCCGCTTCAACAGCGGCTGCATAGAGAGTGTGTAACCGCTGCGTTAGCGATACCTGAAACGCCTTGTAGTACTCCTCCAGTAGCCCGTCAGGCCCCGAAGTCTTCCCCGTGGCCAGGGACGATTTTGCCTCCTTGATCTCCTCTAGTGAGATCTGCTCGTTTAGCATCTCTTTATGCGCCGGTGTCGCCTTGGGTAGTTGTATTCGGTCTAGAAAGGCTGTTAGGGCATGCGCATCGCAGTGGCCTTGAGATTGGTACAGCTGATTGTAGTGCTGTGTCATAGGTGTGTGGATGTCGCGCTGTGTGTGTACTAGGAGCCCTGTGTTAGTGCGCCTATCGGTTTGCCGGCATGCTCCTGATGAATTAGCCAGGCCAGAAGCCGGCCTGCTCAGTCGGCGGTGGCATGGGTACAGGCCGTATGTGCGGTATAATTGTGACAACGAAGGCGTTCTATCAGCTCGGCGTGTTCTGCGCGCAGCGTCTCTAGGCGATGCATGTTTCTCCCCCCGCCCTCTCCATCTATTTCGTATTGCAGAAGCTGTGCTTCTATTTTACTGAGGGCAGCGGACAGTTGTCTGCGAATGTTCCAGGTTGCTCCCAAACAGTGTCCCCTTGTTGCGACTTTAAAAGCTTCCCATTCGTCTAGTGTGTCTCCTACTGTGCCTTCGTTGACCTCAAAATATTCAAGGAGCGCTGTTCCTAGTGACGCGCGGAATGCTGGGTCTTCTAGTGCTGCAGTTTGGAGTCTCCATGTGGGGGCTGGGGGGCGCTCTGGTTCCCAGATGAGCTGCAGTGCTTGGGGGTTATGGTCGGAGTGTGTCCGGCCTAGATATTCTATCCGGTGGATATGGGGAAGTAGTGCGGGGATCCCACTATTCGATCTAGGCACGTGCAGCCCATGTACCGCAGAGTAGTACGAATAGATCCGGGTGTCAGGGTTGAGGGTGCGCCAGATATCTAGTAGTGCCCAGTGAGTTAGCCAGTCTGCGAGGGCCTGCGCATTGGCTGCTGCTGTGGTTTTTTCGGGGGCGGAAACGACCTGTCTAAATTTATGTTAAGCACAGAATTAAAGTCCCCTCCAACGAGCCAGGGAATTCCGTTCCATTTAGCCAACATCTTTGTTAGGCTATCTAAAAAGGAGGGCTGGCTGACGTTCGGGCATAGATGGAACCGATCAGCATCAGCTGGCCATTGAGTCGCCCACTAATCTGTACCTGCCTTCAGGATCAATCAGTATGTCTTCGCTTATGAATGGGATACCAGCTCTCACCCAGATGAGGACACCCCGTGCATGGGCCAAGTAGTTTGTGCCATACACTTGGCCTCTCCATCTGCTGCGCGGGTACTCTAGTTACGTTTGGGACATGTGTGTCTCTTGAAGTAGCGCGATACCGGTAGACCTGCGCTGCAAGTAGGCGTATATTGAGTATCTACGTGGCGGTGTCTGTATACCGCGCACGTTCCATGTAACTACGTTGACCTGTACCATGTCCCGTCTTTAAGTTGGCCAGGGTGGTGTAGGGAGGGCAGGACGTGGTGGCTCATGGCATGTATGGGTGTGCTCCAAGTCAGTAATATTAAAAACAAGCCACGAGTGCAAACAAAACCGTGCATAACTATCAAGGGCGAGTTCCATTTGGATGGTCGTCCAAACTAGGGTGCCCAACTTATGGCAATAACTGTGTCAGTCTGACGTGTGGTACGGGTATGTGTGGCGTGTGACTAGATGGGGTTGTTTCGTCCCTCGGTGTTGTGATCTGGTTGCATGACACCCCGCGCAGGGAGTGCGTATGTGTTGCGCATGTCCTCTATCGCGGCGTTTGGTAAGCGCTGTTCGCGGCGGTGTGTGGGCGGCGCTGTTGTTTTAGGCAGATATATAGACAACATGTTAATTACTACATTACAGTTTGCCAGGCTGGCAGGTACTTGTGTGTGCTGGTTTCTATAGGGTACAGTAGTTCACAGAAAGTCATATGATGCCATCCGCCATCTGCAGTGTGACATCTAGCAGCTGGTATTCTTCAGGGTCATCAATACTGGAGGGTGTGGAGGCACCGGTGTCTGAGGATCTGGTCAGGCTCAGGTGTCAATCAGGGTGCTGCAACGCAGCTCCAAGCGTTGCAGCCACGTGTATTGCCTCCTGCCTCTCCATTCTTCCCTGTTCTAAGTTGGGGGCAGTGGAAGTTGCGGCAGTGTCTGTTCGGGGTCTGTTGCGCCCGCCCCGTTGTCGTCGTCTTCTATTAGATTTCCTTGGCGCTTCTTCCATGTGTGGCCTAGGCTCTGTCCATAATCCCGATTCTTCCAGCCAGTCCCAGATGTTGGAGGGCGAATCGAAGAAGCGCACCACGCCTTTTGCGACCACTCGTAGCCTGGCAGGGAATAGTAGCGAGTAGTTGAGATCAAGGTCCTGAATGTTGCCTATCTTTATGTCTGTCAGCTTGCGGGTTTCTCGTAGGATTCTGTCTCTGTAGTTGAGGACTTTGAATAGGAATGGGCGCGAGCGGGCTACCGGTGGGGGTTTCTGTGCAGGTACTCGGTGCGCTCGCTCAACCACAAATTGGGGCGACTGTGTGCCAGTGGGTAATAGTTCTCTGATCCAACGCTCGGTATACTCTTCAGGATTACGTCCTTCCACTCCCTCCGGGAAGCCTATGACGCAGACGTTATTTCGGCGTGAGCGCCCTTCTGCATCCTCCACTTTGTCTTCCAACTCATGCATGCCGACCCTCTCCACTGATAACTCTGAGGGAGAGCGAGAGGGGTCCAGCTCCAGAAACAACTCCACACTGCTGCCACATGTGGCCTCACAAACATCAGACAAAATCCACTGACAAGTTCTGAATTTGGACATACTGGGACTTATGGATATGCACTTTTCAGTCCAGTGAGCTTTACGGGGGAGCCTGCACAGTGACCACCAACCTACACGGCCGGAGAGGATCACACCCTGCACTATTTCATTGATCCTACGACATGAACTGGGGCTGAAGCAGAGTTACTGCTTTTCAGGACGATGTGGCCGAACAGCCGCCCTCTCCCAAGCAGAAGCCACGTCGACTGTTCGATACCACCTGTTTGTGGTTTGCAAGTTGTACAGGCCCAGGGGTTCTCAGTTTGTTGGTCGGCTTGTCCGTTGGTGACTGGCTGGGAGTTTTAGAATGGGATCCCTTCGATCTCCACCCAAGCACTCCTGTTCCTGCTCCATTGGGTACTTGCATCCACCCATCTGCCGCATCACTCCACATAACACTCCCGAGTGGCACAGACTCACTATGCGGCCTAGAGCGTCTCATTGAACAATAATACAGCATAAAGGGAAATCTCTATATACCACCACCTGGATCATTAAGGGGCTGGGATCAACGCAGAAAAGATATAAAGTGGCAACTCAACTACTCTCTCTGGGCATGCTCATATCCTTCCTTCAAAAAAAATGTTTGACTACAGCTGAGGGACAAAAGCTGCAACATAGGTGAAGGGGGCCATTATTTTCTACTGTGGTCTCTGCATATGCCAGGGGGCTACAATATGGATAAACTCGGAAGTGCCCTATATCGTCGATGAAACACATAGATCCATATGTGTGCTATGCGTTACTTAAGGGGAAGCTGAATGTACGACCGCTGATGCTGGGGAGTGTGTATTCTCCAAATGTTAATCAGCTGCACTTTCTGAACATGTTGTTTTCTAGACTGCTAGCAGACTGGGTCGACCTCCCCTGGATTCCTCGGGGAGGTGGGCGGGGGGGGAGTGTTGGGACACAGGGGGGATGGGGGACTTTAATCTGGGCCTGGACGTTACTATTTATTATCATTCGCCCCACCACATGGCACCGGCGGTGCATAATGACTTGACAGCGTGGTTACACTCTTGGGGCCTGGCTGATGTGTGGAGAGGAAAACACCTAGAATTACGAGAATATAAATTTTACGTATTTTCAACAAATGGATCCCCATCTTGTTGACCTTATCTGGGGTAGTAGACTGTGTAGGACAGGCCTAGCTAAACTGAAGCGGCCACTGGTCGGAGGTGGTCTCAGGGTCCTGATTTCCGGGCCTATTTCTATGCTGCCCAGCTACAGTGGGCAATTTACTGGATGGAGGGGCACCACTTAAACGAAACAGCTATGTCCGAAAAGCAGATCCCCGCTGGTGAACTACATAGTGTCCTATTCCCAGGTGGCAGGCGCCTGGGAGACCTCCCACCCTTGTAGTGGACAGCAGAACTGGTGCGATGATGTTGCCTCCACTACACATGACTGACACTACCCTATGCACCAGCACTCCCTCTGTGGGGCTTCCCCACACACACGTGTACACTCCAGGCACAAGCGTTCACACAGTGGGAAGCGGTGGGAATACACACGTTGGGTGACTTATTTGTGAAAGGAACCTTGATTGATTTTCCCACTCTTGCAGAGGAACGAAACCTGAGCCACAGCCAATTCTTATTATACAGAAAAAATCATACAAGCGATAAAAAGCCAATGGAATGCAGACGGCAGTGAACAGGGCACTGAGTTATACTGGTCATACACACCATGGGCTATGAACACAGGCTGATCACGTGGCTATACAAAGCTAATCTGGAACATACAGGTGTGTCACTTCAGCCCTTGTGAGAGCAATGGGAAGACACTCCACAGTGACTATTCAACAACTCTGAATAGCAAGAGGCCTTGGAATACCCCTGGAAGGTGTCCAGAAACGCGCAGTTTAAGTTCATACAGTTTTATATCTTGCATAGAGCATACCTTATGCCCATTAAATTATATCCGATATTCCCAGAGGTATCCCCTGCCTCTCCTAGATGCCAAACAGACAATGCTGACCTGCAACACATGTTCTGGACATGAGGTAAATTATGTGATATTCGGGACGGGGTCATGCAGGTGATAGCAGAGGTAACTCGTAGACCACGCTTGACCACAGTGGAGGCCTGCCTGCTTAGTGTCTATATTCAGCCAAAAACCACCAAAGTTACTGCTAAATTCACTAAGCTAGCCCTCCTAATGGCGAAAAAGCTATCGCCATGTGCTGGAAGTCTACACTGCCTCCCCAGTTGGGTATGTGTTGGAGGGACTGGGCGATAGCAGAGGATGGCGGGCAGTGCAGAGAAGAAGCAAGAGGCCTGGGCAGATATCCCATAGCTGCATACTAGGAGTCGCTGTTCCAAGCATTTAAGGATAACGGAAAGAATGAGATACCGCCATTAACTTCTCCACCAGAGATGTGACAGCTGCCCTCTTGCTCATGACACAGGGAGTAGGGAGCTTAATGGGGTGTGGACATGTCTCGACCATTTGCATACCACAGACGACTAAAGTTACGAACCCTGTCGACCAGTTCAAGAAACACCAGATAGCCCCATATAACCAGCAAACTTCAAATAATATCGACACACGCTGCGGCTCAGTGGCCCTATGAACATGGTTGAACTTTGCTGCTGCCTACACATTCATAGAAACTATGGTGTGGGGGACAGTCTTGGGTTGGGTGGTGGGAGTTATAGGTTGGGCAGGGTAAGCGCTACCCCCTCTATAGTTGAAAGGTGGGATCACGCTACACTGTGCCCGTGATTTTGTCTCCCCTTTTTCCTTCTGTGCCCCTCGCTGCCCCATTGTCGTTGTGCCCGTGATTTTGTCTCCCCTTTTTCCTTCTGTGCCCCTCGCTGCCCCATTGTCGTTGTGCCCGTGATTTTGTCTCCCCTTTTTCCTTCTGTGCCCCTCGCTGCCCCATTGTCGTTGTGCCCGTGATTTTGTCTCCCCTTTTTCCTTCTGTGCCCCTCGCTGCCCCATTGTCGTTGTGCCCGTGATTTTGTCTCCCCTTTTTCCTTCTGTGCCCCTCGCTGCCCCATTGTCGTTGTGCCCGTGATTTTGTCTCCCCTTTTTCCTTCTGTGCCCCTCGCTGCCCCATTGTCGTTGTGCCCGTGATTTTGTCTCCCCTTTTTCCTTTCTGTGCCCCCCGCTACCTCTCGCCATTCCCGCCGCTGCATCCCCTGCGGCCCCGCCCCCTGACTGCCCATTCGCTGCCCCTGCCTCCCGCCTCCCAGCTGCTCCTCCCTCCCACCTCCCCATAAATGGCGGCCGCTGCGCGGCCGCGCAGCGGACGTGCGCAGCGGGCGCGCGCTGGCGCGCCGAAGGCGCGCCTAAGGCAAGCCCGTCTGCGCCCGTCCGCGACTGGCCCGCGCCCAGCGCCAGAACCCCTGGATCCCACCGATGCAACACCACTCGACGGACCTACGACGCCGCCACACTCACCGCACTCAATGCCGGCCGGAACCCTGCCTGCTACCGAGCCTCACCGAGACGCACCCACGGACCCTTCACCTGCCAAACCTGCCGATTCACCTGCCCCCGGACGTGCACCACCTCCGCCAAGTCGAGCACCAGCAGCAACCACCTGAAATGCATCCTGCTGAACACCCGCTCCGTCCACAGGCACGCCGTGGAACTCTGGGACCTGCTCGACGCAACAGCACCGGACATCGCCTTCCTCACCGAAACCTGGATGAACGCCTCCTCAGCGCCCGACATCGCCATAGCCATCCCGGACGGATACAAGATCACCCGGAGGGACCGCGTCAACCAGACGGGAGGAGGCATCGCCATCGTACACAAGAGCACCATCCGCATCTCGACTAACTCCGACGAGACCTTCACCGCCGCCGAACACCTACACTTCCAGATACACACTGACCCCAAGACCACCCTCCGAGGCACCCTCATCTACAGACCCCCGGGACCACGCACACTATTCAGCGAAGACATCGCAGACTTCATCAGCCCGCACGCCATGCCCTCCGCCGACTACATCCTCCTAGGGGACCTCAACTTCCACCTGGAGAACAACAACGACAGAAACACCACCGCCCTGCTGGACAACCTCGCCAACCTCGGACTCAAGCAACTGGTGAACACGCCCACCCACTACGCCGGCCACACGCTTGACCCCGTCTTCTCGTCCAGCAAGCACATCTCCTTCAGCCACGCCACCGGACTCCACTGGACCGACCACAGCTGCGTCCACTTCAGCTTCAGAAAGACTGCGACCCACCACCACCCGCAACAGGTTCCCCGCCGGAGCTGGAGCAAGATCACCGCCGAGCAGCTCACCGCCTCCCTCAGCCAGAACACACCCACCAACACAACGGACCCAAACGAAGCAGCCAGCAACCTCGCCAAGTGGCTGACCGCCTGCGCCGACGACCTCGCACCACTAAAAACCCTCCCAGCAGACCCGGAAGCAAGAAAACCCCTTGGTTCACCAACGAACTCAAGGAATCCAAGAAGAACTGCCGCACTCTCGAGAAAACCTGGCGACTCGACCAGACCACAGACAACAGGACCGCCCTCAAACACGCCACCCGCAAACACCACCAGCTGATCCGTGCCACCAAGAAGTCGGCACTCAAAGAACGACTGGACAACAACGCCCATGACAGCAAGGAACTTTTCAGCATCGTCAAAGAGTTCTCCAACCCCAGCGCCGGAAACAACGACATCACCCCCTCGCAAGACCTCTGCAACTCACTCTCCGCGTTCTTCCACCGCAAGATCACCGACATACATAACAGCTTCGACGCACAAACCACGCACCCTACTGCCGAACCAACGCCCGCCACCACCACCCTCTGCAACTGGACCCCGATCAGCACCGAAGACACCACCCGCACGATGAACTCCATCCACTCCGGATCACCGACCGACCCCTGCCCACACCACGTCTTCAACAAAGCCGACGCCACCATCGCACCCCATCTCCGGGACATCATCAACTCCTCCTTCCACACCGCCACCTTCCCGGAGAGCTGGAAGCACGCCGAGCTACCGCCCTCCTGAAGAAACCAACGGCGGACCCCACCGACCTCAAGAACTACCGTCCCATCTCGCTCCTTCCGTTTCCGGCCAAAGTCATCGAGAAGACCGCCAACAGACAGCTTGCCGCCTTCCTCGAGACGAATGGATCCCTCGACCCCTCGCAGTCCGGGTTTCGGGCCAACCACAGCACCGAGACCGCCCTTATCGCAGCCACCGACGACATCAGAACCCTAACCGACAACGGGAAACAGCTGCCCTCATCCTCTTGGACCTCTCCGCGGCGTTCGACACCGTCTGCCACCGCACCCTAGTGAAGCGCCTCAGCAACATCGGAATCCGAGAGAAAGCACTGGAATGGATCATCTCGTTCCTCGCCGGTAGAACCCAGAGAGTCCGCCTCCCCCGTTCAGTTCCGAAGCCACCGAAGTCATCTGCGGCGTTCCACAAGGATCTTCACTCAGCCCAACCCTCTTCAACGTCTACATGAGCCCCCTCGCAGCCATCGCACGCCAACACAACCTCAACATCATCTCCTACGCCGACGACACCCAGCTGATCCTCTCCCTCACCAACGACCCCACCACCGCCAGAGCCAACCTACACGACAGGATGAGAGATGTCGCCGACTGGATGAGGAACAGCCGCCTTAAACTGAACTCAGACAAGACGGAAGTCCTCATCCTGGGCTCATCACCCTCCGCCTGGGACGACTCCTGGTGGCCCCCGGCCCTGGGCACCGCACCCAAGCCAACGGACCACGCACGCAACCTGGGCTTCATCCTGGACTCCTCCCTGTCGATGACCAGACAAGTCAACGCCGTCTCATCTTCATGCTTCAACACTCCTGCGCATGCTCCGCAAGATCTTCAGATGGATCCCCACTGAAACCAGGAAGACCGTCACCCAGGCACTCGTCACCAGCCGACTGGACTATGGGAACACCCTCTACGCCGGAACCACAGCCAAACTTCAAAAAGACTCCAGCGCATCCAGAACGCCTCCGCACGACTCATCCTGGACATCCCCCGACACAGCCACATCACCGGACACCTGAAAGACCTGCACTGGCTCCCCGTCAGCAAGAGAATCACGTTCAGACTCCTCACCCACGCACACAAGGCCCTCCACGACCTGGGCCCAAAGTACCTCAACGACCGCGTGACCTTCTACACGCCCACACGCCAGCTACGATCAACCAGCCACGCCCTCGCCACCGTACCACGCATCCGCAGAACCACCGCCGGAGGAAGATCCTTCTCCTACCTGGCAGCCAAGACCTGGAACTCCTCCCCACTCACCTTCGGCGAACCCAGGACCATCTCTCCTTCAGGAAGCAGCTCAAGACCTGGCTGTTCGAGCAGTAACTTACCCCCTCCCCCAGCGCCTTGAGACCCTCCCGGGTGAGTAGCGCGCTCTATAAATGCCGTGATTGATTGATTGATTGTTATGCAACTGCATCCCTGTTATGTGCTGTGAGAAGTTGGCCTGGTATATGCTGTCCACTAATTATAGTGGGCACCTTGCACCAGTCCAAACAACCCCTTATTGGAGATAGGTTAAAGACAACCTTTATTGAAAGCTATCCTAGTGGTAGCTATGGAGAGCAGCCTTCAGGCTAAGTCTTGGAGGAATGTAAAGCAGCTTGTTTTACCAGTCTATAATCTCTTGAGTGACCAAATGAAAGAGGACCACACCAGGTATATATTCAAAATATATGTATTTATTACTAAACACACCCCTCTAGTCTCTTTATGAGGCTAGAGTTCAAGTACATAAGTTATAAGTTATTTAAACACAGTAATAGCACAAATACACGTTTGGGCCCTAGGGGCGTACCAAACCATATACCAATAAAGTGGTATAAGAACCACGACTGAGCTAGACACTAGGCCTAGAGCCTCTAGAAGTGCTTGGACCACAAGGAACCACCCAAGGTAGTGACACAGGGGACCCACGGGGACGCGTGCAGTGTAGTAACACAGCCGCGAATCGCCGTTAACTTCTATGGAGAAAGTCGCGGTTTGGAATTTAAAGAAAAGGGACACTTAAAGAAGGACTTGGAGCAAACCCTTTGAGAACTAGGTCGTTCTAGAGTCTCTACCCACGGGAGCACCGGAGTACTCTTGTTACCTCACCCAGGGAAGCCGGGTGCATAGGTGCCTTTCGGGGTCGGGTTTCGTCGTCGATTTGAATGGCGATCTGCTGCAAAGTGCTGCTGGCGACCAAGTGAAAAGTGTCCGGGTGGATCCAAGGGTGGATCGGAGATCTGAAGAACCTGAAAGCAGAGGGGACAGAGTCTGGGTCACTAGCCAGTGACCAGGAAGGCGATGAGCTGATGCCCACCGATGTCGAGTGCTTCAGGTATGTTGACGGTCGTCTTGACTCTTCATCCACGAGGTCCAGGAGGCGTTGTCGGCGACCAGGAGCAGGATTCGGGCTGGTACACGATGTCTGTCGAGTGCTGAGGTGTCGGCGACCGGATTGGACCCAACAAGCCTTGGCAACGGCAAGTCTCGATGAAGATTGACGATTGTGCAGACCAGCAAGGTCTGAGGAACTCACCCAGCAAGGGTAAGTGAGGGCAAGCCTGGAGCAACCAGGGAGCCCAAGTAGAAAAAGATTGGCCTTCGTGAAGGGCTACTAGCCAACGGGCTAGCGACCGCGAAGGAGCCTCGAGACGGTGCACGTGGAGCTGGCTCACAGGACACTCGTGGAGGGGAGGCCAGTGATCTTCGGTGCAGTTGGTGCTGAAGGCTGGGGCTACTCGGAGCCCAAAGCACGACTTCGTGGGAGACCCAGAAGAGGATGCACTTGCAAATGCGTGCGGTGTCCAGGGGTCACGGTTCCACGTTACCCACGACAGCTACGGGCCTCAGCTTTGCTGGGGACTCAGGGCAGCCTCGGGAAGTCTGGAAATCCACCTCTGGTGATGCAAAGACTTCGGCGTCCGACGGGAGCTTCAGCGATGCAGACCGGACAATTGCTTCTTTGGTGCCTGCCAAGCAGGGGAGTCACTCCTTGACCCCAAGGGAGATTCTTCTGTCCTCTAATCTTTAAGTAGAGCGTCGAAGGTCCAGGATTCTGTGTCAGAGTTTCGTCCAGGGATAATCTAAAGTCCTAAGGACTGGGGTCCCATACTTATACTAAGTTTAGGGGTTGGACTTACTCTGTGGTCCCACCTATGGGTGGGTCAGGGCAGAGGGGTGGCTACACCCTTTCCCTTTGTCCAGTTCGCGCAAAGCAGGGGCTGGAAGCCCCTGATCCGGTTTGAACTGGGGTATGCACAGGGACACCAAATGTGCCCCCAGTGCAGGACTTCAAAGCACCCGAGAGTGCTCCCGCCCAGCCCCAATACACACTATCCTGTCTGGGGAGGTGGTCACACCTCCCTGGGACAGGAAACCTATTGTCCAGGCCTCCCCTGCCGGAGTTTCGGTCAGCAGCAGGAGGCCAGACTCGTGTCTGTGGCAGCGGCATCCATTTTGTGATGCCAGGGCTTGGAAAGTCAGTACCGGGCATACCGGTGTGTACATGTCTTTCCTCTAGAAGGGTGGAATGCTACCTCCGCCGCCAGAACTGGCGGGGGGGGTAGTATTCCAAGATGTTTGACACCAAACACGACATGTTTCCGTGCAGCCATCCCAAAGTTAGCATTTAACGCGAGGTTATAATGCGCTTAAGAGTATATGGTCAGGCTGCACTACAAACAGCATCAGAGAAGGGTCTCCGAACGCTGCAGAGGGGCCCTGCTCATGCAGGGGCACCCTCTCACATAGGAACCACGCACTCTGCCTTCAGGATTGATAAGGCCTGCCATAGGAGTGACTTATAGGTTTATATGTGTGTATGTATATAGTGATATAGGTAGCCTATATCACAGTAAGGGGTGCATGCACCACCTTACCCAGGCTGCAGTAGCAGACCTGTGGTGTCAGTTTGGATGGCCTTCCAGGGGTGGCACAATACATGCTGCAGCCCCTGGTAGGCCTCTGAGGTACCTATGCCCGGGGTACATAGTATACCATATACTAGGGACTTATAAGGGCACTCCAGATTCCAATCAGAGATGTGCCTAAGGCACATGGAAACCATTTTAGAGAGGAAGCAGCTAGGCTGGGGTTCTGATTAGCAGGGCCCCAGCCAGACTAAGGTCGAAAAACAGTGAAGCATCAGCAAAAAGTGGGGGTACCCATGTGAAGCAGATCCTACTCTACTACATGTGCTGATTGAGAAAATCGATAAAAAGATCTTTAAAAAAAATGTATTCTGGTTCTGAAAGTTTGCATTCTGTTACGGTTTTTGCTGGGTACTCTCATATTATTCTATTCTGACTTTATATTGTTTTTAAATTAGTTTTAGAATGCCTTCCAATGTTCAGCTTTTGTGTTGTGTGTGTATATTATTTGAATATATATCTTGTTGTATTCCATGTTACTGGACCCTCCGTATTTTTGCTTTATTTGATCTTGTGCCACAACTGGTAACTACTTGTAAAGTGCTTTGTTAGCCACTGAGTCTAGTCCATATTAAAGAAAATAAATATTCTAAATATTCTCTGATGCCCACTTGCCTTAACGTGCAAATTGGAAAGTTACTCTTTAGCAAAAATACGTCTTATTAGTAAGTTTATTCTTTGTCTTTATAAGAAAAAATAACCGTTTTGATTTTATTTCATATATGATTCTATGGTTTCTTTGCAGCTTTTCTTTAAACCTTTATAAGGTAACAGGGCAGTTTCCTTGGAGCTCACTGCGTGAGACTGACAAAGGAATATCAGCAGAAATTGGGGTGAGCAACATTCTACATTTGTGATTTCTAGTCCTTCCCTTCAATACATAATCTGTATTCATGATTGTCTCCTAGCTCGACCATCAAAGTGGGCACCCTTGAAATGGTAGAAACACATGAATCTTGCAAACATAAAGGGTTGCTGTGTACATATGCAATGCGTTTATTCAGAGGGATCCAGGGGGCCTTGGATATTTGCCTGATAAGTAATGCACACCTATTTTTTTTTCAGTTCCCAATTTGGAAGTCTAATCATATACTGAAGTGGGAAGGTGTTTGGCGGGAACTGGGCTGTCTTGCCAGGACTGCATCCTTTGCTATTCGGGAAGAAAGTGGACATTCGCTGAAGTCCTCTTTGGCCGTAAGACAACCATGCCTTTCTTTTATATGAGCTGTGAAATATTCATGTCATACTGTTCCACTATGTGGTATTAAGTAGGTGAGTAAATGAGTGTTCCAATTATAACATGGAAAGCTTTGCCAAATTCCTACAAGTCTGATATTGGGTAATTGGTCCTTGCTTGAAAAGTTGCATCTCAGGGTTGTAGCAAAATCAGGGAGGTTGATCTGTCTCGCATTCTGGTAGATTCTAACTGCCACAATACTATAGCGCTTCGCCAAGCAACTAAGACTTTATTTCCAAGAAAGAGAATCAAAATGTCTTTTCACCTAGGACAGCAAAGGTTCTTGCACTACTGCTTGCAGCCTGACAATGTATCTATGTATAAAGGTGATAAGGCACTTGGCCTACAAAGACACTATTAGAGGACAAGAAGATACAAGCTGACTACTTCCATAAGGATATTATTTAACATGCTCGGACAACTGGTCTAACAGCAATCATCAGCATGTTATTGATGAATTACCCGTTAAACTCCTTAAAATGAGTGATTAAAGATGGATCCTCTCAACCACTGATGGTCTGGTCATTATGACTTTTCTTTACACTTATTTGTATTTGTATTGTAGGAATTTATAGAGCGCAGCATACACTCACAATAGGGTCTCTTGGCACTAAAAAGACTAAGGTGTTAAAATGCGCTAGAAAAAAAGCCAAGATTTCATAATTTTGAAATTTGAAAAGATTTTGTGCAGAACGTATAGGAAGAAGTAACAAGTTCCAGTGCCTAGCTGTTGCCACTGAAAAGGCTTTTCCACCAATAGTTTTGCCATGAATCTTCAGAACTGATAACAGTTTGTGATTGCCAGAGCTTAACAAAGGCCTAGAGGTATAACATCGAAATCTAATATGAAAGGTTGGCCATGTGAAATATAGAGGGCATTATAAACAAACACATTGATTTAAACAAACTTCTCTCGTTCACAGGAAGCCAGTGAGCTGTCTACAGGGCAGCAGTAACCTGATCTCTGGCTTTAAACCCACATTGGATTCTGACCACATGATTCTTTTTTTTTTTTTACTTTTAAATTTGTTTATTGGTATTTCAGTAAATAAGAGCATCCAACAGAATATCTAGTATGAACAAACAATACAAGGATTGATTGCCTTATTAAGAGTTAACTAACAACAATCAAAAACAAAGCAGAAGCATCATGGTGATCGACAAAACACATAAGATCACACTGCATACATTCACAGTTAACGATTGGAGCTAGGGGAAAGGAGCTGTGTGTGAATGACTTGGGGTCTAGGCCAAACTGGACTCACGGAGTGGAGGTATGATTAGCAGACGATACTTGACTGGGACTGATCGAGACTTCGGGGTCTACGAGCTGATACTGACCACATGATTCTTGATTAACTGCAATCTATGATATAGAGGGAGTTCCAGATAGACAGAATAACAAAAATCTAGTCCGAAAGATACAAAGGTATTCAGTATTGCAACTTTTCTAATGTGGGGAACAGATATAAAATGCACTTTAGCTAGTGCAGTTGAAAAAGATTAGACTTCAATACATTAAAACAGTGCTGCCCAAACTTTTTAGAACCACGGCCTAATTTTAAGAACAACAAACTTTCACATCCCAGGTAGCTTTAATGGACATGAGGCAGGCAATTTTCTAATGTAACTACAGCATGGTGTGGTAGCGCACTGTCATTTACAGACAGTGCATTTTCTATTGAAATGGCCACTAGATTTCCAGAGGCATACATTTTTACTGATAAAACTAAATCGCACACAAGTGATTATGTGTGAAAATCGGGTTTTAGTGTATATTTATCATTTGTGCATCACCTAGTAAAGTGTCTTGATTTGTTTTGATACTATTAAATTCTTTGTTTCCATCACACTTCGGAATTGCAACAAAAGTGCTTCATTTTTGCTTTCCTAATGGCTGAATGTGTAGTCAGGTCATTAGCAGGTATTTAAAGTTTGTTGTGTGTTAAAAATAAAATGGCATTCTACAGCAATGATACTCAATGTATAGCCCAGGGGCCTTTTGCGGCCCTCTTAACCTGTGAATGCGGCCTCCCTGATGATCAGCAGCAAGGGCTGCTGTTTACTTGCTGAGCACTAATATTCAGAAAAAAATGATAAATAAACATGCAAGCATTTATTTGCAGGTAAACTGAAGTTGTGAAGTTACTACGGTGATGTCCTGCGCCACTTAACTTTATGACCACCTTTATTTTTATAGACATCTTGCAACAAATGTGTAAAAATAGGATTTCATTAACATGCAGAAGCGTTTTATCATGCCACTGTATTGAGACACATTTTTTTAAGTGATGGTTTTCAAACATGAATTTAGAAACATTCATGCTTCCCCACCCCACCTTGACAACAATGCCAATAGTGAACTAAGAGGCAAGTCAGTTGCCATGTGCACCTTTTGGGTGGCCTAGTTTGCTAATATACGTGGACAACATTGTAAACAAACATAAGAGATCGTTTTGTACAGCGTCTGAACTCGTGTATTTCGAGGTCCTCTTATATACCATAATGAAGACAAAGGAGGCGAAGTGGGGAAAAAATTGCCTAGGATCACACAGTTTGGTCAAGGATAAAGCTGGGATTGATTCCAAGCTTTCTGGATTAACATTGTTCAATGCAGCCACTAGATGTACATGCTTTGCTTCCCCTACGACCATTTTACACAATCCCGGAACTGCCACCCTTCTGGCAT
This sequence comes from Calotriton arnoldi, assembly GCA_963921515.1. Taxonomy (NCBI): domain Eukaryota; kingdom Metazoa; phylum Chordata; class Amphibia; order Caudata; family Salamandridae; genus Calotriton; species Calotriton arnoldi. The sequence goes on from CAWUFW010002807.1 coordinate 165,751, forward strand.
CAGTGCATCCCTCGGTCACACCCATACCATACTTTGTGGCCCCTGGGTAAATGTTTGCGAGTGCCTATGTCCTACAGCCTTTCTGTCGATGCAAAGTGAGAGGAGTTTGTAAAAACCAATCCCCATGTTTAAAATAAGCAGCAATATGTCAGAAGACTTAGTCTGACATTTGACCTCTGTCTTTGAAGCGCAGCAAATGTGACAAGATAAATACAATATTGAAAGGCATTTTTATTTATTGCTTGGACTTTTGGACCTACCAAAAAACGGCTCCTGACCCACAGTTTGGGATCCGCTGCATTAGAACATTGGTCAGTCAGGGGCCTGTCAAATTTAACACCTAAGATTTCGGATTGAGTTTGGGTTCAACCACATCAGACCAGAAGGTTAGATCCCAAAAAGGTGAAGGATAAGGAGGGATCAGGATTTCAGTTTTGTCTCCATTTAGCTTCAGCTGATCAGGCTTAATAATTGATGCAAGAGTCCTGCATCAGTATTCCCTTACCTGGAAGTATAGAGACTGCAGATACTGCAGCGTAAGTAGTAATCCATGGTCACAGTAGTCCTGGACCTAGGCGCAATTTAAGGCAGACAACAGTACAGCTACTAAATTCCTCTGGGGTGCTGGGAGGTCTCGTATAGCTCTGACCTGCTGCCGGATCCCGCCCTTCGACAGGGGCATGGGGATGACCGACTTACACTTATACTACTTAGCGACCCGCCTCCTCACAATACATGACTGGTTCAATGGGGGATGGTCTGATCCGGCCTACAGACTCGAGCCGAGCGAGCTGGGCTTGCCTAAAATCCAATCTATGATGTATGGAGGGCCCATACCTTCCACCCTAGCAGATGCGACACGTACCGTACTTATGGCCTGGCGGGCATCACTGCTTCACACGCAATGGACACATAAACTAACTCAATACACGCCTCCCTGGCACGGTACTTGGCTCCGGGAGGTTAGTGGGTTGAGGGGATTTTGATCTTGGGATCTTATAGGGATCTCCCAACTAGGTGATGTGTGGGCCGGCGGCCACATGCGCTCCTTCCAGGACCTTCAATCCAGGTACTCCCTACACCCGTCACAATTTTACAAGTACTAGCAGCTGCGTCATGCCCTCCAATCGCACATATCAGATGACACAGTGGTCCCAGAATACAACCCTCCCAAAGCAACGATCATGATGGGCAATTTGGGGAAGGGGGGCATCTCCCGCATTTACCATACACTAACCAACAACACCCCAACCACACTAGACCGGCTCAGAGGCCAGTGGGAGGAATGGGTGGGTCCCCTGGAGGAAGAGGACTAGAGGGATGCGCTCATGGCGCCTAAGCTGGTCACTGCATCGGCTAGACTCCGCCTGATTCAACTGTACTACCTCCATGCCACCTATTTAACCCCTGCACGCCTTCACAGGGCTGGCCTGTACCCAAATGCCTCCTGTACACGCTGCGGCCAAGGCCAGGCGGATTTCTTCCACATGGTCTGGGCATGTCCTTAACTGACACGATTCTGGGGGGGCATTGAAGAGGAACTCACGGAAGTCCTGGGGTGGGAAGTTCCCCATGACCCACGACACCCGCTCCTGGGTATCACGGATGGGCTGGATGGGTACAGAAACGAGAAGCTGTTCTTTAACACGGCTATGGTTGTAGCCAAGCGTGACATAACCGCCAACTGGAAGCGTCCAGTACCACCTAGCCTCAAGAAATGGCGGGAGGGGGTGGATTGGTGCGCTGCACAAGAAAAACCTATGTATGAAGCACGGGGTTGTCAAAAGAAATATCACAAGGTCTGGGGCAAATGGCTGGGTAGTATGGCCTAACTCTGGATCACCTGCTAAATGTTTGTATCAAGGTAGACTTCACGGGGTCTTGCGGTACAAGATCATCATCCAACTGATTGGGAATTGTCATTTCTACTGTAATGTGCTGAATTGCTGGTCTTTGTTTTCGTGTCAAAAACCAATAAAAGTTTTTATCAAAAAAAGGCAGACAACAATAGTGTGCGGGTCAGATACACTAAGTAGGTTGACACCACTTGGGCCTGGAAGTAGGGAAGTTCAAAAATGTTTCTTAGTCCCGGTCTGAAAAACTCTCTCCGTGCGAGACAAACCTGAAATTTAATCCGACGCTGTGGAACTGCTGGTCGAATACTTTTTACAATCGGTACCCTTGAAGCTCTAGAGAATAAGTTTTGAAAAAACTCCCAAAATTCTTTTGATGTCCAAACAACCACTGGAGTACACTTCCATTTCTCACAGAGCCTCAGTGGGAGCACTTAGAGACTCATTTAGTATCAGGCAGAGGGTATTCGCAAAATCGAGTCCGGGTCCAGTTGCCACAGGTCAGCTGGAATTCTTCACAGGAATGTCCTTTTCAGCTTTTTTATGTTCCTGGACCCACCCAGGGAATCAGCCTTGTATGAAAGTGCCCTGATCGCCCCCACTTTTTGCCTGGTATTTGATATGATTTCAACTGGAAATGCACTGCTAACCAGGTCCCCTGTGCCAGATCTCTTTCCCAAAACCATGCAATTGTTTCCCCCAATTGGCAATACCTTTGGTACCATCTGAAAGTACCTAGTAAATGGTTCCCCTGGTACCTAGGGCCGGAGGTACTAAAGAGGGTCCCTAGGGGGGGCAGCACGAATGGTGGCACCCTAAGGGCCCCCGCACCAGCTCATGCAAACTGCCATTGCAGGCTGCGTGTCTTGGTGCAGACAAAAGTGAAAACATGACCAGGCACGCAGCCTATGTGCCACGCATACCAACACTGCATTCAGTATAGGTAAGTCACCCCTACCGCAGGCCTTACAGCCCTAAGGCAGGGTGCGCTATTCTACATGTAAGGGTATCACCGCACAAGCAGATATGTGCTGGTCAGTCCCATGGCTGTCAGTACAAGTGAACAGAGAAGCCATTTTACAGGCATGGGCTGGACACTGGCGGATACAAGTTCCCCAGCTCCATGATGGCTTCACTGAAAAAAGGGATCTTGTATTAATAAACCTGCGCTGATGCCAGTGTCAGATTGAGTAATACATGCACACAGAGGGCCCCTGTAGGAGGCTGACTTAGTATATGGTGCACACTTATTCAAGTGGTGCACCTTGCACTAATCCAGGCGACTCTTATGGTGATTTTAGTGGTTTTGATAACCATAGAAAGCTCACAAAGTAGTAGCTGTGGAGAGCAGCCTTTAGGCTTATCTTCTATTTATTACACAACACTCACTAACACATTGGTATATCTCCTACCCGGAGACATCAACACAAGAATACTTCAAATGCAATCAGGTAAGTAGCACAAAATACAGTGGTTTCCAGGAGGGACTAAACCATATACTAAGAAAGTGGAATGCAAACTGCAAAGGGAACGGGATTTGGACCAGAGGAGCCAGGGACACAAGGAACCACCCAAGGTAAGTACCTAGTAACGATATATATCAAAAGGAGAGAAAGGAAAATAAGGGGCTAGTTCACTTCCCCTAGTAAATGTATAAATCAATGAGAACTAGCTACTGATGAAGCTGCTAGTGTTTGTTGATAGGCATGAAAAAACATTTGTTTTTATAAAGACCCTCACACACCAACCTAGTTGGTGTCCTGCTTCATCATCGGGTCCAATGATGAAGCATGACACCAACTAGGTTGGTGTGTGAGGGTCTTTATAAAAAAACCTCATTCCACGGCAGGCCTGTTACGCACACAGAGGTGTGCCTCACCGCTCAGCTGATCGATCTCACTCACTTGCCTCGCCGCTCATTTGATCTCACTCACCTGCCTATACTCCCTCTCTGGGAGGGCTCCGAGCCCTAAGCCTGGGTTCTCCCTCCCCTTTCAGTTGATCTCACTCACTTGTCTAAACTCACGGCCTCCAAGCCGTACACCTGGGGAGAGGGGTCTCTTGCACACATCTCAGCGGATCTCACCTGCCTACACTCCCTCACTCACTCTCACTAGGACGTCTCCAAGTCCTACACGTGGGGGTCTCAAAGATACACCCCTGCACGGCCTCGCCATCTCTGGGAGTCTATGAGCCCTCGACCGCCAGCCCCTCACTTCCCCCCACGCCTGCATATTCGAGTCACAATCTGTCTGCCCTCGCTGCGACCCCAGCGCCCTACTCTCACACTCATACCCTCGCCCTCAGCCTCACTCACTTTCGTGCAATCACACTTATGATCACAGTAGTCGTGCCTCACACTTGTGGGTGTCGCTCACCTCCCATCCCCCAATCTGCACCAGACACGCAACTCTCTGATGGGCCTCCAAGCCTACTCTACCTCGCAGAGGCGCTACAATTCACTCTTTCCCTACGAGGCGTCACAGCGATTAACCTGGCGCACCTCCCCGCTTTGCAACAAAATCTACTTTGATTTTTAGTCAAAGTCCACGTTTTAAAGCGCAGCGCGTTACACTTTTATGGTTCATATTATGACTGAATAAAGTTTACCGAACTGAAGTGCAGAGCTCCGGGCAGCCCCAGCCGGTTCGAGGCAAACCCCAGTGACTGATTGTGAAACACGACGTGTGCAGGTGCACCCGCCCTCTTCAATCGTTAAATGAGAAGTGAGAGCATTTTCAACTTCCATGCCATGGCATTTGAATGTCTGTCCCACCCGACATGAAGAATAAAGTGACGTTTGTCCGAGCTGCACTTTACTGTACATAGCCTGGGAGCATTAGGGGGTCAGATAGCTCAGCGGGTCCCACATGCACGATCACCGAGAACGAAGACTCCGCTTTTCATTTTTGGGAGGTAAAAACAAACACTGGCAAGGCCAATGGGTTTGGTGCCGACCGACAACCTTTAGGCTTTGTCAAAGCATATTTTGTTTTGACATGTTTTTTGAAAAACTTTATTGTTGCGGGAGCTACCGGCCACGCCAGCATGAAGACAAAACATTGCTAAATGCATTGTATGTGCCTCTGCCGCAGCAGCAGACCTCCGAGTGACTCTGGCAGACACTGAACACTAAAGCACACAAGGAGAAAGAAGGGCGGGCGCTGGTCGCGCCCAGACAGGCCGAGGGTCTCGGGGGCATTCCCAGATGCAGGAATGTGGGCCTGCCTCCAAGCACAATATTGTGACAGCTGGGCCTTCCTGGAGGAGGAATTCTGGGCCGGCAGCGGCCCCGGAACATGTCTGGGCAACACAGCTATGTGCCGAGACTCACAGGTGTGCGCGCCGAGCAGCCGGTAGCTGCGCGCCACAGCAGACACGCTGCGTGACCCTCGGCAGGGACAGCTTCTCAACACGGCCTGCGTGGGCAATGCTGTATTTACACACGTGCAACTGTATAACACATCTAATTCCAGCTACGCCAAACAAAGGTAGACATGCACTGGGGAACGCATATAAATGCATCAACGGGAATGCAAGTTTAAACACGGCGCCTTTGTGAACAGAACTGTCTCTAGGCGCTGAGCGGAAATGAGCATGTATGTTCAGGGGTTAAATCTTCAAATCGACAGCGGGGCTCCTGTCTCACTAAAGAAACACTTAAAGGGTGAGTGGGCCACCCTGAGACGGCATCACAAAAAGTGAGCAAACCACAATACTACATATGCGATGCACTATTTAAAACGCACAAAGAACACATTACCAGGTCCCTTTTAGTTCAGATGAGACAGAAACAGAAGTCACCGACCCAAAGACAATTCGGAGATCTGCTGGAAAACTCCAGATCGGTTTTGTTTCACCCAGAGTAGGAATTTGGAATGGTAACTCTTTATTTCTTAGTGGAAGTTCAGGGTTCATTCAACAGGTGACCCCATTAACTCCATCTACCCTAGTGTGCTAGTAACCTGCAATTCACGTCACCTGGGAAGGGGGTGAACAGAATTAGCTGAAGAATTAACAGGGCACTGATCGTATCCCGGCTCTACACATATGGTATCTGTACAGCGCAAACCCGATGAAAGGCTTTGGGGCGCCGTACAGAGTCACCAGGCAAAGACACTGTCAGTGACTGGAGGGGCAGCGGGGTTTTGAGAGTGGAAATGGACTGTTAGTGCGCTGTGACACAGTGTTTTACCGCATCGTAATGTAGTGTTCTTTAAAAAGGCTCTACGAGATATGCATCCTGTTAAGCACAAAAACACAGGAACAATCACGTAGCAACCTTGAACTACGAAACACCTACACAAGCCAGTTTTAAAAAAACTGGATTAGATTAGCTGAGGGGCAGGGTGCTGGGAACAGGTACCCTCGGAATGCCTGTGCGCCGTGGCTCTCTGCTTCACAGCCCTTGTGAAGACTTTTCTTATCTGCTTGTTAAATAACCAAGCAGATAAGAAAAGTCTTTGCGTCTGGGCTGAGTGAAAACAGATGCGCTTGTCACGGGCGGCATCCGAAAACTGCAAGGGCGTCAACAAAAGTGACAGCCAGCAAACCAGAAGCACAGAAAATACATTAATCACTACCTAAGCCAATGGAAAAAGGTTGTGACAGAGGGGCGTGGATTAAAGTCCCCTTCTTCATACTGTGTACTATAGCTCTCGCAGGCGAGGAGCGCATGCGTGCTCCAACTCCAGGCCGAGACCTAAAAACAAATGTTTTTTCTTGCCTATCCACAAACACTAGCAGCTTCTTTAGTAGCTAGTTCTCATTGATTTATACAAGTACCCAGGAACCCCACGGAGCCTGTGTGCAGAGTGGGAACACAACTGCGTGCCCAATGGAAGTCAATAGAGAAGTCGCAGTTGCAGTTTTGAAGAATAAGGACCCTTCACAGAGGTCCCCAAAGAATTCCCTTGGAGGACGGAAGGTTGGAGTGCCACCCCACCTGTGGATGCCTCGGGAATCAGGTTACCTAAACCAGGGAAGCCAGGTGCATAGGGGTGAAGAGACCTTGGAAACCTCTGTAGACGACAATGGAAGACTCAGAAGAAGATGTCTCTAGAGAAGTTCAGGAAGGGGTCCGATGGAATCCAAGGGTGGATTCTGGGAGAAGAAAAACCTGCGAGCAGAGGGGACAGTCTATGCCACTCGCAGGTGACTAGGAGGCACGAAGACACAATGCCCACTGATGCCGGGAGATTCAGAAGAGTCAACGGTGACCTTGTGGCTGCAGCCGTGGGGACCAGGTGACGCTGAGGAAGACCAGGAGTTGTACAAGAGCTGTCCCACGTCGGATGTCGGTGACTAGGGGTCCGGTGTCCGGCTGAACCACCAACAAGCCTTATTAGCTGCAACTGGTGTGGAAAGCAAAGAAGGAGCAACGCTGGGACCAGCAAGGTCCAAGGGACTTACCAGCAGCAGGAGAGTCGGAGCAGGCCCCGAGCAAGCAGGGGAGCCCTCTGAAGTAGTATAAGACCCTCAGGAGGACCTACAGGCCAAAGGCACAGGAGTCGAAAGAGTACCTTGAGCAGCTCACCAAGGAAGAAGACCCACGGTGCAGAGGATGCGGTGAGGACGCTGATCTTGGAGGGAAGAAATGCTGGAGCTTCTTGTAGCCCGAAGATCCCTAGAGGGCAGAGCCAACAAGCCTTAGCAACGGCAAGTCAACGCGGTGTACAGAAGTTAGGTCCCAGTGGTTCTGAAGAGGGATACTGGCCTCAAAATTGCAGAGAGGACAGGTCAGGCCTTGAAGGAAATTCAGAACCCCCACGTGTGTTGCTGAGCCTCGGGAAGTCCGTAGGACGACGGGAGCAGCAGACCGGTCAGCTTTGTTGTGGTGCCTGCAGATGCAGGGGAGTGACTCCTTCACTCCAAGTGAGATTACTTCGGGTGTCCTTGATGCCCACAGGTCTGTTGAAGAGGCACAAACACAGATGACGAAGAAGGCTTGAAGAACAGTAAGACCAGGAGCAGCAGGTGCATCTTCTTGGTGCAGTTTTGGTTCCAGTCGAAGTCCAATAAAGTCCAAGTGTCCAGACAGTCGAAGAGCGATGTAGTTTCAGGCTTGAGTCTTGTCCCATGACGAATCTGAGGACCCACCCACAGGAAAGCCCTTAAGTACCCTAAGGAAAGTGTTGGAACGGTCCCTTCTAGAAGAGGGGCTGGACAGAGGGGAGGATACTCCCATGTCCTTTGTCCAGTTTCATGCCAGAGTGGGAGCCAATGGCTCCCTGAACTAGCTCAAACTGGAGTATGCAAGGAGGGCACCAAATGTGCCCTTCAAAGCAGTCTGGTGGTGCTGGCAAGCGCCCCCACCCCAGACCAGTACACTAAGTCCTGTCTGGGAGCTGGTCACACCTCCCTGTGACAGGAAACCTAATGTTCTACCTTCCCCTGCTCGAGCTCAGCTCAGCAGCAGGAGGACAGAATCTTGTCTGGAGTCGGCAGCAGCACTAGCTTGCTGGCAGACCCTGAAGGTCTGTTAACGGCAGTACAGGGGGTACGCCAAGAGAGCCCCCCAGTACATGGGATCATACTTCTAACACTGGAATCTGTGTTGGGGTATGATTCCAACATGTTTGATACCAAACATGACCAGGTTCGGTGCAGCCACTATTTAGTTCGACATCTCGTTATGACTGATGTCCACTATATGTATTAAAATGGCTGATCGCACTTACAAAGCCTGGAGAATAGACTCCGGAGTTTGCAAGGGTGTCCTGCTCATGCAGGAGCACCCTCACACTTATAACCAGGCACCCTGCCCTCAGGACTGAAGAGCCTGCCATAGTGGTGAGTTATAGGTTTAAAGTGCAGTGACCTCAGATATGAGGAAACCTATATCTGTCTTGAGAGGGGCAAGCACCAACTCACACAATACTGAAATGGCAGTAGTCGGGACCGCAAAAACCTGATACTGCAAAACACCACTGCACCCTTGCTTCCTAACCCGAGCTGAAGTGGGCCAACGGTGCCAGCGTGGTCCCCTGGCTCTCCAGAAACAAAGCCCACCTTGGACTTGCCCGCTGTGGAATGCCCAATGCCGCCTGCAGCCTCTGTTTTCAGGCCCCCTCTAACGCAAGCGCTCCTGGTGATGAAAATCTGAAGCCTAAAGAAACCTCTGCACTCCTCGCCCATGGAGAAAAGGACCAAAGTCATCCCCACGTCCTGAGCCTCGCAAGAGTTGAGCCCCCCTGTTGGTTCAGCCCGACTGAACCTCTAGTCCGAGCCTGCAGCTTTTTTTCCGATGGACCGATCTCCATAGACTTGAATAGACCCCCAACGCTGTAAGGCACCTCTGCACCCTGCCACCCCATTGCTGCCCGAAGTGAACTGTTGGTGCAGCTTTGGACCTTGCCCCATACCCACCTTAAGTCCAGAAGATAGCTCCTGTAAATCGCTGTTGAGCGCCTGAATGCAATACATGTTTTCTTCCTAAGTTAACATTGCCGCGAAGTGCTTCAATTACGATTTAAAGTATCAAAAACCTGTTTTCTTCAAACCTGCTATTTTAAAAATTACATACCTGATCGTGATAATCTTGGTGCCTAAAGTTATATAAAGATGTGTCACTTTTATAAATTGGTGCGGATCTCATTATTGAGTTGTGTGCATTATTTATTGACTATTGTTTGTATGTGCAGATGTCTAACACTCCTCTTTGATGGGCCTAAGGCTGCTCGACTACACTACCCCCTAAAAGAGCACCTTGGCATTGCTAGAGCAAGCCCCTGTCCACTAGTAGGGGAATGCCTAGACTCTTTGCACGGTATACCTCTTTTTGGCATACCATATAAGGAGCCGGCTTCCTACAAACCTTATGATCATCGTAGATGTTTCTGTTCTTGAGTTTCAAGGAGAAGGGGGTCTAGCCACCTCGGGTCCTTCTCACAGGTCACAGATGCCAAGGATAGCTGGTTCAATCCAACCGGTACCCTTTCACATGTTTAGCAGTTGTCTGAGAAAGGCTGTGTGAGGATACAGCTTTGTAGGTACTCCTGTTCCCTCTCTGATCAATTGAGTAAAGTGCCCAGGCACTGGCCTCTCTACTTTTACAGTAGTTCTTGTTTGGTTTACTGCGGTGGTTGTTAACCTGTAGTCCAGGGACCCCTGGTAGTCCGTGACACCTACTCGGATTGTCCGCGACTGTTTAGAAAGTTAGATACTATTAACAGATTAATAAGGTATATATATAAGAAAGCAAAGTGTAAAAATGAACATTTTAGAACATTCTGTAAATGTGAAGGAATTTGAAATTGAAGGCTAAAAATGAGGGTATCCTCAGATTGATTTGAGGGGCAGTGCAAATGCATCCAAACTGCTGCAGAACATTCAGAACTTGGCTGGCAAAATCACTCTCAAACTTCCAGACCACACTTGCATCAAACCACACCTGAAAGAGCTCCACTGGCTCCCCATACGCAGACTAGCACAATTCAAACTTCTCGCCCACACTTTCACGGAACTACATAACGCTGGCCCAGCATACCTCAACAATTGCAACTGCTTTCACAAACCTTTCAGACACTTCCACTCATCCAGACTCCTACTTGCACACAACCCACGCATACAATAAGCCAGTTCCGGTGATCGAACCTTCTCCTACAAGTTTCCTAAAGCATGAAACGACCTGCCCCTACACATTAGAACCTCCTCCTCACCTCTTGAATTACATACGAAGATGCTGACTTGGCTTTTCGAGTAGTCCCACTAGGATATAAGTTTGGCTAGACCTGCTCAGCTCCAGGATACCATCCTTGGTGTTAGTGCACTCTACAAATCGGCATAACAGAGTATAGGTTTATCATTGCGTGGTCTGAAGGGAATTTAGAAAAGCTACAACCTTCCCATTAAAATTTTATTTTGCTTTTTATGTCTTGTGAATTAAATAAAATATTTCATTATTTGTGTGTTTGTTGGTTGAATGCTTGTTTCCGTATTTTTTTGTATTGTTTTGAGGTTTAAGTCCTTGAAATAGTATATGCCTGGGACCCTGGATTCCAATAATAACACATTGAGGTCCCCAGTTTCCAGTATTGATTCCAACAGAAGTAAAAAAAGAAAAAAAACCTCTGCATCCATAATAGTCCAAAATCATAGGCCACATCAGACGCATATTTGGTATCAGTGAATACCGTGGTAGTTTTGTATAATGCCAAAATACATGCACTTGTGAGAGCAACAAGCTCGGCTACTTGAGCAGAGTGGACCTGGGGCAAATGCTGGCTGCTGATCACCTTGTACAATGTACATACAGCATATCCAGCACAAGGTTCCCAACATCATTTTTGAGGAATGATCCATACACTCAATATACCTGTTTACTATTTGGTATATGGGCATCAGACAGATCCTTTCTGTTTTTATTAAAATGTTTGATAACAAGCGAACAATCATGAGGTTCACCATCTTGCGCAGTGGGCATCCAAGAAGCTGGGTTAAATGCTGGGCAATGGATTAGAGTATTGTGAGAGACAAAGAGTAACAATATCTCCTATTGGGACAATCATGCAGTAGACAGATGTTGACTTTTTGTGGTATGCCTGTTGGCGAGCATACCACGTTAACCATGTTAATTTAGTCTGTTGATTGAGCTCCTGACAATGTTGGTTGGTACCTCTCTGCGCTTATTGAGTGGTTCTGTATTTGAGCGCTCAACCGACCATGTTTGTTTGTTTTTCTTACAATTGTCACTTAACCTTGAACTGTGCAGGCGTACCCTGCCACTTCAGAGTATATTCTACATATGACCTTTTGTGTGTCCACAGTGGATACTGGTTCACACTTTTAACATTCTGTTGCTTTTGCTTGTCCACCTTTTGTCTCCTTCTCTTTTAGGCAGTTAGTTGAGCAATGCATCGTGCAACTTTGTATCACTCATTTTTAGGTCTCTCCTGGCGTTGCAGCGCAAAGCGCTGCTCGCTGGGCGAGAGAGTTTGTAGGAGAGTAGATTTGAGAAGGGGATTTGAAGCCCCGCCCCTCATTTTCATTGGCTGGCGTCACCATTTATGCTAAACGGTGGCCTGCCATTGGAAATGAGGGTTTTTTGTTGATGCCCTTTCGCCTCCGATCCGGACTGGGTCGCCTGCTTTGCTGCTGTCGCAAAGCACTTTCTTATCTTTATGGGGCCATGTGTTTCTAATTAGCGTGGAGGAGCGCACTGCCCCGACCTCTCAAAGGAAAAAAATATTGTGTTCGTCAAGATTTTCTTTTCCTTTGAGAGGTCGGGGGCAGTGCGCTCCTCCACGCTAATTAGAAACACATGGCCCCATAAAGCTAAGAGGTCGATGCTTGTTTTTATTGGTACTCTGGCGCATTTAAAGTTAGTCGCCAGTGAGCAGAACGGCCATACCGGCTTGGAAACACTGAATTCCACTTTTGCTCACATATTTTCCCAGGGCACTTCTGTGTCCTATTTCACGCCTTCCGCCTTCTTTCCTTCTCCCCCACCCCATGTTCCTCTTTGCCTCCCCTCCCGACCCCCACAAAAAGTGAAACGGGAAGCGGCGCAGCGGAGCTCTCGTGGAATTGAATAGGAGGAAGTGAGCTCGTTTAGGCAGAAAGAAATCTGGCAGAAGTCAGCTGGAGAAGAGACAGGCTGGAGCCCTCTGCCGAGGCTGCGAGGGGCCGGCCGTGCTTGGGGGCTGGGGTCAGTTCATGGACTGTGTGCCCAGAGGCGACGCGCGCCATGCAGGCGCTTCACCCAGGCACAGCGCGTTGGGGGTGCGTCTGCTCGGGCTTATCCAATGATGCTTTGGGGTGCAGGTGATGTCCCTTGCTGGCCGTCGGAGCGGGTCCCTGGAGGAGATCCAAGGTTTGGAAACACAGTACTTACTTCCAGCTTTGGCTGGTCTGTTGCCTTCTGGTGAGACAGGGTTATCCTGTGCCCAGCTTTGTGGGGAAACAACTGAGTGGAAATAGAGGGTGTGTTTGGGTGGACTGCACAGTATGGAGGTTATTGATGCTTGGAGCTGCCAGTGCTTGGTGCCAGGTACCCTCTCTGTGCTCGCGGACAGTTCTTGGGCTCCAAGGAGCGGGTTCAAGAAAAACGAATCCGCACCCTTGCCCCACGGTAATATCGCGTCTGTTTCTTTAAGCGTTGACACTTCGAGGCGCTGCGCCTTCGGACCTCACTAGGCCCCCCTGCTGCTGGAAGGCCAGGCGCCAACTATTGATCCTTTCACACGCATGTACCGTTTCAGATCCTGTGTAAACTCACAGGATCCGTGTACATTCCGTCCAGTGCTTTCCACGTGCTTCAAGGCGCTGCGTTTACCCGTGAGCTGTCACAGGGGTGTCCGAGCATCTGACTAGGCTGGTTTTGTGTCCAGGTACTCAGTGGGGGGCTGGGAGTCTGGATTCCTGACTCTGGGACAGGCTGGGGCGCGGTAATAGGCGGGCGGGAGTCTTGCGTCCATGCTGCCCTGCAGACCACAGGGCCCTTCTCTGCCCATAGAGCCGCGGGTTGCACCGAGGCAGACATTTCAGGGGCCTTGATAGGGTGTGGGTTATACAGTACCGCAGGACCAGTGGGTATTGGTATTGGGCACAAGTATACCGTCAGACTTTTCTCCTTTTACACATTTAAGGAATAGTTAAGCGTAAAGCATTAAATGCCTTTACAGTGATTTGATAAAATGTGTGCCAAAGCCTTTTCGTTTACGATAGACGGGTGTTGTTTATAGCACTCCAAATGAAATTTGACTAGTTGCACTTGTGCCTTCTTCCAGTAAAATGCAATTTTATTTCTTTTAATAATTATTTTAATTGAATAGTCTCACAGCCAAGTGTTGCTCTCCAATTACACGTGGGTGAATTAATATGTGATGATCCCCTTTGTAACGTTTCATCTTACCCATAGTTCAAACAAGCATTTGCAATGCAGTAGGGCTCGCAGTTACACGAGTTAAAGCTATTGGCATTGTAAATGACAAAGCCTTTTATTTATGTTTTTAAAACAAAAACAAATATAAAAGGGATTGTTATTTGCAATGTCAATAGCTCAAACTCGCGTAAATGCGAGACCTATTGCATTGCAAATGCTTGTTAGCTTTTCATCCAAATGTTCGGATTTACACTAAAAAGACAGTGGTTACATTTTATTTGCTGTAGGCATGTCGAGGGACACTTCTTTACCCATGCAGTACACTGTACAATTTCATTTACATAACAAATCTCATCCTAACAGATTGGCAGGTGAAATTGCACTCAACATGGGCTGGACATATACCTGTGATCCAGATATGGGTCTTCCGCTTTCCGAGTAAAAGGCAATTGTTTTTGGAAGCGATGATTTCACCGCACACTGGTATATGTGGTAGGTGAGTGCCCTCAAGAAGCTGCCACCTTCTCAGGAAGAAAATGCCAAAGGCGTAAAAAATAAATAAAAAAAAACTTGCTGATGAAATCTTAACAGGGTTGGAGAAAACTTTCAGGAATCCAGGTGAGGAAGTCACAAAAGCAAAGAGTCAGGATCAGCAAGTTGAGGGAGCGAAGAAACAAGCTAAGGAACGCAGCTTTGTTGTGATGCACCCTCCAACCTCACTGAGGCCTTTCAATAGTCACAGAACAGGAAGAGGAAGTGGAATCAAATATCATGACAGTAAACACAATGGATTGGGAAAGTCTGAAAGAAAGCAAGGGGGGGATCAGCCATGATGGAAAGCCGAAAGAGAACCAAAACCAGAAGGTGGACTACGTGTGAAGTCACCTTAAAAGGTAGCTGCAAAACCTCATGCCATTTTCGAGTTGAAGAGAGGAGCAGCTGCCAGGAGGCCCAGAGCACAGGAGTAGAAGCCCAGGTCATAGACTGTCCCAGCCCTTAGCTACGTGCTTCGCACGGCTTCTTCTGAGCTCCAGGACCCTGCAAAGTACAGTGCCTCTGGGGCACCCATACGGCAAAGAAGCGGCAGACGCAACAGCAAGAAAGCATGTTAATCAGTTATAGGCCATTTAGTGATAGAAATAGGGTCAATAATGTGATAGGGAACCTTTGTGCTAGAAATGCCATTGCATCTATGCACAAGCCTGAGAGAGGCAATAAAGTGAATTCTAAGGTTACCAAAGCTGACCTGAATGCACCAATATCAATAAGACAAGATCGTTTACTATTAACTACACATTTCTCTCACAGGCCATTTTAGGTTTAAAGCATGTTTTATTGATTTTTGTATATGAAAAAATAAACAATACAAAATATCTCACCTACATCCAGCGGCCGGCGAGGGAAGAGAGACTGAGACAGAAACAAAGGGAAAGGGCAAATATAATAGAGTTAAAAAAGCGAGTATACAGTCGGTGTGGGGTCTGAAGTGGGCAGGTCGTGGAAACCTATGAGTGGGTCACGGTGTTCCTTCTGATATATAGTAATGACTGGTTATGTATAAGTAGTAACAAATCTGTGGGGGCTTACGAGGTGGGTAATGGGTCTCCCGGTAACAAGCGCAGTATGCGCAAGTATGCGGGGCATGTTAGTCCCCTAAATTCTTTTCCTAGGTATCTAATGCAGGGTCCCTTATCAAACTATGGTAGCTGGTTCTCTGAGACAGCCGGAAGCTTTTCCATGCTCTGTAGGTGCCAGAGTTTGTGAAGCCAATCTGTATGGTGTGGTACACTGTCAGTGCCCCATCTACTGAGGAGAGTTTGCTTGGCTGCACATAGGGCCTGCGTTATCGCACGTCCCCTCCCCGATTTGAGTGGGTAAGTTAGGGTGTTGGTAAGACCCAAACTCACAAAGCTCGGGAACCTAGGGAGGGTAGTATCAAACATTTAATCCACTGCATCTAGTACGCCCTGCCAATAGGTCTGTATGTGGGGGCAGTGCCACAAGAGGTGTGTTAATGTCCCTGAGTCCCCGCATCCCCTCCAAACAGGTGGGATCCCCCCCTCGCTACCAGTGTGTAGTGCACTCAGGAGTGTAATACCAGTAGTGTAATAGTTGAAGTAATGTCCCCTTTCCTGCAGCACTGCGTTCCATAGTATTGGCTCGTGTCTGGATATCCGACCATTCCTTTGGGGTGAATGGCCGTTCACATTCTTTCTCCCACCTTAATTATGCCGATGATTTCGCATGAGTCTGCGTTGTGTTTAAAAAGGTGTATATGTCTGATAGAAGTCTTTTATTGGAGTGTCGAGTGATAAGCCATTTTTCGAATGGCAGTCTGCTTGCATGTGGCCGCAGCGATGGCTGCGTGACCCAATGCCTGATGGTCAAATATTGCCAAAACGCAGAGGGAGCACGCCATAACCTTCCCGAAGCTGTTGGAATCCCATTATTCCATTGTGGTAAAAAATTGACCCACTCTCTTACAATTTGCATGCTGCCATGCTATATAAGCTGTGTCTGGGAATGCTAGGGAGAAATCAGGATTTCCCACTATAGGAGCCAATGGCGAAGTCCGGATAGACAGGTTCTTTGAGAGTTGGACTGTGTCCCAAGTGCCTACTGTGGTGCGGAGCACCGCAGATACATACACCAACCGCAGGCGATGGGGCCTGGAGAGGAGAGAATTTTCCATATATGGATCCCCGCGATTGCCTGATCAATGAAACACCAATGTTTCTCTGTTGTGGGTCTAGCCCACTCCACCATGTAGCAGAGCTGCGCTGCCTGGTAATAGTGTTTAAGATGGGGGGGGGGGAGCCCCAGGCCGCCCTCTGTAGCGGACAGATATGTCCGGCATTTGACAATACGGGCTCTCTTGCCTGCCCATACATACTGCTCTATCAGGTGTTGCAATTTGTTGAGAACATGATGGGGGAGGGCTTGCATTATCACAGGCCATTTTGATGAAACAGATTCATGGTATTCACACGGTAGTTGGCGATTCTCAGGCTTTCCTAATAGTTGGGGTAATGAGGTTGTTTTTTGAGTAAATTCAGAGAACTCAGATTGTGTTGAAAGATTAAACATTAAGTTTGGGCAATCTCATTTCCAGTATCCTAATTGGCCACATTAAAGCACGAGCCACCCTAATGTTCTGACCCCTTCTTTTCTTTTCCTTGGTCTCGTCCCCCTCTTCCTCACCCATGGCAAACCAGATCTCACCACACTTAAACATCATCACATTACCACATTTAGAACATACCCTAGTTTCTAGATCTGTAAATGAAATCTAGATCCTTTTGCCTTTCATTGCTATAATGCTGAAAGGAGTTCTTGTTTCAACTGTAACCAACAAAGATAAACAAATGCACTCAAAGCAGGCAAAAAATATTGTTATGGGATCCCTTTATGCATGTAAGTAGTTGATTTGTTTCCTGAATGCTATTTACCATGATGTGCAGCTTGCACATTTGTAATACCCAAACACGTCATTAAAGTAAGAAGGCTGTGAGATTTATTTTTATGTACAGATGACATAGAATTAGTGTTATTAAACTATATGTGAATTTGCTCAGGTGACATAACCACAGTTTTCTTTGATGGGTACATAAACTGACTTAATGTTTAAATAAGGTGATCTAATTTGAGTATCACATTGTTGGTGTACGTTCGTATTACACTTGGTTTTACCTGAACTGCTATTCTAACTCGCTGCGTAAACTACATGGATACTTTGTTCACCTAATGTTTTCTAGCACTCTCATTCTGGCACTACTGACACAATCATCTCAGTAATAAATTATCTGTTCTGTGTCATAATGCCTTGTTTTTGACAAGCCTTATGTTGTTTCATGTCTTTCGTTGCAGCATGCCATGGTCATTGATTCACGTAATTCTTCTATCCTGCCAAAACGAGGAGCATTACTGAAAGTTAATCAGGTAATGTAGCATACCATCTTGTGTATTTACATGGCATGATTGTAGCTATTATTCTTTAGCAATATTTGATTAGCTTGACATGTTGCTACTTTTTTACCTAACTAAGTTAGTTGTCAGTGTAATAATCTTTGCATAACAACGGAATCTGAAGAAATCTCATGTTAGAAACTGGGTCTCTAGTTGGAAGAGGTATGCACTCTGTCCAAGCAGGGACCACAATCCTAGTCAGGATAACCTAGATACACACTAAAAGATAGCCTGTGCTCACCCTCTGGTAGCCTGGCACAGAGCAGTCAGGCTCATCTAAAAAGGCAATGTGTAAAGTAATTGTGCAACACACACACATCAACAGAATCTAAACACCACAAAAATACTCCACATAGGTTTAGGAAAATAGAGAATATTTTTATGAAAAAATCCAGACCCAAACGACAAAAATCCAATAAGTAGAACTGTAGTTATGAATTGTTAAAGAATAAACCAAAAATAGTGCTTAGAAGTCAATAGCACTTAGGGGTTACTTGAGGTCACGCTAGACTGGGGTAGATCCAAAGTTCAGGCCAACCGCGATGGAGGACAAGCCAGCTACAGGAATCACGCAGGTCCCGCTGATAAAGTACTCTGGATGGAGTTAATGTCGACATCGATGATTCGATGTGAGTGGTCGAGGAGGTGCGTTGTCGTCGTCAATCCCGTGGATGGAGGCGAAGCATCGGTGCCTATCTGCTCAGTCGGTGAAGGCTTGGTCGATGAACCCCTTTCTAATGGAGCTCTACGTCGTCGTCGAGCTGTGCTGTCCGTCGGTGTCAAGTCGTGCAGTCGGTCGAGGCAATAGCGTTGAACGGCTCCTGCATCGAAGGGCAATGCGCCGTTGCGATTGACGGAAAATCATCACTGCGTTGATTTTTTTTTTTTGTAAACAATGTTTATTGCGTCAGTTGTCAAATACAATGCAGAGCCCTGTAACCCAGAGGCTGACTGCTACATAGTACAACATGGATATTGCGTTGACTTTTAATATATGCATTTTACAAAAATGAAATAATAAAAGAACAAAACACCCCCCCCAATGCACTGTCCTTGCACCACACAATATGCAGCGGGTTGTCGCCCGCCCATAGATGACAAATCCCGCTGGACCTTTTAGATCCCTGTACCACATTCCTGCCCAATTAACCCAGAACCGCAACATCCCCCGCATAGAGGGGCTCCAGGTATAGGCCTCTATAATTCGCCCACCTCCTCCAGATCTTAAAGTGCTTGTGCGGACACCCTCGAGCTTTAAAAATAGGAGCCTCCAGACCCATATTAAAATCAAGACCATTTTTCCATGCTGACAATGAGGGCGGGGTCTCTGCCTTCCACTTCCGTGCAATGTCTCGTTTGGCAAGCGTAAATCCCAATAGCATCAGGTGGCGCTTATAAATATTTCGCCCCACCCCTTCCATAATATGAAGCAGCACAAATTTTGGGGAATAGGGGAGCTCCCACCCCAAAACTTCAGCAAGACAGGCCAGTACCCCCCGCCAGAACTTCACAATCACCGTACACTGCCAAATCGTGTGAAACAGGGTGCCATCCTCCTGACCACAACGCAAGCATTGCGGGGACGCTATCAAACCCGCCCTCCACAGCCTAACGTGCGTATAATAGACCCGGTGTAGGTAATTGAATTGGATCAGCCGGAGGCGCATTGCTATTGCCGCCCCGAAGGGAAGCCAGTGCTTCCGTCCAGTCGTCTCCATCCAGAGGGCCAAGGTCTTCCTCCCATGTCTCCCTAAGTTTATCTAGTGTAGTGGGGCAGTTTGTCACTAGGGACTGGTAAATCTTGGAAATTTTATGGTCTTGTAGGTCACCCATAAACAGCTTGGCTTCGATGGGACTGAAATCAGGGAGGGACTCCAAATCTGCAACACTTGGAAGGACACCTTGCCTAAACTGCAGGTATTTGTAGAATTGTGATTTTGGCATCTGAAATTCGTGCTGGATATCCTGGAAAGACTTTAGAACCATGCCTCGCATAACGTCTCCTAAGGTAGAGATCCCAATGTTATCCCAGTCTCGGAAATCCGCCAAACTGGCCAGTTGTGGCAACCTACCATTGGACCAAAGAGGAGTCTCCTTCGTCAGCCTGCCCCACCATCCCATTCTTCGCAGGGCCTGTCTCCACACCTGAAATACCACCCTCGTGACGGATGGCAGTGCCCTGCGTGTAGGAGCCGAATATAAAATAGTGTGTAAAGTGTGGAACCCCATGTGCCTCTGCTCCACCGCATAAGCGGGGTCAGATCTATCCCCATACCACCAGTCATTCAATATCAGGAGTTGCGAGGCCATATAGTAGGAGTGGACATCCGAAGCGGCCAACCCACCTCAATAGGTGGACTGAAAGCATGTCCGCAGCGCCACTCTGGGTGCCCTCCCCGCCCACAGAAACTGCCCTAGGGCCGAATTAACCTGGCGAAACCACGAGGGGGGGACGGGGAAGGGATAGTTCTGTAGTTGGTAGAGCAGGCGCGGCAGGGAGACCATCTTGAAGATGGCCGAACAACAAGGGAGAGATAGGGGCATATGGGACCCAAGCGCTCAATTCGTAGCGCACACGCGCCCAAGCCGGTACAATGTTACGTTCCCAGGACACCCCGACGAGTCGGACAAGAATACCC
This sequence comes from Calotriton arnoldi, assembly GCA_963921515.1. Classification (NCBI taxonomy): domain Eukaryota; kingdom Metazoa; phylum Chordata; class Amphibia; order Caudata; family Salamandridae; genus Calotriton; species Calotriton arnoldi. The sequence continues at coordinate 186,033 of CAWUFW010002807.1, forward strand.
CCAGATACTTTATGCCTACCGCGGTGACCTGCACCGCAGAGGCCCACGCACCCAATTCCACCTGTTGCCCAAGCGTCCACAGAACGGATTTACTCGGATTCATGAAAAATCCAGATGTTTCCCCAAAGATCTCCATGATGCGCAGCAACCTTGGTCCTGTTCTATTGACGCCCGTCAAGAAAACAGGACATCGTCCGCGTATAACGCGATGCGATCCGATAGTCCCTGGGCCCACTCAAAGCCAGTTACCTGTGCATCAATCCGCACCCATGCCGCCAAAGGCTCCATCGCTAAGGCGAAAAAAAATGGCGACAGCGGGCACCCCTGACGGGTGCCCCGTCCAACAGGGAAAGTGAAGGAGACAGACCCCGCGACGTGGACCGACGCCGTGATACTCGTATACAGCAATTTTAAATAGGACAAGAAGCGTGGACCCATATTCAAGTGATCCAAAAGGGCAAATAAGTACGTCCAGCTAAGGGAATCAAACGCCCTGTCCATGTCCGCTAATAGGAGAGCTGATGGCACCTCCAGCCCCCGAATAGCATCTATGGCAATGTGTGCCCTTCTGATATTATGTTGCGTCGCCCTCTGAGGCATAAACCCCACCTGGTCCGAGTGCACCATCGTGGCAATATGGGAATGGAGGCGGTTGGCCAAGATCTTTGCCTCAATGTTCAGTAGAGAAATGGGGCGATACGATGCATGCTGGTCGGGGGGTCGGCCCGGCTTATGACACACGACCACCTCGGCATGTCTCCAGTCTTGCGGGAGGCAACCTCGTTCCCGCGCTTCCTCCACCACCCGAAGGAAATGAGGTCCCAATTTCATAGAGTATCTCTTAAAGAACTCACATGGGTACCCATTAGGACCCGGGACCTTCCCAGAATTAAGATCCCCTAGAGCTGAGCCCAGCTCCTCCGCCGTGAGCGGGAGATCCAGCTCCGCCCGAGCCTCGTTGGAGAGTGTCCGGGGCGGGAGGTCCCCTATAAAACGGCGGACCATATCCTCCGATAGGGATTCCCTCGGGGTATAAAGGTCTGCATAGTATTGTGCGAAGCTCTCCGCTGTGGCAGAGGGATCCCCCAGCGTCCTCCCATCTGGCCGCAAAAGTCCAGGAAGAACCAGGGGGCGCGTGGCTCCCTGACACAAACGATGGAGTAACTTACTAGATTTATCCCCCCACTGGTAAATCCTGCTACGAGACGCCAGCCATGCCAGTCGAGCCTCGTCCATCAACAAATCTGCGTGTTTGTCTCGCCACCATCAACTGTCGACGCGCCAGGGCACCACCATCCCCCCTGCCAGCCCGTTCCAGCTCCATCATATGAGCCTCCGACCGCAACAATAACTCCTTCTTAGCCCGGCGTGCTGCGGAGCAATAGGAGATATCCACACCTCGTATGGTCGACTTCATGGCTTCCCATAGGGGTTCGGCTGCCGCCACCGAGCCGACATTAAGTTCCAGATACTGATCAATGGCCTGACCTATGTGGTCCCTATTCTGTTCATCCTGTAGATGCCAGGGAGAGAGACGCCAACGAAAGGGTGGCCGCGCAGGACCAAACTGTAACATAAGCGCAACCGGGGAATGGTCTGAAAGACCCCTCGGAGAATTTCTGCATCTCTCACTCTGCCCGCAACTGCAGACGGTGTGAATATATAGTCCAACTGCGAGAACAATTTGTGGACGGTAGAGAGATATGTATAACCCTGTTCCTCCCTATGCAACCGACGCCAAGAGTCCACCCAGCCCAGTCCCGACACCAAGGAAGGTAATTTAGTGGTTTGGCCAGTTGTTGGCGTCGTCCCCCCCCCCACACCTCCCCCCGTCGCCATCTGTCCCTATCCATTTCCATCACATCATTCCAGTCGCCCCCGCCGCCAGCCCCTCCGGAATATCCGTCCACAAAGTCATAATGCGCTCAACCAAAGTCCAAGATAGAGGGGGGGGGGCGTAAACACTACCCAACACTATCTGTTCCTCATAAATAGACCCCTGAATAAAGACATACCTCCCCTGCGTATCTACCCACGTCCTGGAATGGGTATATGGGACCCTACGATGAATAAGAATGGCGACCCCCCGGGATCCCCTCATAAGACCAGAGTGGAAAACCTGCGAAAAGCCATACCTAAGAAAGCAGAGGGCCTTAGTCCCCAAGAGATGCGTCTCTTGCAACATAAGGACATCAGCCCGATAACGTTTGGCCTGATGAAGAATGGCCCCCCTCTTCACTTTGTCCAGCGCCCCCCTGACATTCCAACTCACTATCCGAAGGGCCCCAGCAAGGAGCTGCGGACTAACTGCAGGGGCAGGCATCTTTTGAAACGGCAACATCAATGATTAGGACATGTGGCAACCTGTAAAGAAATAGCGGTACATAGCAGCGGTAAGACAGTGCAGTGAAATAAAAACAACCCCTCAGAACGTGGCACTTGAAGCATGCAACATCGAGAAAGCAGGCAAAGGCCCTACTTAATAATGATCCAGTGCAAACAAAAAACAGAAACATCCCAACAAACCCCCACCCCAATACCTCAAAACTACTGAAGTATCTGTTGCGGCGAACGCGGCACGGGGGCTCCCCGCCCACCTCCACCAATGGATCCCCTGGAACCCACCCATAGTGTACGGGCTGCCCCCGGGCTGCAAGGGCCCAACGGGGATGGTAGCCCCAACAGTTGCTTCGTCGGTCAGATCGGACATGTACGAAAGTTCGCCATCTGAGAGAATTCCTATTGGGTTACGAGGCCGGCTTCCCAGACCGGGGTACCGAGGCTGATCTGCCGACGTCGCTATGGGACTGCGAGCGGCGTCTGGATCTTGATCGTCTGATTCCCTTGGATTTGGGCTTAGGCGGTTTGCGGACAGATTCACTCGTCGAGGAGTCAGACTCCAGCCTGGGCGGTGAATGTGACCGCACCCATACCGTTTCATCTGTCCAATTGAAGACGTCTTCGGGCGAGTTAAAGAACAATGTGCGTGACTGGTAAACTACCCGCAACCTCGCAGGATACAGGAGAGCGTACGGCAACTTCAAATCACGGAGGCGAGCCTTCGCCGCCATAAGACTGTCGCTGCTGCTGAACCAGTCGTGTGTAATCCGGAAACACAAGGATACGAACGTTGTCAAAATGTAGGGGTTCCTTAAGATGGGCCTGTTTCAGGATAGCGTCCCGATCATGATAATTTAACATTTTCGCTATGACTGGTCGTGGCCTAGCTCCCGGGGGCGGCTTCTCCATGAGGGCTCTATGCGCCAGCTCAATGACAAAGCAGCTAGACATAGATTCTGGGGGAAGCCAACTGACGAGCCACTTGGTCAGGAACTGTGCCATATCCCCCCCCCCCTCAAAGCCCTCCAGGAACCCCACAAAGCGCAGATTGCTCCTCCGTGCCCTTCCTTCAGCATCTTCAACACGAGAAGCCAGGCCTCGATTGATAGTTTCCAACGTCGCCACCTTCTTTTTCAATGTAGTAACGGAGTCCTCCACCTCTGAGACCCTGGTCTCAGCCACTGTAATGCGCTCCGTCGCATTCCGCAGGTCTTGTTGGAGGAGTAGGACTTCGGAGCCCACCTCCCCTATTTTGGTTTCCAGAGCCGTTCTAGACTGCATGATTGCAGCCATGAGCGCAGCATTGTCTGGGACTCCGCCCTGTGCACCTCCTTGGTCAGCTGCCGAGGCCCCAGGCCCAGTACAGCGGTCTAAGGTGCTTTGTTTCGCTGAGCCCCCGTGGGCTTGTCTTTTGTCATGTTGGCAATAAGGCTCCAGTACAATGAGTTCACCAGCTAGTTTGGCCACACGAAACTCCCAAGCAGAACAGATCGGCTCAATCCTGGGTGTACAATAGCCCCACCCGCCCAAGTTCACTCAGTGTGGGCCGAGGTCGGTATGGCAGCTCCTGAAGAGATAGGCCACAGGAGGAGATCTCCTACCCACAAGCCGCACCGAGCGCTCGCCCGGCCGCCTCCGCAGGCAGTCGAAACACCCCCCTCCCCCTAGCGGGTATCCCCTCCTTGAGCAGGCTGGGAAGCGTTGCACCCACCTGGGCGTAGTAGCTACTAGACGTCTGCAAGGTTGCGGCTCAGCAAAGCTCCTCCAACACCCATCTCTTTGAGCCGACTCAAGTGCTGCCACCACTCCACTCACCGCCCGCCTCAAGCGCTAGTGGGGCCCCAGCGGGTCGCTCCCAATGGTCGGAGGGCACGTCACTGTAGCCCAGGATACCTCCCAAATCGGTCAGCTCGTGTCCCCCCTACCGGGCCACACGTGACCCAAGGTGTGTCACACAGGATGTCTCAGAAGCGCCAACACACCCTCTCCGCACGCGGCCCGATCCAGCCGCCGAATCTCTATAGGGGGCCACGGGGAGGGGGAGCCCACGGCCCATCCGGGAGAAGCCCTCCTGTCCAGGAATATGGAAGCCTCTGCAGTGTGTACAAGGCAAGCCAAGAACCCCCCGCCCGCGTGGCCAGATATGGCCGCCGATGAATCGCCAGAAAATGTGGGAGGGGTGAAAGCTCAAGTCACACTTTGCCTGGTAATTACGCTGCTCCTTCAACTAGGACCAGATATGGCATATTGCTGTAGCCCCCAGTATAGATTCAGGCTAGAATGCCAATAGCGCTGCACAACTGCGCCACTGCACGGCGCCGCCACTCAGCCCCCCGCGTGTGTGTGGCCCGATCCGACCACCGAAATAAGGTTGGGCTAAGAGTGGGGCCCGCTGTCACCCCCAGGATAGCCCGGCATGCCAAAGGGCCCTCCAGGACCACACGCCCGCGGGGCAACCGATCCTCCGCGGCCCGGTGCAGCCGCCGAATCCCAGCGAGGGGGTATAGGGAAGGGAGGGGCCCCCAGCACACTCACCGGTCCGCTGTCTCTCTGCAGCGACGGCACTACCAGCACAGCAATCCCGGCCTCGAGGGCGCAAGCAGGGCGACGACCGGCACTCGAGCTCGTCGTCACGGGGCAGGGCCGCGCCTCGACCCCAACCGCGCTCGCGTTTAGCCAGTGCCTGCGCCACACCGAGCTCGGCCGCAGGGCCTCCAGGGCACGCACTCCGGTAAGGACGCCTTCAATGTTTACGGGACCGGCCGGTTTTCCCGTCGCCGTGTTCCCTGTACATTCCGCACCCCCTCAGATGACTTATGAGGCAGACAGCGCCGACGAAGCAGGATAAATTCAGGATATTGATGACGGGCTCAGCGGAGCTCGCCTAAAACACGACCGCCATGATGGCTCGCTAGGCCACGCCCCATCACTGGACAATTGAAATCACCTTTCAAGGGCTCAGGACTGGATTGGCACCACTTGGCAGGGCAGGACTCACAGATTGCAGAGTCCAGGTGCTGTTGCAGAGTTGCAGGACGTTTTTGATGGCCCTGAGACTTCAGAACAGGGGACAAGCCAGCAAGCCTTGGAGTCACTCTGTGTTCAAGTGAGATGGGTCCAGTCCTAGTCCTCAGCAGGGCAGAGATCAGCAGGCAGCATGGCAGCTCAGTAAAGCAGAAAGAGCAGTTCCTTCAGAGCAGCAGTCAGGCAAAGTGGCAATTGTTGTAGCACAGCAGTCTTTACTGCTGGCAGAGTTCTTCAGAGGTCCAGTAGTATACTGCCTTGGTAGAGTCAGAGCCCAGCTACTTATACCCAGTTGTGCCTTTGAAGTGGGAGTGACTTCAAAGAAGGGTCTTTGAAGTGCACATAGTCTCGAGCCAGGGCTGGGAAGAAAGAGCCTATCAGTAAATGGTAATCAGCCCTTTGTGTGGGAAACAGGGCACTGCCTAGTCAGGTGTAAAAGTCAGCCCCTCCTCTCTACCTACACAGGAAGAGCTATCAGAATGCAGATGAATTCAAAGAGTTCTCCCGTCATACCTCCTCTTCCTGTGTTTGTGGCTGTCTAGAGGGAATGCACAAAGTGTAGCTGTCACCCAGCCCAGACATGTATTGGAGACAGGCTGCAGGCACACAGAGCAGTAAGAGCAGAGAAATGCTCCCTTTCTAAAAGTGGTATTTCTAAAATAGTAATGTTAAATCCAACTTTACCATTAAAGAGGATTTATCATTGGCATTCCAAAATATAAAACATGATGCAGCTACTCCTTTCCGATCAGGAATTACAGTGTAAATGTGCTTTAAGGAATAAACAATACTAGCCAATGAGAGGAGTAGACCTCATAGTAGTGAAAAATGAATTTTTGCTGTTTGTTACTACCAGGACATGTAAAACTTAGAAGTACATGTCCTACCTTGTAGTTACACAGCACTCTGTCCTTAGGGCTACCTAAGGCCTACCTTAGGGATGCGTTATGTGTAATAAAACAGGAGTTTGAGGCTTGGCAAGTGGTTTGAAATGCCAAGTCAAAGTGGCAGTAAACTACACACACAGGCCTTGCAATGACAGGCCTGAGACGAGTTTGAAAGGCTACTTGTGTGGGTGGCACAACCAGTGCTGCAGACCCACTAGTAGCATTTAGATTGTAGAGCCTGGATACATGGTATACAATTTTCAAGGGACTTATAAGTAAACTAAATATGCCAATCATGTACACAGCAATGCCATCATGTTTAAGGGAGAAGCACGTGCACTTTAGAGCTGGTTAGCAGTCCTAAGGCCAACAAAATGAATTCAGCAAAAAGAGGAGGAAGGCAAAACGTTTGGAGTGACCCTTCAGAGAGGGCCATTTTCCAACACCTTACACTTGGGTTATGCATACATAACTGGTTGACATTCTTGAGCACCATTGTTTCTGTGAGAGATGACACATTTTAGTTCAATGGAAACGTCTTTCTCATAACAGAATAATCACCACTTTAGGTTAGCAAGTGAGTTTGGACAAACTGTACTTACCATGGTTATGGCTTCTCACTTTACAGAGTTAGAAACAAAAATTGGCAATGCCAATACGCCTGGCTCATCCCTGCAAGTGCCACTATAATAACCATTGATCTTAGGTACACAGTAGCTCTTATTTAAAAAAAAAATAAATTATTATTGTGCAGTGTCAAAAAGATGAATATTACATCCCAAAAACAAGTTCAAAGGTAAAGTGCAATTAATAAAAACAGTTATACATAAACTTGATAGGGATCAGATTATAAATATACTGCCTTATAAAATCAGATTACATACAAATAGATTTCAATAAAAATCTTATCACTATTATTTCTCAAAATATTTATGATGATGTTAGCAATTTGTAGCACACACAGCTACTCCAAGGAGTGTCCTGGCGCGAGACAGCATAAATCGGAAGGTGTGCAACAGAGGACTAAGCCTGCACAAAAAGCCAGGTTTTCATTTTTCTTTTTAAACACTGCAACATCACTCACTGCCCACAACGCCGGAGGAAGCCGATTCCAGGCTGCCAATCACAGATACGTTAAGGACCTTCCTCCTGCTCTTGCGCGCTGAATTCTGGGGATCTCTGCCAACAATTTGTTGACAGATCTCAACTTTCTAGAAGGATTATAGAATGCAAATCTGGCTCTGCGGTAAGAGGCTCCTGATTGATATAGGGCATCGTGCACTAGAACAAGAGCCTTAAATGTGACTCTTTCCCTAGTGGGCAGCCAATGTAGTATCGATAAGTAAGGCGAAATCTGTGTTTTCACTGGCAAATTTAACAGAAGACTGGCCGCATTTTGGATCACATGAAATCTGTCCAACAGGCAGAAAAAATCCATAAAAAATGTGCCAGATAGCATGAAATATGGCTAAACTATTAATTCTCATGACATATAAATATTTAGACATTCGCACCTGAATCATTTTGGTAGTCAATGCTCCGTAGAAGTCGTATTTATCTTGACTTTCAATGATGAAGAAAAAGAGATTGGCAATAGCAATAAATATGAAATACTGTGCAAATTTGGCAAGATGTGCTCCTGCACAGAGGGATATATCTTTTGTAAGGCACTAGGAGTGTAGTACAATATCCATTTTGGAGAAAAAAACATCCTTTTAAAATTGGCTGCCTGCAGTGCTTGGTGATGCATGGTGGAAATCACCTGCCATTAGCTTGATGTTATATTTCAATCTGTGACATTTTTGATTTTGTCTACAAAGTTGGGGATCACAAGGGGGTTCACATTTTGATGATGCAGCACCTTATAACAATTTCTGACCTCCCTCCCCAAAACATTCCTTTATTAAAAAAAATAGCTTACCAATCATATAGGCAAAATCATTCACCATGCATGAATGTTTTTTTTTTTTTTGGAATGCTATTTATTTGAGCAAAACTAAACCAGAGTGATGGATTTCTTTTATGAAAAATCTGATCGATTTCCGTCCAAGCTTTCCACAATTAATTTGACACAAAATTACCTACTTGATTAAACCCATTTTCGTTCCACCCCCCAATTGAGTTCTTTGATATCTCCAAGCCCAAATATAGATACTCTTTTAGGGAGACGGAAAAATGGCAGTCAGCAATCCTATAGATTCTTTAAACGGCTGCTCAAGTCGCAGTTGTATTGCCTGTAGTGATTCGTACCTAGCGTTTATTTGAACGTTTTGCTGATTTTAGAAAGACAGGAAGATCAATTTCTGATTGTTTAGTTCTCTTGTTAAGAAAAACATTATTATGGAACACAACATCATAATTAATACGTGTTAGGCTATTGAATAACGCTGCTTGATAATACAATCTAAAATAAGACAAATCTAGACCCCATTGCTCTTTATTTAATTGTAGTGTTGAAAGTTGAACCTGTGAATATTTATTATTCCATATAAATCAACAAATTAATGCATAATTTTATTGAAAGTAGGCGTAATTTATCCTAATTTGGACATTGGCAAACAGAAATAAAAATAATGATAGATTTGACATTTTAATAAGAGATACTTGACCAATTAGAGGTAAAGGTAACGAAGCGATTGATTTAGAAAGATACAAACCTTTTAAAGGGTAGTAATATAATTTAACTGATATAAATCTAAACAAATTATGGAACAAATATCCCTAGATGACAAATTGGTCATTTAGGAGAGAATTGTTGTCTTAGTTTTTCCAGCACTCACATCAGCATTAAATAGTATGATCTTGGACTGAGTGAGTAATTTTATACCCCCACCTCTGTAAACTCATGGATTCTATCAAATTTCTTTTTGAATATTATCTTCCTCTGCTTTCAAATAAAGAATGTCACCCGTAAACAATTTTAGTTTGGATACTGCTGCTAATGGTGGATGAATTAAAACGTCATTGCGTATCAACGATGTCAAGAATTTGCAAAAAAAATGTGAATATCATAGATGACATCAGACACCCCTGACGGGTACCTCTATTTATTATTATTGACCATATTGCTTTTGAATTAATACTAATTCTGCCTACTGCATCCTTAAACAAATTTTAAGAATAATTAAAAACTGTTTGGGAAATTTATATTTTGCAAGTATCATAAATAAGGCCGTCCAATAACGAGATATAAAGCCATCTCGACAATTTGTGTTTGTTGTAATTGACTTGAATGGAAATACCCAGTTTGAACCCTTTGAATGATTTTTGGAGCAATGAGCATCATGCAGGACAATAGAATCTTAGTGAAAAGTTTGTAATTGGACTTCAACAAACATAAGAGCCCGTAGAAGTTAGGGTTATTTGGTGGCTTGTTGTTTTTTCACAAAGCTGATCACTATGGCTTTCTAAAAGTATGGGGGTATTAGTATATAGTACCTTATATAATTAGATAAAAAAGTTCTGTTTTAAAGTGTACTAACTTTGAGGTCTAATACGATTTTTTTTCTAATGGGTTCCCATCGATGCCACATGCCTTAGCATTAGCCAGGGACATAAGAATTGTCCTTATCTCATTAGATGTTAACTTTAATTACGAGACTCTTTTGCTGAGTCTCAAAGTGTCTGTAGATTAATAGATGCAAGAAATTTCTCTACTTCCTCGGATGTCTGATGCAGCCCCTTGTAATGCTTTAAAAAAAATGTGATTGAAACTTCTAACCGCAGATTCCTCACCTTTAGAATATTCCTCAGTTCTCAGACTGGATCTGGAAAATCTTGAGCAGTATCTCTGCGTGACGGTATGTGGCATCGATTGGCTCCGTGTCACCGTCATCTGCACTGGATGTGGCATGCGCTGTGCCTAAATGGGAACCACCATTTCACTTTGACATCAGTTTCTTTCTTTATGCACCACCAGTGCGGATCCGGAAAGCTAACTCAGTCACTTTTTGACCTTTTGTTGACGGTTTTTGAGTAATTTGTTCCCAGTGAGCTAGGAACATATCCCCTAACAAACCTACAGGTTTGTAATCTTGTGGTGAATGTCACAGACTGATGTTTGTGTGTGATCCGCATTTGGTCTCTCTCTGGTGCCTGGGGTTGGGCCACAACTCCAAGGACTGCTCCGAGTGCAAGTCAATGCATCCGAAGACGATCTGCGAACGAGCGATGATGCTCCTGACATAGCGGCAGAAGAAGGCCCCACGTAGCTCCTGGTCCCACTCCAGAGGAAGTTCTTTGGCCACTGCCCGCGACGTTCCCATGGACGGTCGTCTTTCCTTTTCAGCACATCTTCCTCGAAGTCAAGTAGGTCCAAGAAGCACAAGAAGAAGTAGTCTTGGCATTCTTCGGCTTCCGCATCCAAACAACGTTCTTTGAGGTACTGTACCTGTGGCGCCAGCGTCCGGTCCCATTCTGCACTTACCCAGTTTCCCTCGGAGCGCACCCCCCGCCCAAATAAAATAATTTTACGATGCCATGCATGGCATATTTTAGCCAAGACTCTGTCTGGTGTGTCTTCAAGCCCCACAGAGTTGAGCGGTTCCCCTGCTAGGTTACTGCCCCCACCCCCCAACCTCCCCTGACAGCAGCCAGGCCCTCTGGATCTGCCACTGGATCTGGTATGATGCCGTCACCAGTGCCTCCACACGCCCCGACCCTGGTCCTTCCGATGCCACTGGACAACAAGCCTATTGCCATTTCTGACTTCCAGATTGCGCCACCTCGTTGCTTCTCGACTCCGAAAGTACCGTCCAGGCTGTATCCACCTCTGGACTTGCCACCCTTAGACAGGCCTTCCCACCTTAAGGGGGTGGTGGTGAAGAAGAGGGGTATGGTCCTTTTGAGGATGACCGCAACCAAGAAGACAACTGGTATGAGGAACTGGGTGATGCCAGTGGACTGGAGACCTCCCCTTACTGCTTTTCCCTCCAGGCCCTGTTTCGGGGGAAGGCACATCTTTTGCAACTGTGATCCGAAGGCAGCGGAGGTCCTTGACCTACAACTGCCAGCCACAGAGGTCAAGATCAATGTCTTGCTGTTGATGCTTCACCCGGGGAGAGCTCTGCTGTACCATTGCTTTCCTTTAATGAGGCCCTCACAGACGTTCTTCGGGGGACCTGGGCTAAACCTTGCACAGGGCTCCTGTGCACCACATAATTGCCTCAAATGTTAAGGTCAACCCAAATGCATTTCCTTCCACCCCACCAGATAGAGACTCCAAGAGACTGGACACTTTTGGGAAGAGATTCTTTCCTTCCACCAGCTTGGCCTTGCGGCGGATGAACACCGCATGCCTCTTGGGCCAATATTTACATGCTCTATGGGACTCGTTTGCGCAGCTGCTGCCCACGCACCCTGAAGAGAGCTGAGCGATCCTGAACCAACCATTGGTTCAGGAGCAGCCAAGTTCATCATCAGGTGTGGACTGGACAGGACATCACAGACACTCTAGGAAGGGCTATGGCTTTTACAGTGGCACTTCAGTGCCTCGCCTGGTTATGGTCCACTGGGTTCTTGCGGGATGCCCAAGCATTCTTGATCAATGGCTCCCGCCCATGTGGCGACAAAGTTGACATGGCACTCAAGCAGTTTTGTGATCACCTCCAGATCCCTGGGCCTCTCTCTGGCTTCACAACAACAGTCCTTTCGTCCCTTTGATGATCGTGACTGGGGCCACCTCCAACCACGCTTCTCAGCCTTTTTGTGGTCGGGGTGGCAGATCCCACTTAGGGCGCAGGAGACAGTCCCAACGCGCTGTCCAGCCCCCGCCCCTCTGGCTGCCACAGCCTCCACAGTCACCTTTAGTGAGCCCTCTCCAACCAGCTTGACATTCTGTTGGTGGCAGGATCAAGCACCACCTGTCCCAATGGACCGAAATCACTTCCAACAAGTGGATGCTGCTACAAATTGTGCAGAGGGCTTATGCCCTTCCATTTCTGGAAACCCCTCCACCATCCCCAGAACGGCTTACGTTGGACCATCTTTCCTTGCTTCGTAAGGAAGTGCAGGTTCTGTTGGCCAATGCAGTACCAGCACCATAAGTAGGATGTGTTTGTTATTCCTGCTACTTTCTGATGCCTAAAAGGGACTGAGGCCTCCGCACCACACTAAATATGCACCCTCTCAACCGCTTCCTGAAAAAAGTGGAATTAAAGATGTTCACCTTGGCTCAGGTTCTGTCTTCCCTGGAGACTGGATGGTAGCGTTGGATTTGCAGTATGCTTATTTTCACATCCCTGTCCTGCAAGCTCGCAGGCGTTAGCTGTGATTTACAGTAGGCCACAAGCATTTCCAGTTTGCTGTGCTCCCCTTTGGCCTCACTGGGTGTTCACTAAAGTAATTGTGATGGTTGCAGCACACCTTCGGAGGTCAGGAGTCCCAGCCTTCCCTTACCTCGACTATTGGCTGCTGAAGGCGGGCTCTCTACAGGCAGTGGTCCCCCTGCCACCCCTCCACTATAACTACAAACCTCTTGGGGTTTAGCGAACCTCCTGCATTCACGGGGGTTCACTATCAACATGCCAAAGTCACACCTGACTTCTTCCCTGTCATTCCCTTTCATCTGAGCTATTATGGAAACGGTGCAGTTCCACACCTACCCTCTGTAGCAGAGAGTCCAAGACATTAATGCAATGATCTTGACATTTCAACCTCTGTCCTGGTGATACTGATTCTGAGGCTCCTGCATCCTGCTGGTAAAGCTCGCAAAATAGCACATGCGGGCTCTGCACTGGGGCCTGAAATCCCAGTGGGCGCAGCACCAGGGGAATCTCTCCGATCTGGTCCAAATTTAAAAGAAGACTGCAAAAGACCTGCAGTGGTGACTAATGAACTGCAATTGGACCAGCAGCAGACCTCTCTCCCTTCCACGCCCGGAACTGACAGTGGTGACCAATGCATCGTTTCTGGGTTTGGTTGGTCACCTGGGAGAAGTGGAGGTCAGAAGACTCTGGTCTCTGGCGAAGTCCCAGCACTGCATCAGTCTTCTGGAGCTGACAGGAATTTGCTTGGTATTGAAAGACTTCCTCATATCCATCAAAAGGAGGTTGGTTCAGATGTTCTTAGAAAACACCACCGCCTGTTGGTATTGCAACAATGAAGGCAGAGTGGGGTCGTGGACCCTGTGCCAGGAGGCCCTGCGCCTCTGGGGCAACAGGAAATCTTCCTGGTCGTGCAGCACCGAACGGGATATTTGAACGCCAGGGCAGAAAATCTCAGCCGCCGATGCCTTGCGGATTAATGAATGGCGTCTACACCCGAGGTGGCGTAAGGTCTCTTCCGGGAATGGGAAGAACGTTGTCTCAGTCTATTTGCCACCGCTGAGAACGCGCAATGCCAGCTCTCCTGCGCATTGGAGTTTTCAGAGCGGCTCTTCCTCTGTGACTCATTCCACTTAGACTGGAATCCGGGACTCCTGTATGCCTTCCCGCCAATACCGCACCTGCCCAAAGTTCTCAAGAAGATCATGACCAATCTGGGTCAAGCCTTCTAGGGGCTCTGGACTGGGCAAGGCAAGTTTGGTATCCCGAACTCCTGAGCATGGGCCTCTGTCCTCTGATCAGGCTGCTTTCTTTAGGAGTACCTCCCGTCACTGCAGCACGGCAGGGTCCTGAAGCCGAACCTACACACAATTCACATTCATGCATGGGGCTTAAGCATGACAGTTGAATGCCTTTGATCTTCCTCTTGAGATTTGTGATGTCATCTTGGCAGCTAGTCCCTCAACAAAGATTGTATATACCTGTTGGGAAAAATTTGTGACTTGGTGCTCCTCCCATTATGTTGAACCACTTTCGGCCCCCTTGTTGGCGGTGTTACTGTTTGCACTGTCTTTACCTCATCAAGGCCTTACCTTGGGCACTGTAAAAGATTAGCTTTCAGCCATGTCAGCTTTCTTGCAGTTGCCAGATCAGCTCTCACTGTTTAAGTCACCAGTTGTGACACGTTTTCTTAAGGTCTTGCAACATTTGTTCCCTCCTACCCCTGTCATCATGCCCGAATAGGACCTTAATTTGGTTCCAACTTTTTCTCATGGGCTTCCCATTGGAGCCCCTGCATAGCTGTCCGCTCCCGACTTCTAGCTCTTAAGACAGCCTTCTTAGTGGTCTTCCCTCAGCCAGGAGGGTCAGTGAGCTTCAAGCTCTTTTATTTACCTCTCCGTACACCAGCTTCTACCCAGACAAACTGTTTCTTTTTCGACTTGTGCCTCCTTCCTTCCGAAGGTGGTGACCTCTTTCCATGTCCTACAAAACATCAGATTGCCGATTTTCTTCGCTACACCTCATCCTTCTAAGGAGAGAAGAATCTCCACCGTTTTGGAGCCAAAAAGAGCCCTGTCCTTTTACATTGAACGCACAAAAGACCACCGGGTGGACGATCTTCTCTTTTATTGGATTCACAGAGACGAAAAAGGTGAGGCACTGCAGTAGAGAACCGTCTCTCGATGGATAGTACTTTGCATTAAAAACTGCTGCACTCTAGCTATGAAGCATCTGTGTGAGGGCTTCCACTACGGCCAAGGCCGCTACTACTGCGTTAGCACACGGTGTACCTGTCCTGGACATCTGGCGAGTTGCTATGTGGGCGTCCTTCCACATATTCACAAAGCACTGCTTTGTTTGGACAGTTAGGTAAAATTGGCATTTGGCCCGTTCGGTTCTCCAGGATTTCCTGGTTTGAGCCAGTTTGCAGACCCACCTGTAGGAAGGTATTGCTTGGGTATCTATTCTAAGTTGAGGAATTCTTATTAGATTTACTTTTGTTGACCATGCTAGCAGCTTACTGATATGCTTGCTTTCCTTCTAAATTCTCTGCTGGAAAGTCTTCTCATTGCATATCTCCTCAGCAAGAAAAAATCCCTAAGCTTCTACCTATACCCTCTCAAACTGAACTTTCTTTTGCTCATGATATTGTTTTATCACACAATCAACTGCTTTTTGTCATTCATGAATTTCCACTAGGCATTCTTTATAAAGCTTAAACTTATGAGCTTTTTTAAAATGCTTCCCAGACTCAGACGATCTGAGCTGAATTTATATTGAACTGAAAACATGTAGTTATAAAGGTCCTTGTTTCTTGCTTCCAGGCCTGGTTTATAAAAAGCACTTTATCAAAGTGCCACTGAGGAGGAGACCTAGATTGAGCGTCTATCATAATCTAGCATAACAATCAAGTAATCGGAAAAGATGTTGGCCCACATACAAGTCTCTTTTCTCCTGAAATAATGAGAAATAAAAAATAGAGTCGACACGGAGAATTAAATTATATTGTGAGAAGGGGGGAAAATCTGAGCGCCATGGGTCAATCAAAGCATAATCTTGCTGAAACTGTAGCAAAAGAGCTGCCATTTTAAGTTATAGTTGACTTTTCCCTTTTCATAAGGTTTCTAGATTCAAGTTTGGTATGAAATTAAAATAGTTGCTAAGAATTATAGGCCCTACAGCGTTCATGACTGTATTACAGGCTGGCTGAGCACCCCTACATGATCCTCTATAGGGCCGTAGTAGTTAACAAAATTATATTGAAAAAATTTCAACGATGTACTGACTCAGATTCAGCTTCCTAATTCATCCTGCTGTACCTCTTTTATTTGCCAGTTTATATTAGAGGGTAAGTAGATCACCACGACTCTCACAGCAGAGCCGGAAGAAGCAAAAAAGGTATGGGAGAAATACCTACTAATTAACTTCAAATTGTTTGATTTATTTATTTTAATGATTTTTCTGCAGATAAATCACGTTTTGCTTAACAGTTCTCAACCATCTCGAAATTGAACCATGCTAACATTTGTTTAATATGCCGTTTACATTGAAAGTTATAACCATAGTTAATTGTGTCACTGATTATACTATTAGGAAATATTAAATCAGACCATTGAGTGTTCTTAATCTTCAAATATCTAAACATAGACCTTCAGTTACCATTACTTTCACCATTCTAGAATACTGCTGTAAAACAGATATAGAAAGCAAAACTCAACTTGCACTTTACCTAAATCATATACACTATCTAGAAAAAGCTAGATCACTTTGTAAGGTTCTGCAAGAGTCGGGGACTAGAAATTAATGCAGGAAAGTCTAACGTCATGGCTTTATTTTAGTATTTTTTTGAAGGTTTTATATAGTGCAAACAAGACCCATCGAGGGTATCAGAGTGCTTTACAAACAAGCAGAGAACATAATATCAATATTAAATAGTTGAGATACCGTACAAGATATGGCAGATCCCAGATGAAGGTGGGATCTCCTCAATGATAAGACCAATCAAGGACAATAGTATAATATAACAGGTGAGCAGTAATCCTGAGTCCTGAAAAGCTCAGAGATGAGTTCCAGGATCTAAGGAATAAATTTGTTCATGAGTAGTAGTTTAACTTCTTTCTTGAAGGATCCCGTTGAGGGATTCAGTCTGGTTTCCGTGGGGAGCAAGTTCCAAATTCTCGGGGCGATGCAAGAAAAGGCGGTATTGTAGATTTTCTTTTTAGGGAATCTCTGTGGTTTTAGCAGTAAAGTGCTGGCGCTTCTAGAAGATCTGGAGCCGCCCGAGAGCTCAAGCTCCTGAGCAAGGTAGCTAGGAGTATTGAAGTGTAGGGTTTTGTGTGTCATGCATTTCAGTTGAATTCTTGCTTCGTAAGGAAGCCAGTTGAGGGCTTTTAAGCCAGGGGTGATGTGGTTGTTTCTTTTCGATCCAGTGATTGAGCCTTGCAGCGGAGTTGAGGGAGGCCCTTAAGGGGGCCGTTTTGGAATTGGGCAAGCCGCCTAGGGTGTCACTTTCATAGTCCAACCTGGGAATCACTAGTGCTTGGACAGCAGAGTTAAAGTCCTTGGGGGATAGGAAGGGTGTTAGAAATGGGGGTCTCTAGTTGGCAATGGCTGGCCACTGTCCAAGTAGGGACCCTTCTTCCTAAGTCAGAGTGAGAGGGCTACCCTCCTTGATACCCCCGCTCAACCCTGTGGTAACGTAGCACGAGCAGGTAGGCTTATCTCAGAGGCAGTGTGTGAAGCATTTATGACCATACACAGTAACACAGTGAGGAACAGTACAAAGGGACACCACACAAGTAGTTATAAAAAATAAGTATCTTTATATATAGGTAGATTTATCACAAGACCAATAACTGTAAAAGCCACAATACTGTCAAAAATAGGATTGCTGTTGAAGGGCTGTCAGAAATAGTTCAAAGGTTGCAAGAATAAGGTTCAAATTCAAAGCAGGGGTCTCTGCGACCCTTTCTCGTTCAGAGGTTGCAAAAATAAGGTTCAAATCCAAAGCAGTGGTCTCTGCGACCCTTTCTCTCACAAAGTACCTGAATTCAGTAGCAAAACCAACAAAATGTCGCAAAGAAGTGGTAGCGATGATTTTCCTCACGCGAGGCCGGCGATGCGTTAAATCCTTGCCGCAAGGGAGGATGATGCGCCGATCTGCTGATGCGTGCGGAGACGATGCGACCAACTTCTGCACGCTAGGCCGCCGATGCGATGACTTTCTTGCCGCGAGGGAGAAGTCGATGCGACGATCCTGTTGCGTTGTGCGATTGTGTTGCGATGCGAAGAAATGGCGCTCCGCGAGGGAGCGACGAAATCCGGTGCGATGCGATGAAAATGGCGGACGCACGGCGTCCGCAATGCGATGTCTTGAAGCGATGATTTCTTTAGGGGTTGCAAGCGCTCGGCGACGGCAGCGCGATGATTTTTCCAGCGCGTCTCGGCTGCAGCGGCTCGCAAAGAGGCGTTAGCGATGGTTTCGTGTTGCGAGCACTCAGCGGCAGCAGCGCAATGATTTTTCCAGCGCTCTCGGCTGCAGCGGCTCGCAAAGGTGCGTTAGCGTCGATTTCCAGCACTCTTTTCTCTGAAGCAAACTAGAGGCCCTGGAACTCACAGGAGCCTCATCAGCAGATAGCAATCCTCGCAGGGAGGAAGCAGGAGGTTGGTGGTGGAGTCTGATGTGCCTGAGACTCCAGCAGGAGGCTAGCTCTTTTCCTAGCCCTTGGGTAATTGCTGTAACAAAAATAAAAGTTCTCTCAAAAGTCCTTTTCTCTCTTCTTCAAGGTCCAGTGGTCACTGCTGCAGGCCAGTGCAAGAAAAACACACAAGCACAAGGACAGTCACTTCCTGCAGATTCCTCCAGTGGCACGGACAGAGTTTCCTCTTCAGATCCAGGGGCAATACAAATTGTAGGGGTATGAGCACAGATATTTATACCCCAAAAGTCTTTGTTCTCAGAAGCTACAAGTCACTGAACCCAGCCAGAACCAGTTCTGCTCAGCCTTGGAGCACTTTGTTTACCAGGCTGCATCCTTCCTTTCAGAAAGAGGGGGTCTGCTATCAGACACACAGTAGAAGGTGGAGCCAGCATTCACCTTGCCGGGCACAGCCCTATTCAGGTCAAGGAGCCACCCCTCCCCATACTCTAAATGCAGATCTCTCTATTCAACCCAGGTCTGACTCAGCCTGCCCTGTCCCTCCAAAACCAGACAGCCAATACACAATAACAGCAGAGCACACTGGAAGGCTTGGGCAAGAAAATACCTACTTTCTAAAAGTGGTATTTTCAAACACAGAATATAAAAATAAACTTCACTAAAAGATGTATTCTAGTATTCTGAGCTCAGGCATACTAAATTCGTTTTTCTACCATGTTCCTGGGGTCAGTTAGGACTATAGGATGTAATAGTCAAACTGCCCATTCTAGCCTATGGGGAACAGGTAGCCTTACAGTAGTGAAAAACGAAATTGGGTGTAATTCACTACCAGGACATGCTACACACACCAAGGCATGTCCTACCTTACACACACAATGCACCCTACCATAGGGGTGACTTACATGATGCCAAGGGAAGGTTCAGGGGCTGGGAAGTGGGTGCACTTCACAGCCAAGATGGCAGTTCTGGACTGCACACAGACTCTGCAGTGGCAGGTCTGAGACACACTTTACAAGCTGCTTCTGTGGGTGGCGCAAACCAGCGCTGCATGCCCACCAGCAGCATTTGGTTTACCAGCCCTGGGCACACACAGGCCACTCTACTAGGGACTAACAGATAAACCAAATAAGCCAATCATGGATGTACCGATTCACATAGTCATATTTACAAAGGGAGAGATTATGCACTTTAGCACTGATCAGCAGTGGTAAAGTGCCCAGAGTCATAAAACCAACAAAAGCAGGTCAGAAAAAATACAGGAGGAAGGCAAAAAGTTTAGGGATGACCCTGCAAAAAGGGCCATTTCCAACAAAGGGTTTTAATTTTTTTAAGATGTTCATTTGGAGGTTTGCTCCTTTGGTGGGAGCACTAATGTGCTCCTGCATGTTAAGGTTCTTGTCGAGAATTATTCCCAGTGATCTCGCAGAGTCAATGACCTGAGGCAGACAGTTGAAGGCTGTTTGTTGCTTCATCCATTTGTTAATGACAGGTGACTGTTTGGGTGTGGCGATTAGGAGGAATTCAGTTTTAAGAGTGTTTAGTTTGGGGTGTTTGCATGTCAGCCAATTTTGGGGTTTTTGTAGGGTTAAGTTGTGGGCTTTGGTGTCTATAGGAGAGGAGACTTTCAGGTATAATTGGATGTCATCGGCATACATGTGATAGTGGATGTTGGAAGAGCTCAGAATTACTGTTAGTGGCTCCTTGAACAGGTTGAAGTGGGTGGGTGAGAGGGAGGAACCCTGTGGGACCCCTAAGGTGACCTCACAGATTTAGACTGAATAACCTTGATTTTTGAGTTCCGTTTTGGAGAAACAAGGTGAACCAGCTTAGATCCCTAGTCCCTGAGAGCTTAACTGCATCAAATGCTGAAGATAGGTTAAGGAGGCATAATTCGTTTTGATCCAACAATTTCAGCGCATCGTCCACTATATGTGTAAGTACCAATTCGGTGCTGTGCCCCGGGCGGAAGCCGGATTGAAATTAGTCAAGCAGACGTAATTGATCAATATGGTTACATAGTTGTAGATGTACACATTTTTCAAGGAGCTTTGCCAGTGTTGGAATGTTGGAGATGGGGCGGAACTTATTTAGGTCCGTGTGATCAACCACAGATTTTTTTTAGGATAGGGGGTGACCTGCCCAGACTTTAGGCAGTCGGGGATTGTACCTTGAAGTAGAGAGGCATTACGATCTTGGACCAAAGAGGGAGTAACGATTGTTTGATCTCATTGAAGAAGTTGAGTGGAAGCGGGTCGATGAAGTGGTTTGAGAGTTTCAGATCTGCTAGAATCTTGAGAATGGCATTTTCTTCAACGGTTTTGAAAGAGTTCCATGAGGCATTGTTTTTGAGGCTGTGCTCCGGTCGGCATGATGGTACGACACACCGGGAAGGGGGAGGTTTAGAGTGGGGTGAGAAAGGGTGGTGCTCCAATGCCATCGGCAACTCAGTTCTACTATTTAACATCTTCTCAAGGAAGAAGGAGGCAAGTTCTTCGCAGTTTGGTAGCTGACTGGATCCAGCTGTATAAGGGTATGGTAGGCCAATTGATTGAAGTTTAACGAGCTAAAATCATTTTTGTGGTCGGTTTCTAGCTTGATCTAGTTGGTTTCTGAAGAAATTTGCTTTCGAGGTTCTAATCTCGGATGCTTGAAGTGCTCAAGGGAAGGTAAGGATCTCTACTTTCGTTCTGCTAGTCGCAGGTTTTGTCTTTTGATGTTAAGGCTTCTGTTGTACCATGGTTTAGAGTCTTTGGCGGATAGTCTTTTTAGCCGTAAGGGTGCGATTGTGTCTAGAATGTTTTCCATGGAGCTGGTGTAGTGGTTTGTGATATCTTGGACATTTGACATGTCACCAGGCGGCGGAAGGATGTTATTACTGAGGGATGTCATTTCATTAAGGGTAATGTTAGGCATGCTCATTTTCCATACTTTGGGTTTCATTAATTGAGCAGTATTTGTTTTCGCTGATATCGAAATGAGGAATGTGATGCAGTAGTGGTCAGACTAGTCGCAGGGTAGGATGCATTCCAGTTGTATGGAGTTGTTCTTTCGCAGTGATAAGATCTAAGGTCTCTCCCTTGTTATGTGTGAGGCTGTCGCAGAATTGTGTCAGGCTGAAGTCAGCAAGAAAGTATTTAAGGCTGTTAACTAAAGGGTCCTTCGGGTCATTCTAGTGGAGGTTGAAGTCTCCAAGGAAGATTTGGGTGCCGTGTTGGCCTGTGTTTGTTGTGAAGATTCCTATGATTTCTTCTGTGAAAGAAAGGTGATAGATTGTGTGTAATTTGCATAGTGATCTGTTGTTGCATGCAATATCCATGCATAAGTATTCGCATGAGGGTAGAACAGGGAATTGAGAGTGTTTGACTGAGAGGCTGTTGCATTAAATGCAGGCAATGCCTTCACCTGGTCTATTGGCTCGGTCAGATCTGGTGATGTAGTTAGGAGGGACTAGAATGTCCAGAATAGGTGCAGAGGAAGCATTTCGCCATGTTTCGGTCAAGAAAAGGAAGTCGAGGTTGTGTGCAAGAATAAGGTCGGCAATATCCACTGCATGTCTTGCAGCCGATCTGCAATTGAGTAGCATGCATTTCAGATGGGATTTGACTCTGGTATGGGAGGTCTGAGTGAGGGTAATCTGCTTAAGGTTGTATTTGTTTACCGCTCTGTGATTGGGCTTTGATTTTGTTATGTGGATTCACAGGAAGGGGTTTGATTTGGCCCCGAGTGTCTGTTATCAAATTGTGATGAGGTGTAGGATAGGAGGAGAGAGTGGACATCTTCGTCAGATAGTGAATTAAATAGTCTAAAGGGCCGAGTGGTGGCATTGGGGTAAGGAAGAGTTCTCCATCTGAAATGCAGGGAATTCGAGGTAGGTGAGATCCTGTTGGTAGGGAGGTGACATGGAGCCATGGAGTGGTTGTTGGTGAGATGGCCATGAGTGTGGCTATTAGTTCTCAAATTCCTGATTGGCAACCGGTTAATAGTAGAATCTGTGGTGATGCGGATAAGGTTTTGTAAGTCTGCCTTGAGTTGTTGAAGGTTTTGTGTAATCTCATCCAGTCTAGATGTTAGTGAGGTGTGGGAACAAATTGTCGGGTCTTGGAGCAGGTGGAGAGGTGGAGGGGGGTGTTGATGTTTGTGGTAGTGGAGTATTGTTGGCTAGGAGGAGTCAGTGGAGGACACGTTGAGTTGGAGGAAGGAGGAGACTCTGAGACGGGTGGTGGCGAACTTGAGATCAGGATAAGAAGGGGTTCTAGGGACCTGTTGCTGTGTGGTAAAGGGGATTCGGATTCTGGCGGTGTCATAGGTTGAGGCGTGGAGCGGATCATAGGTCCAGTCGGGGAGAAGTAAAGTTGTCTATGGCTAGGTATCTCTAGAGTAGCTACTTAGGGTGTGGGATGTGGCTGTAGTTCGGTGTGGGGATTGATAGAGGGAGGATCAGACCCCCCTGGTGAAGTAGCTGAGTTAGTATAACCCGCAGAGTTAGGAAGGGCTTGAGATGGGGTGGGTACAGACCTCGCGGCCTCATTTTTGAGGAGAGGAAACATTTCCTCAAATAAAACAAGGTTACGATCAGATGATTGGATGACGATAATCCCATTTTAGATGGAGATGGCTGCTTCTGCTCGATAAACCGATGAGGGGGCTATCTAGAGTCTTAGACCAGAAGGAGTTTTTCTGGATGCAGAGAATCCTCATCGCTCGTTTAGGAATAAAATGACGGTGGATGGGGCTCCCATTGAGCAGGTAAAGAGCTTTGACTATTTAGGAGTCATGCTTACTGATAATTTATCCTGGGATCTCCAGCTTGATGAAAGTAAAACCATTCTCCAACATAGAACAGCAGCTAGCCTGAAAAGGTTTAAGTCAATATCAAGTTGGACTGTTTCCCTAGTCCTTGAAGTATACAGAGCAGTGGCACTTGGAGGGGCCTTGTATGGGGCAGAAATATGGGGCTATGGGGATGTCATCCAGTTGATTCAATTGGAAAATAATTTTTTGAGATCCCTATTCAATCTACCAAATAGCACACCTCTGATAAATGTAAGGTGGGTCCTGAACCTAAAAAGGATAATTACATTGTCCGCCTAAGAATTCTGAATTATTGGGTTAGAATCTGGAAAATGCCTCAACTGGTTTCCTACAGAGCTGCCCTTGACGAGCTAATCGCCTTGTATAAGAGTTGTTCCACACCATGGTTAAGGGCAGTAAAAGCTCTTTGTAGGGTGCTAAAGATGGGAGGATATATGGATTGAGCCACGCTAAATGGAAAGAAGCATTTCCAAGCGGGTTAAGGGCATATACTGGGACCATATCCTTTTGGAATAGTGGCGTCAGCTGAGGCCTTTTGATTTGATTAAGTGTTTGTCCCATAAATGTAGCCCCAGGTTTGAAATACTCTTGGATAGAATCCGTCCCATTAAGGTGGAGATCCTCTACATCCACTTTAGAATTGGGACAATGGCACTTAAGGTGCTCACAGCAAAGTGGGACAAGAATAGGGACACAGTGGGGGGGTATGCTCCTTCTGTCATATTTTGGAAAAATATATTTTTTTATTTTTCTGCCCCAGACATTACAAGCCGAGACCCAAGTGGATTCTTCCACTATGCCGGTCCCTGGGTGTTAGGCAGTATTTGGAGGCATTTACGATGTAAGCCTGTGAAATAATAGGTGCTGTACTGTCCATCTCTAGGTGATTGGCTTTTGCATGTTAAATGCACAATGGTGGTGGAAACTGGAGGTGGTAACAAGGCTCCCTCAACTGCATGGGCAGCTTTTTATGGTTGGAGGCAGAATTAAAATGGGTTACGCTTAATCATCTATCTTTTTTTGGCTGTGGAAATATCGGGCATTGGTGCACTTCTATATAAAGTGACTAGTGCAACAGTCATATAAGCACAAGTAGAAAAGCTAGGCATTTATAAAATGATGAATGCAACGGTCATGTAAAAATCACAACTCATAAAACAGCATCAGACTGAGAATCATAAGGAGCTGGACAGTTATAGCGTGACTAGTACAGCAGTCATGTAAACAGGGCATAAGCAAGAAAGCTACACATGAAAGTCAAATGCCAACAAATACAATATTCTCTTGGACAGACTGTACCCAAGAGTGTGTCACACAATGGGCCTTTTGTATTCTGTCATATGCTAGATCCATTTGCCCCAATAGTCTATTTCCGCTGTCCAGGAGGTGCCATCCACATTCCTATCAACTACCCAGCTTTGTATCCGTTCATTACAGATCCCACCTCATCTGCGGTACATTGCTAAACAAACTTTGCATGGTATAATCAAGACCCACGTGGTATTTGAGGGATCCCACATGGGCTCATGCACTTTATGATTATTAAACTTCACCTATGAGCAGCATTCAGGCATGAATTAACAATGGGGCCTCCTCTAGGGGTTCCGCTTTGGGTGACAACGTAGTCACACAAAGCTAAGTGAGCCGGGGTTTACCTCCCCAGATTGTGTACAAAACTAATAGTTTCATTAATACTTCCGGTATCCTATGTTATAACCTCCAGCAGCAGAGGCACACTTTAGTATAGTGAAATAAATATTGTTAAAGAAGTGTGCCTAAGGTGCAAAAATAGAACTGAGTGGCATAGCAGTGCTTTGCAGCTGCCAGGCCCTTGAAAACAAATTGTTTTTAAAAAAAGAGCGCCTGAATGTTGGGGAGCAACAGACAAGGGAGTGGTTTAGTAACTAGAGAGAGGGCATGGGGGAGAGAGAGAGAAAAATAAAGAGCGAGTGAATCTACTTTCAGAATGTTTCTATCTGTGAAATAGCCATAGGCAGATACCAAGGGTAATCATCAGCCTTCTTAAGCAGTTCCTGAAGCCAGTGTGTGGTATGTGGTGACAGTACTTCTCGCCAGATAGCTAAAGCTGTCTGTAGGCGACACCTTAAAATGGCCATACAGCGGTACCTTGTGGCAGATAACATCATGAATTATCTTACTCTCCTCCTTCTAATAGAGGGCAGTTGAATGATATGTGCATGTCGTCTGCTAAAGGAGCCTTACAGCGAGGGCAAGTTTCTGTTACCTCCAGGTTTACCTTAGCTCAGCGGCGGCCAGCACGGATCGGCTGGGGTGGTGGGAGAATGCGGGAGGTAGAGGGGAGGACGTGGGGGAGGACGCGGGGGAAGCGGCTATAAAAAAAAATTAATTAAAAAAAAACAACTTACCTTTTCGCTGCTTCCTCGCCGCTTCCCTCGCTCGGCCACAGGAAGCACAACCAGGCTCCTAGTCAGCCAATCACAGCGCTGCCTTAGCAGCGTTGTGATTGGTCTGAGCGCTGTGTTTCGGCGCTCAGACGCTGACTGGAGGCCTGGGCATGTTCTCCATGTAGGCTGTAATGTAGCCTGCATGGAGAACATGCGAAGTGCACCACTCCTCTCCTGCCCCCGCCCCTCATGCAAAGCTGTGGGCGGAAGTAGGGGAAAATGAAAAATACGCGAGTTATTATCATTTTATTTTCTCTGTGTTTCACTGCAAAAAAGCAGTGGGGCGACGCTCCTCTGCCTTAGCGGAGGAGCCGCCACTGCCTTAGCTCATCTTGCCAGGGACCAATAGACCCTGTGAATTGAATAAAAGTGGTTTCACTTTAACCCAGCAGTCTGTACACTACACTAAAGCAAACCTATAGATACTTGCATGTTTTCTGCCAGGCTGTGATCTGATAACAATTTCTGCCACACCATCCAAAGAGAATACATTGTCAGCTCTTTAGTCTTTACTACACTCCCATAAATCGTTGCAAGTTTACATGTAGTGCCCGATTCCAGAGCAAAGAAATCTCTTCTATATAGTCAGACGAGCATTTGAGTCCTATTTCATTTTTGTTGGTATGACCTATGAAACCAGTGGGGGATATTTAAACATTGAAAGTGTTTTCTGAACCATTATTTGCAAATACACCCAACCAAGAAGAAAAGATCTGTGATAGTCCAGAAAGTCCCTATTAATACAAATTCTGACTTCCTGGAGAGTATATGTGAGCATTTTTTAGGTTTAGAGGCGTCCCCAGGGAGGTTTGCATCAGTTGATAATAAGTATAATATGGAAGTGTCTCTCTTGTACGCATATCTCCTGATGTACAGAATTGTACATATGAACTGATATTTAATACATTTCCAGAACCTAATGTTTGGAGAACATATACATAAATCCCTTACAGTAATTCTAGCTACAAATAAGTAGTATACCTCAATATTAACCTGCAACTCCACAAGGAAGAAACTGTCCATTTTGGATCACCCAAAATATATAATTGCAAATCAGGAATTTCTAGATCTCTCTTCAGTAAGGCTGTTCGCTGCCTTTTGCATGCTTATCTAATCCCTTTGTGTGAGCTGATAAATTGAACAAATAAAAAGTGTAATTTCTGCTGTAAGGATTTATTCGCAATATAGTAAAATCACATTAAGCAACGTAATTTGTAGGAGCATTGGCATTTTAAATAACCCTTGCATTCATTTTTAACAGCAGTCTATTCCAGTGGTTACGTTTTTTTGATCTCCTTCATTGCTTGCTCTAAGTTTAGGGCTACCAATTCACTGAGATTAGCGGTGACCTAAATGCCCAAGTTTTTAGGAAAGGGTGTAAGAAGTGGTGTTTCGTATTTATGAATATAGTCAAGGATCTCGGACTAATCACAGTTGACTGTGTATCCCGAATTGCCCAAATTCATGACATTTTCTGCTGATGCAGGTAAATTATGTGTGCAGCAGCTATATTATTCTTATGAAAAGTGTACTTTGTTCCTCTTTACCAGAACAAACACTATTGTCAGATTATTTATTTGTTGTTAGTCACCTGCCAGTCAGTGCAAGAACAGTTGCTATCCCCGTTGAAGAGATGGATGTGTGTTCTTGCATTTGCTAGTGGACCTGCAAAGACCACGGGGAGGTGATGGTATTTGTTTAACCATTGGCATGAATATGTGTCCAGAAAGTCATCTGAATATTGTCACACCCTGTTTGAAAGGAGACTGGGGCTACTGGGATTCAGGGCTTCAACCATGCTGGTTAAAGTAGTTTCACACTGTTACCATGGGGCCCAGCCTCCCATGGCTCTTCCAACTACAATTCTTTCCACATTTGAGCAGTCATGTTTTTAATGGAGATAGTGTGGGGGGAGGGGAGCAAGATTTCAGACCTCAATAGTCCACCAACAAACACAATAAGGTCATGTCCGCCCAAGTGCTTATCTTTATGAAAATGAAAGCACTTTTACTCTCACAGCAAAAGTAAATACTGTAGAGTTCAATGAAGACGACATGCAGGGTTGCAGTATGCTGCCTTCTGTCGGTGAGGTGCCACAAACCCTTCCCTTCCCAGTAAATCTTTTTCTTCCTGCTAGGTCCAACATTCCTGCTATTACCGTCTCCACCCTTCTATGGGTTTAGTCAGGATGAGACTGAGGTTCAGTTAGCACAGATGTTCTCAGTATTTTAAGTATGTAGCCCATTAAACAATTTCATTCCTTTCACGTCAAACACTATTTTCCAGTGGATGTGTCAGATCTGCCTGTTTACCTTAGTTTGTCTTGGCCCCCAGTTCAGGCTAAGTCCTGCGGTTTACCTGCAATTTGTTCTTGAGCGACTTGTGGCAGATGCAGTCACACTATTTTATCTTTGCTACTGTGGCCTCTTCGTTGCACAGCTGTAGCACAGCCTTTCTGGTTGAATTTGGGAAGTGGTTCTTTGCAGCAGTATCCAACGTGAGTGCGGCAGCCCTGTTAGTTGGCTGCAGGCTGTTATTTAGTAGAGGTAGTTGCAGCCTCCAGGAAAAATCTTCAAGAATTAAGATCTTCGGGGAAGTGGTAGACCCTATGAAGATTGGGCTCTCTACTTGGCGATGATGCCGTCTTTTGTTGTGTAGCAGCAGCACCAGGTGATCAAACCTGTGGTCAGCAGCCAGGTGACATATTCCAGGCACAAACTTAATACAGCTCACTTCATGAATTGAGCAGAGAGGCCAGAGGATCCTTTTCACAGCACAGGTCTTCTGGCACACTCTCTGGGGGTCGCCTGCTTTCTCAGGGTTTTCATTCACTGTTAAGACATGGGCCTTTCTTCCCTGCAGGGCCAGGCCCAATCATTCCCTCTCTCAAAAGGCAGATAGGCTTCTAGGTTCTTTTGGTAGTCTCTCAGTTCCTCCAGCAAAAATGTTGACTTCAGGTGATGTCTCATCACCTCTTCGAAACTAGCTGCCCGAACGACACCAGCCCTGGTTTTACAGCAACTCTTCGAGTACCTTACACGCACTACTCTCCTAAGATAAGAATAACTTTGGACTGGAAGAAAGTGGGGTGGTATAGGTCCCACTTCTAATGACATTTTCCAGGCAGGGGATGTGGATCCACTGTCTCTGGATTCAGAATCAGTTTGAGTTGTTTCTCTTTCAGGTGTCCTTCTCGGACTTCTCTCCAAATACATCCTTTGTGTTAAGTGACCCCTCTCGCAGCATGTAGCACTAGGGCTTGTTCCAAGTGGGAGCATCGACAGCATAGGTATAATGGAGAGTGAGTTTTCTGCATTTGGCAGTCAGCAGACTTCCAGAAGCAGTAATTAGAGAAGACGAAAGAGCAGGCCCGGCCTAGAAAAGTCCTCGCCTTTAACAACAGAATCTACGTCTACCATCTACCACATGTTGGTGCTTAGGAAGAACTAATCAGTGGCCCCTTGCTAACAAAGTCTTCATGCAATTTCTAAATGTAGCCCTGTCTCCATCCTCCCTACTTCAGTTTCTGGATTTCCACCCTCCAGCCACAGGAATGCAGGTAACACACTTCCAAATGTCTGTTGAAGCTATACTCCCCTCCATTATGTGCCATCCTACTGCCAGGGGAATACAAAATGAATCCCACTGACTTAAATACTGACACTTTCACATAGAGTCCTATTTCCATGTTTGTGTCATGCTCACTGTATATGCACCCGCACTCAGCGTAAGGTTCTGGGTTTCACATGACAGCAGAACTTTACACAAGAGTGTTCAGTAGGCCACTCTCACTTATGCAGATAAAAATATGTGGTCACAATAAATATGCACAAAACACAATACACTGTTACCACCACTTTATGTACAACAGCCAGGAGAGGGACAGCAGTCCAGTGTCTACTATAAGAGCACGCTTGGTGTGCCAACCAGGTCTTAGGGCAGGTCCTGGACCTCGTATTGTAAGGGACAGGGCTAGGCAGAGCTCTGCGCATATGCTAGATTAGTGTGATGCCAGGACCAAAACTAAAAGTCAGCGTTCCCATTTCATGTATAATCGAGCACTCCGGTACTGGAGTGTACAGGTTTACCATGCAAGGGATATTCCCATCCCAGCAGCTTTTTTTTAGCTTCTACTCATTGTTGTCGTCTTGGTGCCCATTTGTGATAGATAAGAAACAACTTCCTTCTGGTATTTATTTTCATTAAGTCTACCAGTTACTCCACATCCAGACCAGAGGCAAAGTGTACCCATATCGACATAAGCATACATAACTCATCAGTCTAGAAGTGTGCTCCACAAAGATACTAAATTGTACTGTTTGCAAACTTTATCAGTTTTTAAACTCTCCTTACCTACAGATTGACAATTTGCCTCTCTGATTCTGACACAATCTTTTAGAATGCCTGTTTATTCTTCAAGATTGCAACATGTGCTATTCCCTATCCTGACCTCCATAGTTCTACTCTGATTTCAAATGGACTGCAAGATCAACTAATCCCGTAAATCCTTCTCCATAGACTTAATTTTCACTGTGGGAAATGTATGCCTCTTGGTATCCAGAATCCAAAAGTGCATCACATTCTTAAGTCTGTCCAGAAGAATGTACTGGAAAGTGCACTTCCTAGAGATGGTGCATGGGAGCCAGGTTTATTGTCCGAGTGATATTTAGTTCCCTTCTCCAATGTTAATATTCCTAACACCCAACGTTGCATTGTTGGTCCCTTGCAAGAAGATGTAGAACTTGGGCATGCTTGGAATTCTACAGAATAAGTCTTGAAGGAGTGTACTGTTTAACATTAGGTGAGTCGAGGTATAATGAGGAAAGATCCAGGGACATCTGTTACCTAGTATCTAATCTTTACCTATGCGGTATCCTACTATAGGCAACTCGGTAAAAATGTAAATGTAAATCCGTATTTGTAAAGCGCGAACTACTCACCCTTACGGGTCTCAAGGCGCTGGGGGCCGTTGTGGAAATTAAGTGAGCTATTGCCCAGAGTCACATGGTGCTGAGCTGAGCTGCCGCCGGAGCCGGGGATCGAACCGGGAGCCCTGTGCTCCGAAGTCAGCTGCCCTGGCCGCTGCACCACACCTCTCCACTCAGTGACACAATAGTTACCTTAATTGACAGATGGGTGTAGTGGATTTCCTGTTTTATCTGCCTGGCATGGCACATTACTGCAGACAATCTGCTTATGCGGGTCCGCATTTTAACAATCTGTTTCATTTTGTTTTGTAGGAATTAGCTGGTTTCACAGGTGGGGATGTCCGTTTTCTAAAAGAGGACTTCGAGCTCCAGCTGAACAAGCAACTTGTGTGGGATTCAGTAAGTTTTTGTTTTTCTGACTTCTATTATATTGGCTATTCAAAGATGTTTTCCTCACAATCTTGGTTATAACCCAGCATTATTTTGATTTTTGTACTAATGTTGCAGTCACAAATGTAAATAGTTTGCAGCATTTTATTGGGAAAGAATATAAAAAGAAAGTGATTTACATTGCTACACATTAAGCTAAAGCCCATTATTAACGTATGCCACATTTCACTATACTAACACATAATCTACTAAAAAGCTCCCAATAAGGCTCTTATTCAACAGGGCAACTTGTCAGTAAATATGATGGGAATGGGTTGGGGAGGAGGGGAAAGTGAAACATCAACAGTGACAAAACATTAACCTTATGGCAGCTACACAATCTCTCAACACCATCATCCAACCATTCCTCGACAATACCCATTAGCCAGTCCCTTTCCTTCCTGTTTGCCAAGAAGGTTCTCACCACCCGGGGGTCAGTTAAGGCACAGGTTTTTTTTTTTTTTTAAACTATGTACATGTATGTTTGATGGGTACCATAATGATGCTTTAAAGCCAACCATCAGCACGTCTTAGTTAATTGCACACCTCTGTCCTGCTACTTTGGATTTTTGTGCTCAAGACGGTGAACACCAGTGCTTTGCTGGCTCTGTAGGTGAGTCCTCTGTTTTTGAAGGCCAGTTCAGTGATAGCCTCTCACTGCTATGGTGCCCCCAACTTGACCTCTATGGTTCCAGTCTCTGACGTCTTCAAATTAGAGACTTGCTTTTGTAAATGGGGACGCCCTGTGGATTTCTAACTTCCTTTCTGTCTTAGGCCCCAATAGCTCTGCTTGGAGAAACAGGCTCTCAATTGCTCAGCATTTTCCACCTGAGAGAGATCCAGAAGTCTCAAGCATTTGCCCTCACTGTATTACCTAATAACTCTCTATCATATTCCAGATGAACCATGAGACAACCTAGCCATTAAAGTCCTCAAATATTTCTAATGCACTTCTTATTTCACAAGCTTGGCACGTCCTATCCAAAACCTGCTGTTCCAAGCTTCAAAACTGTCTTGTGTTGACCCTCCCATCCGTACATCTGAGTATCCCTCTAATACTGTGACCTTTTGATCACTATTTACTAGAATCCCCATTGTGTCCTTATATAAGTCCATGATCAGTGCCTCATCTTGCATTCGAGTAGCAGCACAGTGGCCCATCATCATGGGAAAGCAGTCTCTGCCGAGCGTGAGGCAAAGAAGTCCTTTGTATCTTTGGCATATCTCTCTTTCTGCACCTTGGGAGGCATATCAATCAGTAGACTATACTCCAATAGCTCTCTAAACAACCACAATTAAATTCACTTTTTTACATTTACCAGGGTACTCCAGCCAGTATCGATACATGGATAACCATCGCATAACAAAGCTGTGTATCAGGGTCCCTCTGTCCCCAGTCAGCGCTCTCTCAAGCACTGCTCTCTTTTCCTCAGCCTCACCACATTGCTATGCCAGGTCTGGAACCAAGGGCCTCCATATCCCTGGCCTGGCTCCCCAGGAACTTCTCCAGCGTGTATGGCGCCCCCCAGTCCTCAGCTCTCTCAGCTCATGCCTCATCAGTAGGCACTATCATTATCCTCCCCAGTGTGCCACGGTTCCTTCATTCACCTTGGACGATGCCTGCAGGTGCCATCTTGTCAGTGATGGAGGGAGAGAACTTTCTCGCCACATTATATGGGCCTGCTTCTGTTTTGTAGATGGCCTGGAGAATTACTGCTAGTCCTCCTTTGGTTTGTTAATTCTGCACGAAGGACCATCTGGGACCCGGAGTGAGAGCCACACTGAAGTTCCACTGAATGCTATCCCTCCGGGAGCCCAGCAAAAGTTGACCCCTCCCCCCACCATGTAGATGTTAGTTTATGGAAAGGAGGCTAGCTGTACAGTACACCATTTGTTAATGTGAGTAGTACAGTACATGAAGGACGTGGTGCTTTGTAGTGGGTGCAGGTTTCAAAGCATGTGCTGGGTGTATCTGTACCTGTGAGTGGTACAATACATGAAGAGTGTAGTGCGTGCATGTTAAATGCATATGCTGAATGGATGCATGTTTGCTTATGAGCAGTACAGTACATGAAGGGTACAGTGCTCTGCAGTGCGTGCATATTAAATGCATGTGCTGGATGTATGCATGCCTATCAGTGGTACAGGAAGGATATCGTGCTGTGCAGTGTGTTTATGCTATATACATGCATTGGGTGTATGTGTGCCTGTGAATGGTACAATACATGGAGGGCTTTGGGTTCCATTTTGGGAGTTCCAGGCCTGCATGGTGAAACATGAGGGCGTAAAGGAATCCCCCAGACATATTTGCGTATTGCTTCATTCCTGTAAGCTGGGTGGGACGCACACTGATGAGGGAGAGAGCCAGGCTTCCCCAGTGCACCTCAAAGGGTGCTCTTTGATTCAGTGAGATCACAAGGAAGGGACCTGGGCACATCTCGGGAAGGAGATGGGGCTGATAAGAGAATCATAGAGTATGGCTGTGGGCCCTGGGCTAACCTTTTGAAACACATATCACTATGGCTGACATCCAGGTGTGAGCTCTGATCACTTCCATGGGCAGTGTTGTAGGGCTATCAGCTTTGGAGTCACTCCTGCTGTGACAGACTTCTTTCAAGATGAAGAAGAGGGTAGAGGAGTGGACACTTCAAAAGATGCAGACCACCAACATAAACTTCAAAGACCCAGACTCTAAATCACATTTGGTGTCTGGAACTTGACTATAAGAAGGGGAGTTTGAGAGCCTAAATATTGCTGTGTGAGGAGGGGAAGCTCTGCAAGACTGCCTGTGGCCAGGACGGGGTGGGCAAGGCCTGCCAGTCTCCTTGCTTGGTGAGGAGACATCACCCAGGGAATCCAAGACCACCTTGCCTGGAGCATTATCGTCTGCCTGCTTGCCAAGACCAGTGTGCCCTTTGAGGAAGAGGAGACCGTCGAAGGGAGCGAGGTCCAGTGGGGAATCCTGCTGAGTTCATTCCTGTTGCAAGGTGTGAGGAAACAGCTGCTGCACTGATCGGGTCACAGCCCACGTGCAGGATAAAGTCGTGACCCCTGTATGCCAGAAGAGGGCCACCATGAAGTGAACCTTGGTGAATGCTGTGCCGATCGTACCAGAGCCCATGTGCAGCTAAGGATCGGCACATTGGGAGTAAAAGGCCTCAGCTCCCACAGTTGGGCCCAGTAACCCATACTTGCCCTGTGGCCCTCTGAAACGGTTTCTGACCAAGGCCATGTTTTTTCGTTATGCTCATGTAATTTGCGTAATTTGGTGTTACATGTTACATGAAATGTCATAAATATCGCCCTAGCAAAATTTCATATAATCTTTTGCTGTAGGGTACTGGGTCGAGCCTAAAATGTCTCATTGGAGACAGGTAATGGGAGAGACATTTTTTTACAGTGCACTTGTCCACTATCTTGAGTGACTTTTGAACACGAGATATGCCGTAGAGCATAGTTTTCAGTCGAGATACTTCAAACTGCATTTTGCATAATTTCCTGACATTTCATGTAATTTTAAGGGGATAAAAATTATACAGGTCCGCACACCCTCCCATATCTGAGGCTTTTCGTTTTAAAGATTGTAGACGAAGCATCGATTTGAACTTATTCATTTAATGTCAAATTTTAAGAGAGGTAGTAGTGGTTTAGAGACCGCACATCTCAATCCACACAGTAAAGGGGTACAATATCCAAAAAATCTTGGTGTTTATCAATCATGGCCATGCCAAGATGGATTTTATTAATTTTCTCTATAAAATTATTAAGCACCTGCCACAAGCTGGATGATGAAGCAATAGTAGGGTAACACTGGGCCTGAGAAGTAGGCTTCTAGGTTTACGGGAGGCTTTGTTCTGCTCGTTCATGGTGCTTTTATGTACCTGAATGGCCCTCCTATGTTCCAGGTGATCTACTGGCTGTTGGTGTTTTCTGCATTTAGTTTCTGGCTTGCCACTGGCTTGTTTCATGGATTTAGGAGTGGCAGTGTATCATGGAACTTTGAAAGAATATAATCTTGACGTTTTTATTTTGGTCATGGTTAAAAGTCAATTGAATCATAAACTGAGTCACAAAATGTTTTGAAGACCTCTTCACAGGATTCCTGGTACTCCTCCAGCAAATCATCTAACCTAGGGAGATGTTCCAGTTGTATAGAAGTCCACTGAAACAAGTCGATGTATTTGATTTACCAAATCTGTTGTAATATCTTGAAATGATAGATGGTGACTCTAGAAGCACATCATGTATCGTGCATTTTGTTGTAAACAGATTGGTACTACTGTAATAGACAATTGTTTGCTGTCTTATGCGTCTCTCCCTCTTTTTATTTATATTTATTTATTTATTTATTTATATATATATATATATATAAATATATATATCAATGCTAATGCTGATCTTTCAACAGACGCCGTAGACCAGATAAGTTGTAAAGAGGTTGTTTATTTCAGGCTTCTGACACACTGCGCTGGGAGAACCCCTTGATCACTCGTGATCAAGGGGTTCTCCCCGAAACGCGTTGAGTGTGTCAGAAGCCTGAAATAAACAACCGCTTTGCAACTTATCTGGTCTACGGCGTGCTGTTTGAGAAGAAAGAATCCGCATTAGCATTGATATTCAGGGGCTCGCCGTCCCGCCGTAGAACGCCGCCGCGAGAGGCAAGGGTAGGCGATTGCGTTGCTTCGCAACGCTCAGCTGTGGGATATATATATATATATATATATATATATATATATATATATATATATATATTTTCATTTACATTTTTGAAAACGTTTTGTTTATTTTGCGCTGATTTGTGAATGTGTTATTGTTTAACAATGTTTTAACCTGTATGATGATGATTTGATTACTAGACTATTATGCATACTGATATTGAAACTATCTGCATCTGTAAACGGTGTATGTAAATGCTTGGAGCTTCTGTATATTGCTGTGGTACTAGTTTGATTGAAGGATTTTTTAATATATGATTGGCCTATAGAGGGCTTTGACAGCGTGTGCAAAGTATACACGTGGAACATATTGTTGATCAATTGTATAGAACCTGTGTTTTGAGAGTACATGGTAACTCGCAATTTGGTGCAGATGGGAAGGAGATATTATTTGATTAGGTTAAGAATTTTATATCCTATAAATTCCTTCCATGGTTTACAGTCCTCATATAGCTGGGTACTAAAATCGCAATCTAGCAGTGAGCTATTCATTTCCATACAGGCCATATTGACCTTCCGCACTTTTAACTTCAAAAGACTTGGGTGCTTATTACGAGGACGGCGGTCCAGGGACAGCCATACTCGAAGTGGCGGTCTGCCCGCCATATTCAGAGGGTATCGGTGGGACCGCCACCTCTGCCAGGATCCTGTGGCGGTGTGGAAAGGGGCAGGAATATGCTGGCAGTGCTGATAACGGCACCGTCAGTGACGCCGCACTGAAAAGGGTGGCACACATGCATGTAAGGAGGCCCGGACAGGGCCCATTAGCAAATTTGCCCATGGGGGTGTGCACATGTTGTGCCCCCCTATATTTTGCCACCCTATATTTGCACCTTTGTTCCTGCACTGTGTGGCATGCACGACATGGTGCATGCCACACCATGCCTGAACGTGCTGTAGGCGCAGTCACGGCGGCGGTCTGCTTGTTAGGCTCTCCTATGAGCCTGACAGCCTCTGCTGTGACACCGCCTCCGTACCACCTGCCCGCCCTGGATTCAACTCGGAATCTGGTGGGTGGGTGCACCATAGGATTGGCGGTCCTCCTGGGAGCGCAGCAGTGGCTGTCCTACAGGAGGACCGCCAAACTCGTAATGAGGCCCTAGATCTTTCAAATTGTAAAAGTCCTCTGAGAATCTGGCAGTAGCAAATAAATTATCCCTCTCACCATAATAGTATGTTTTAAACTTTGGATAAAGTAGATGCATGTGAGCCCTTCAGGCCTACAATTGAAGTATTATCGATTATCATTTTCATTGAACTTCTTGATGATCTAAGAAACTGATTATGGGTAAAACCACTGTCTTTATTGAATACAGGTGAAGCATTGCTAAGAAGGAACAGCATCAGTTAATCAGGTGCATCTTGGAAGTTGCCTGCCAGACTCTAATCCTGGCCCTAAGTCACACCTGTACTAGTGTATAATCAATTGTTTTTAATTTTTTAGGTCCTCTCAGCCTCATTATGGGGTGGGATATTGATGCCTTTTGGGGGCAAGACATCTAGTATTGCTGACAGGTAAGTTGATAAACAATATTCCCACTCTTATTCATTGTAAGATTAATGACTGACAACAGAAATAATTTTAAGACAGCTAATACACTTGTTCCTTTCTATCTAATAACTTGCAAAAAGTGATTTTTTATAAATAGCTAGAATTCATTCGCCACTTTACTTGCTGATTCTTGGTGTTCTGACTACATGACTAGGATAAAACTGGTAGTTCAAAGATGGCTGTTTTAATTTAATTACAGCATACATTAAATAATGAATTTCTGGCTCATTGATAGTGGATTGGGTATTGAGGATACAAATAATGTTTTGCTAATGCTTCACCTTCATATACCCTATGTGAAGAGAAGATATCACAGCGGATAAAACAGCTCCGTAGACTAATGCACGCATTGTAGAGGTTTGTGTGTACGTTTACTGTCACCGGTTTGAATCTCGCAAAGTTCACTCAGCTTTTCATGCTTTCAAAGTCAATAAAATGAGAATCGTTTAGTTGGGTATTAACACTTGTGAGCATTACTTAAGTACAAATGGTAGAGGGCACTGTAGAAGTGTAGTTATTAATGATAGAATTGTGGTTCTTATTATTATTTATTTATTATTACTGTTAAGGAAGTGTCTCTTTTGGTTTGTTTATTCCCAATGTTTTGGACTGATGCTGCTAGTTTTTTAAATGTGACAGTGCACTTAAGCCTGCTAACCAGACCGAAGTGCCAGTGCCCTTACCTTAAGATATGTATGTTTCATTGGCTTTTACCCAATTGGCATAACCTAACTTACTTGTGGGTCCCTAGTATATGGTACCAGGGCCTGTAAGTTAGAGGGTCACCCCAGGGATTCCATCACTGGGTGTGCAACCCATGATATTACAACGGTAAAACATGGCTCCCAGTCTGCCACTGCAGACTGGAAGAGTAGTTTTAAACTACTAGCTCGACTTTGCCATTTAAAACAATGGCAAAGCCCATTCTTCCATTTTTAATGTATATAAGTCACCCCTAATGTAGTTCTGTCGAGCCCTAAGGCAAGGGGCTGTATATTAGAAAGTGCAACATGCACTTTTACATGTTCCAACAGTAAAAGCCTGCAGTTGTTTTTACTGTGGAAAAAGGCTAGTAGCCCCATTGGCGAGTGCAGAGTTACAGGCTGACCCCTCAGCTTTGATAACTGCTGACTTGGTCTACTAAAGTCTGTACTGTAAGGTATCACATAGCTCGTTACATTGAGCACAACTTGATGCGCAAGTCGAAATTAATGTAGCTTGTTGCGGTGTGCAACGTTTACAAAGTTGCCACTTTGTGGCCCAAAGTCTCTTTCCCCATTCACGGTTGCACATGAAGTCTGTCTGTTAGAACCGGGGTCGCCGATTCCGACGCGGTAGCTTGGCGCGAGGTAGGAAGGCACCCGAAGGCAATGTGTTAAGCACTTGTGCAGCACACTCTCACACTGACTCAATAATGCGCAACAATAAAGGGGGACACCACACCAGGCTTTGTTGTAAAAACACAAGATCCTTCATCTCATTTAAATTAGCAGTTGATAATGCAGATAATCTTAGGCAACATTTCATTGTAGTTTCATAAACTAGTGCGTAAATTTCACTTAAGCACCTTAGAACAGTAGAACGTTACGCCCTTAAACAGGCAGTATCAATAACCTCCTAGAAAAGCAGGCAACACTGTAGGTCATAGACTGTAGGTCAAAAACATGGACTTCAATACAGTTGGCGACATGCAATTAGCTAGACATTAGATGCACATTACACTGTAGATGAGGAGGAACCTAGATCAACCTAGGCGCAACCACATTCAGTACAGTGGGTGTCGCAAAGCAGGTAGGCCTACAACATAAGAACACTTTAACTCTTGGCAGGTGAACACAGGCTCAATTCAGGTAGGTACGTTCAATTCTCTACAGGCCTTGCTGTAGATTAATCACCCCACCTTTGTACCATCTCACACCATAAAAGACTTGATACCGGTAGGCGCTTAACATGGGAGGCACAGCTTAATCCCGGTCACCCAGGTGACCTCCTTGTGGAGGTATTTCCTTGCAGGGACAGTTAGCATGCGGGGTTCCACTTTAGGGCCATTCCCCGTGTAGGGTAGGTAATCACGCTCGATGAGGGGCCTGGCCTAAGCATTTAACCAGGGCCCGGGCTCAGGCGCAGGGGAGGCAGTCACTCGGCCAAATGAGGGCTACTGCCCCTTTCAATCCACTCAGGGCAGTGCGGGGGAAGCGTCTCTGGTCGGAGGCCTTCACGATGGCAGGGATTCCCCCCCCTCAGGGCCTCCCGGGCTCACCTGACTGTCCCGGTATTGCTGTTGGGCCAAGATGGGGCCGGGCGCCTCTGCTCCGGTCAGCCCGCCTCTATCTGCACATGGGGCCCAGACCGGGGGAGGCGGCCCGTGCTCCCGGACTCTCCTTGCTCCTTCCCTTCTTGTGGGGATCCCGGGGGCTCCCGCTGGCAGTGGAGCCCCTCCGGCGTGGTTCTTCCCTGGGCTCCGTGCCTCCGGCGGCCTCCGGACCCGGGGACCAATGGCGTCGCGGCTTCATTGGGGGCGCGGCCTCTGACGCGGCCGGTGCTCGCGTCGCCTAGCGACGCCTCCCGCCTCCTTCAGGCCCAGCGCGGCCTTCGCGGTTCTTCAGGCCCGGCGCGGCCTTCTTTCAGCCGCCGCGGCCCTTCTTCCACTCCGGGGGCTGCGGCGGCGATGATACTGGGCGCAACGCCCCTCTAGGACAGCGCGGGGCCGGTGCGGCACTTTGGCAGGTCTCCGCTTCTTCTTCCACGGTCCCTGGGCCTCAGCGGTGAGTTCTCCAGCCCAATAGGCACCCAGGGGAGCGCGCTGCACAGCGCTCAAGGGAGCAGTCACTGTCTCTGGCCAGCACCTCGTGGGCAGCAGGTGCTGGTGATTCAGCGCTAGGGTAGCGCACAGGACAGGGGAGCAGGACGCAGGTTAGGGGGCCCAGCGCTTAGAAGCACAGCGCTTGCCGGCCACAGCACTTGCAGGGGAGACAGGCAGATTGGCACACAGCGCTTCTTCAGGGCACAGCATACAGCGCTTTACCTGGTGATCCCCAGCTGCATGTACAGATTGCAGTGGCTTGATGACAGTCTCTTGGTTTCAGGCTTGTGGTTTCTGGGTTGCTGTATTGGCACTTGCAGTTACTTTGATGCAGTTACGTGAGGGGAAAAGGGGGTTGAGTTGGTGGGCATAAGGGCCGGACGGTTCCCTGCAGGCACACTGGAGGTGGTTCCCTGGGTCCCCTCACGCTGGGCAAGGTCAGTGGGTGGAAGGTGTTCCTCAGCTATCTTAGCACAGCAGTGCCTCAGCCCAGTCAGTACCAGTAGTGTAGGCCTCCCCCCCTAGGCCCGACAGCCTATACTCCGACGGAGGTTCCCCCAGGTCCAGTGGTGCCCCAACTGACTAAAAGATTTCCCTCCAAACCTCTTATACCCCTAGGTCAGGTGACCCTCCTAAAGGCGGCAAAACTTCCTCCCCAAGCTGGAAGGTTCTCGAAGCTTCCCTCATGTCTGGCCATGAGGCCCAGGGGCGGGGACGGCATGGATACTGTATCATTATGTCCCCGCCTGATCCTGACTACTAGTATGTGTATGCAAAGGCCACTCCGCAGTAGCAGGGGCCTGTGGCAGCCATCTTAAAAGGAGAGAGCACCTGCACCTCAGCACTGTCTGGCAGTGGTAAGGCGCCCAGAGACCTAGGTCCAACAAAAATGTAGTGGCAAAAATGAGGCGCAAAGAGAAAAAACGGGGTAAGACCACCCTAGGGCTGACAGGTCTAACACGCGTCCCCCCAGCCGAAAGTAGGGAGAGCTTCCCAACCTCTAGGGAGTTCTCATCGCTAAGGCGGAAAAACCGGGAGAGACCGTCAGCGTTGGCGTGGTATACACCGGGTCGATGTTCCACCCGAAAGTCCATCCCCTGGAGGGAAATGGACCACCTCAACAATTTGGGGTTTTCGCCTCTCATCTGCATGAGCCAGCGAAGGGGTCGGTGGTCGGTCTGAATAAGGAAGTGAGAGCCAAAGAGGTATGGCCTCAGCTTCTTCAAAGCCCAAACCACAGCGAAGGCTTCTCGCTCTATCGTACTCCACCGCTGTTCCCGGGGGAGTAGCCTTCGAGAGATAAAGGCCACTGGCTGGTCTTGGCCATCGTCGTTAAGTTGGGAGAGCACAGCTCCAATGCCATGCTCAGAGGCGTCTGTCTGTACAATGAATTCTCGTCCAAAGTCCGGAGTCCTGAGCACCGGAGCGGTGCACATCGCGTGCTTCAGAGTGTCAAACGCTTCTTGACAGGCAGCCGTCCAGATCACTTTGCGTGGCTGCTTCTTGGATGTCAATTCAGTCAGGGGGGCTACGATGGTCCCATAGCCCTTGACAAACCGGCGGTAGTAACCCGTGACGCCAAGGAAAGCCTGGACCTCCGTTTGGGTTTTGGGGGGCTCCCAGGCCAAGATGGTCTCGATTTTGGCCTGGAGGGGTTGCACCTTACCCCCGCCCACCAGGTGTCCCAGGTAGACGACAGATCCCTGTCCAATCTGGCACTTGCTAGCCTTGATGGTTAGGCCAGCCCACTGTAGAGCCTGTAGCACCTCCTGGAGATGCTCCAGATGGTCCTCCCAGCTGCTGCTGAAGACAGCTATGTCATCCAGGTAGGCAGCAGAGAAGGCCTCTAGGCCAGACAGTACCTGGTTAACCAACCGCTGGAAAGTGGCCGGAGCATTTTTCAGCCCGAAGGGCATCACCCGAAATTGAAAGTGGCCCTCGGGGGTGGAGAACGCAGTCTTCTCCTTTGCTCCGTCCGTCATGGCAATCTGCCAATATCCTGACGTCAGGTCGATGGTACTCAGTTACCGAGCTGCTCCCAGTCGGTCAATGAGCTCATCCGCCCGAGGGATCGGGTGAGCATCTGTCTTGGTCACTGAGTTCAGACCACGGTAATCCACACAGAACCGAAGTTCTGGTGTGGTGCCCGGTGGGGCCGCTTTCGGCACCAACACCACCGGACTAGCCCAAGGGCTGCTGGAAGGCTCAATCACTCCCAGCTCCAACATTTTGGTCACCTCACTCTGGATGCTGGTTCTTACTTTGTCGGACAGCCGGTAAGACTTGGTTTTTACTGGCGGGCTGTCCCCTGTGTCCACATCATGGGTACACAGGTGCGTGATTCCAGGCGTGAGGGAAAACAACGAGGCGTACTGCTCCAATACCTGGCAGCAGTTCCTCTGTTGCTCCACGGTCAAGGATGGGGAGAGGACCACTCCCTCCACCGATCCATTGTTCTCCTTGGCCGCCAGCAGGTCCGGAAGAGGCTCGCTCTCTTCCACTTCACTCCCATCCGTCACCATCAGGAGGGTAAGTTCTGACCGCTCCTGGTGTGGCTTAAGGCGGTTGATGTGGAACACCCTGTGGGGTTGTCGGGGGGTCTTGAGGTCTACTACATAAGTGGTCTGGCCTATTCTCTCCAAAATTTCGTATGGTCCAGTCCACTGGTCCTGGAGGGCGCTAAGCTCTCCGGGCTCCATGACCCACACCTTCTGTCCAGCATCCAACTGCACCGTCCGAGCATTCCGGTCGTACCACTCCTTCATGACGTCTTGACTAGCCTCAAGATTGTCTGAGGCCTCCTTCCACAGCTTGGCCATCTGGCTGCGGAACGCCAGCATGTAGCTGACCACATCACAAGGGAGCTTCTTAGAGGACTTCTCCCACCCCTCCTTCACGAGACTGAGGGGCTCCCTAACGGGGTGGCCATAGAGCAGCTCAAAGGGGCTGAAACCGACCCCTTCTGCGGCACCTCTCGGTAGGAGAAGAGCAGACAGGGTAAGAGGACGTCCCACTTCCGTCTCAAGTCCTCGGGTAGGCTTCGGATCATCCCCTTCAGGGTCTTATTGAAACGCTCCACGAGCCCGTTAGTCTGGGGTGGTAAGGAGTGGAGAACCTGTAGGTCACTCCACACTCCTTCCACATGGCCTGCATGTAGGCCGACATGAAATTCGTGCCCCTATCTGACACCACGACCTTGGGGAATCCCACTCGGGTAAAAATCCCCATCAAGGCCCGCGCCACCACAGGTGCAGTGATGGTCCTCAGAGGGATTGCCTCCGGGTACCGGGTGGCGTGGTCCACCAACACCAAGATGAACCTATGTCCCGAGGAAGTCGGCGGGTCCATTGGCCCGACAATATCAATTCCTACCCGCTCAAAAGGGGTACCGACAACCGGGACCGGTTCCAGAGGGACTTTCAACTTCGTCCCTGTCTTGCCACTCGCCTGACAAGTCACACAGGTCTTACAGAAGGTGTCAGAGTTAACTCTCATCCTGGGCCAATAAAAATGTGGGACCAATCGGGCAAACGTCTAGTCCTGGCCCAGGTGTCCTGCCAGTGGGATCTCATGTGCCAATTCCAGCAGGAAGGCTCGGTAGCATTGGGGGACCACTAAGGCCCTTGATGACCCATGCACCGGAGCCTTAGGCTCACTGTAGAGGAGACCATCCTCCCAGTAGACATGATAATTACCGGTCTCTTTACCAGTTGCTTGGTCTTCGGCCTGCTGCCGCATGCCTTCAAGCGTTGGGCACTCTCCTTGCGCCTGACAGAATTCCTCCCGGGTAGGCCCTCCTTCCACCTGCCACTCTGCAGGGGTCGGCAAGTCCCCCACGGGAACGACATCCACCTCAGCGGACTCCGGGGTCACCTCCGCGGGCTCCCCATCCATCT
Organism: Calotriton arnoldi; assembly: GCA_963921515.1. Lineage (NCBI taxonomy): Eukaryota > Metazoa > Chordata > Amphibia > Caudata > Salamandridae > Calotriton > Calotriton arnoldi. The sequence continues at coordinate 229,768 of CAWUFW010002807.1, forward strand.
CGCAGGGTGCATCCTCAAGGATGTCTTCTTGTCCGGCAGTGGGCTGGGCCATTGTTTCAGGCTCCAACCCGGTTTGAGTTCCTTGCCGGGCAGCCATGGACCGCGTGCCCACGCAAGTCCACCCTGGTAATCCCAGCATCTCCGCGTGGGCTTTGAACTCCACCTCCTTCCAGGCGGTATGTTCCAAGTCGTTCCCGAGCAGACAGTCAACTGGCATAGCAGGGCTCACCGCAACTCTCAACAGGCCTGAGACTCCTCCCCACTCAAAGGGAACTTGGGCCACGGGGTAATGACCCAGGCTATTATCAGCCATGACAACCGGGTGGAATACTTCAGGAATCACCTGCTCTGGGGACACCAGCTGACGTCTTACCATCGTCATGCTGGCACCTGTGTCCCTCAGAGCCTCCACCTCCTCCCCGTTCACCCGGACCCTCTGCCGGTACTTGGCAGTGTTCGAGGGTACCTGCACCCGTGGGATGATCTCTCTATCCCCCAGGGAAACTAAGGTCAAGCCTGTCCACTCACCTCCCCTACCTAGGGACAACTCCTCCCCAAGCGCTACACTGGCCACCCCGGGGCTCTTACCTCCTGTGGGGCTGGGGTCCTCTTGCGACACTGGGGATCCCCCTTGTAGTGTCCAACCTCCCCGCACTCGTAGCACCGGACAGTTCTGGGCTGCTGACTCCTGTCAGGGTAAGTGGGTTTCTGGAATCCAGATTGGGATGGGGAACCTACCCCTCTCCCAGGCGGTCTATTTTGGGGGCCTTTAAAGAACTCCTTCTTTTATCTCCCCTCTCTCTTCTGGGGAAAACTCTGTCCACCTTTCGGGGGTCTCCCCCGGATCCCTTGTGGGACACCCGAGTGCTAACCCAGGTATCCGCCTCCTCCGCAAGTTCCCGAGGATCGGTCAGCTTGCGGTCCACCAGGTGTTGGCGCAGCTCTGGAAACTCTTATCTAGAAGGTGCTCCCTTAAAAATAGATGGTACAGCCCTTCATAGTCACTCACTTGGCTGCCACGCACCCAACCCTCCAATGCCTTCCGGGCATAATCAAAAAATCCACCCAGTTCTGTGTGGGAAGCTTGTGGCTGTTGCGGAACTTTTGGCGATACTTTTCTGGGGTGAGGCCAAACTTTTTAAGCAGGGCCTCTTTCATGACAGGGTAATTGGTCTGATCACTTTTATCTAAGGTCAAGAGTGTGTTCCTTGCCAACGGAGGTATGTATTTGTACAGGCCTCCCCCCAGTACTTCTCAGGCACCCCATGGGCCACCAAAGACACCTCATATGCCGCCAACCACTTATCAATGTCATCCCCTACACTGAAACTGGCCATCACTTCCTTAGGTAGGTAAAACTTCGGCTCTCGTGGAACCTCAGCGGGTACGCTGCCACCATTCAAGTTGCCCTGCATCTCCATCTGCAAGGCTCGGAGCTCTAATTCTTTCAGGCTAAGCTCATGCGCAAGCTTCCTTTCTTCCATGGCTAGCCTTGCCTGTTCTCGCTCCCTGTCCATCCTAGCAAGTTCTAACTTCAATTGCCTCTCCTCCCTCCTGTCCTCAAATTCCTCTGCAGACAAACTCCCCCCTGACGCACTACTGCCTGCCCTGGAACGTCTTCCTGGCAACACATTCTCGCTAACGTCAATGCGCAGTAGGTCCAGTTCTCCTGGGTCGTCTGTCTCCCCCTGCTCCTCGTCCCCTCTTCCTCCCGGGTGGGCCATTACCCATGCCCTCAAAGCTTTCTGAAGCTCCTCTTTCCTGGCGCCTCACTTGACGGACACCCCCCTCTCTAGACAGAACTCCTTGAGCTGCGCCACCGTATACCTTTCTAGGTCGGCCAACTCAAACTCCATCCTGCTAGGTGGGGCCCCAGACAATTTAGAAAAAAAAGGGTTCTAGAATGTAGGTAGCAGGTCTAACGCAGGAGTGTACACAATCAGGCAATCACAAAAATTCTTAGCACTTGCATTTAAATAGGTGTCTAATTGCGGCGCACACTGAGTCCCTGTAGGGTGCTGCACAAGCACAAGTCCTTATCCCACCGCTGAACACCAATGTTAGAACCGGGGTCGCCGATTCCCACGCGGTAGCTTGGCGCGAGGTAGGAAGGCACCCGAAGGCAATGTGTTAAGCACTTGTGCAGCACACTCTCACACTGACTCAATAATGCGCAACAATAAAGGGGGATACCACACCAGGCTTTGTTGTAAAAACACAAGATCCTTTATCTCATTTAAATTAGCAGTTGATAATGCAGATAATCTTAGGCAACATTTCATTGTAGTTTCATAAACTAGTGCGTAAATTTCACTTAAGCACCTTAGAACAGTAGAACGTTACGCCCTTAAACAGGCAGTATCAATAACCTCCTAGAAAAGCAGGCAACACTGTAGGTCATAGACTGTAGGTCAAAAACATGGACTTTAATACAGTTGGCGACATGCAATTAGCTAGACATTAGATGCACATTACACTGTAGATGAGGAGGAACCTATATCAACCTAGGCGCAACCACATTCAGTACAGTGGGTGTCGCAAAGCAGGTAGGCCTACAACATAAGAACACTTTAACTCTTGGCAGGTGAACACAGGCTCAATTCAGGTAAGTACGTTCAATTCTCTACAGGCCTTGCTGTAGATTAATCACCCCACCTTTGTACCATCTCACACCATAAAAGACTTGATACCGGTAGGCGCTTAACATGGGAGGCACAGCTTAATCCCGGTCACCCAGGTGACCTCCCTTGTGGAGGTATTTCCTTGCAGGGACAGTTAGCACGCGGGGTTCCACTTTTAGGGCCATTCCCCCGTGAAGGGTAGGTAATCACGCTCGATGAGGGGGCCTGGCCTAAGCATTTAACCAGGGCCCGGGCTCAGGCGCTGGGGAGGCAGTCACTCGGCCGAATGAGGGCTACTGCCCCTTTCAATCCACTCAGGGCAGTGCGGGGGAAGCGTCTCTGGTCGGAGGCCTTCACGATGGCAGGGATTCCCCCCCCTCAGGGCCTCCCGGGCTCACCTGACTGTCCCGGTATTGCTGTTGGGCCAAGATGGGGCCGGACGCCTCTGCTCCGGTCAGCCCGCCTCTATCTGCACATGGGGCCCAGACCGGGGGAGGCGGCCCGTGCTCCCGGACTCTCCGTGCTCCTTCCCTTCTTGTGGGGATCCCGGGGGCTCCCGCTGGCAGTGGAGCCCCTCCGGCGTGGTTCTTCCCTGGGCTCCGGGCCTCCGGCAGCCTCCGGACCCGGGGACCAATGGCGTCGCGGCTTCGTTGGGGGCGCGGCCTCTGACGCGGCCGGTGCTCGCGTCGCCTAGCGACGCCTCCCGCCTCCTTCAGGCCCAGCGCGGCCTTCGCGGTTCTTCAGGCCCGGCGCGGCCTTCCCTCAGCCGCGGCGGCCCTTCTTCCACTCCGGGGGCTGCGGCGGCGATGATACTGGGCGCAACGCCACTCTAGGACAGCGCGGGGGCCGCGGCGGCACTTTGGCAGGTCTCCGCTTCTTCTTCCACGGTCCCTGGGCCTCAGCGGTGAGTTCTCCGGCCCAGTAGGCACCCAGGGGAGCGCGCTGCACAGCGCTCAAGGGAGCAGTCACTGTCTCTGGCCAGCACCTCGTGGGCAGCAGGTGCTGGTGATTCAGCGCTAGGGTAGCGCACAGGACAGGGGAGCAGGACGCAGGTTAGGGGGCCCAGCGCTTAGAAGCACAGCGCTTGCCGGCCACAGCACTTGCAGGGGAGACAGGCAGATTGGCACACAGCGCTTCTTCAGGGCACAGCATACAGCGCTTTACCTGGTGATCCCCAGCTGCATGTACAGATTGCAGTGGCTTGATGACAGTCTCTTGGTTTCAGGCTTGTGGTTTCTGGGTTGCTGTATCGGCACTTGCAGTTACTTGGATGCAGTTACTTGAGGGGAAAAGGGGGTTGAGTTGGTGGGCATAAGGGCCGGACGGTTCCCTGCAGGCACACTGGAGGTGGTTCCCTGGGTCCCCTCACGCTGGGCAAGGTCAGTGGGTGGAAGGTGTTCCTCAGCTATCTTAGCACAGCAGTGCCTCAGCCCAGTCAGTACCAGTAGTGTAGGCCTCCCCCCTAGGCCCGACAGCCTATACTCCGGAGGTTCCCCCAGGTCCAGTGGTGCCCCAACTGACTAAAAGATTTCCCTCCAAACCTCTTAAACCCCTAGGTCAGGTGACCCTCCTAAAGGCGGCAAAACATAACTCCTCCCCAAGCTGGAAGGTTCTAGAAGCTTCCCTCATGTCTGGCCATGAGGCCCAGGGGCGGGGACGGCATGGATACTGTATCATTATGTCCCCGCCTGATCCTGACTACTAGTATGTGTATGCAAAGGCCACTCCGCAGTAGCAGGGGCCTGTGGCAGCCATCTTAAAAGGAGAGAGCACCTGCACCTCAGCACTGTCTGGCAGTGGTAAGGCGCCCAGAGACCTAGGTCCAACAAAAATGTAGTGGCAAAAATGAGGCGCAAAGAGAAAAAAACGGGGTAAGACCACCCTAGGGCTGACAGGTCTAACACTGTCCCTGAGACAGATTTTCGCCCTCCAGGGGAGACATGTAAATAACTCCTAGAAAAGGACACAATAGAAGCCTATGTGGGGGGGAGATGTTACCTCTCCCTGGCAGAAGCCACACCGGTGTTGGCCCAAAAGATCAGCTCCCCTTTGAAGGGCAAATGGCATACACTGGGGAGAGGGGCTGCTCTATCGTTTAGGTAGACAGGCTAGCACTAGTGGCAGAGAGGGAAGCCAGTTCTCAAACCGTTTTTTCAGGGGCTTGTAATCCCTTGGTAGCCACACCTTTGGGTTGGGCTAGGGAGCTCTGCATGCGGAGAGAGGGGTTCTGCTATGTTGAAATGGTCAGAATGGAGCCTTCTGGGATAACTAGATTCCACACTAAACAGGAAGAAGTCATGAGTAGGGAGGGTACCTGGTAGCCTTTGGCTATGGACCACGACCTCCCCTGAAGGCATTTTCTGTACATAAAAATTACACCCTGGTACCCAAAACTAATAATTTTAGCCATCATTGTATTCAATATAGTTCTGTGGATACCATCAGTGTCTGGCAAATCGGATGTATGATTATATTGGTTGTTACATACAGAGCAATACTGTGGTGGTGTCTAATGTAATTTATTGTATGTATTTGTAATTGGTGTATTTGAAGTGGAATAGTTTATATAAATAATTATATTTATTTTAATTACGCTTGTCCCCAATATCTTTAATTCAAATTTCATTTGGTTTAATGTTTAAAACATGTATATATTATCTCGATGTTGAAAGGGTAACCCCCGCTCCTCCGAATGCCCTTTTTTACTTTATTTATTGTATTATATATAAAATAATGTATTTTCCTTAAACATTCTTGACAATCCAAAGTTAATTCATCAAATTTAATTTAATTACATTTTTGTTAATAACCCAGACCCCCAAATAAATTATTTTAATTACTTGGGTTGCTGTAGTGGACCCTGGATGTAGTGGTAGGGCAATGTGGTTGTAGGGAAAGGTAACAGAGGGGCCATGTAATAGGTGAGTTGGATGGAATGTTGCTCTTAACAATAACATTCACCATCACACAGACTCCTTCCTTGAAGATAGTGTTACGGTCAAGTGACTAAAACTGAGACTACTGGCAGAGGAGAAAGAATGCACTACAAAGGCTTTGTGGAAAAGATGTTGCTTCAGGATCTGCCTTTGACAATAGAGACAGCACCTACATTACACTCTGCTTGAAAAACATTTTCCATCTTTTGATCCCATCTTTCTGTTCTCAGTCTATCATGAAAAACTAAAGTTGCAGACTTGACTGTATGCAAGAAGTCTGTGTAGCTGCCACTGTATGTGCCGCTCAGTGTGTCTGAGGCTGAGATGGATTGTGGCTGAAGGTTTTTCAGGCTCAAGCAAGATTGGGAAGAAGAAAGTACTGGGTCACTAAGGGTCTGAGTGTGTTGCAGCACATATTAAAGTGGCAACAGAGTAGTTAAGTGAATCTTAGCATCTCCTTCCCACCTTTCATTGGTAGCACCCATAACACTGACTCGAATCGTAGCAGTACTCCTAACCCAGACTCCGAGTGAAATCTTAGCTACACAATTTTTTATTGTGTCAGAAGTGTTAGCAGACTATTGTAACCTGCAAAGTAAATTACAATTTTGCATCACTCCCCCACCATCCTACCCCTGGTGATAATCGACATCGATTGAAACCTTTGCAAACCCCTCAAAATTCAGTGTAAAGTTTTACTTCTGCATCATCTTCAGCCTTCCCTGCGTGAACCATAAGCAGCAGCCTAACTCTGACTTTGTGTGAAACCTTGGCAACACCATCAGCCTTTGATGTAAACCATTAGTGGCACCACAACACTAGTTGTGAAACTAAGCAACAGTTCAAACCCCAACTGTGTGTGAAATCTTAGTAATAACCACTACCCTGTTTGTGAGTAAAAGCATGGCCACACTCCCCAAGTTTGAATGGCCTCAGAAGCAGGAGCCAAATTCAGATAACAAATCTCATTCTTTAGGGAAATCTAATTGTTTTATCAAACTCTTTATTTATTCTCTATGTCAAATATATGTTTGTCTCCCTTTGTTCTCCTCTAGATTTTACCTTGGAGGACCAACCAGTGTGCGTGGATTTAGCATGTACAGCATAGGGCCCCAAAGTGAAGGTCTGCTTTCTTTTCTCATCTTTTCTTAATTCTTTGGAAAATAGTTTGCTGTTTGTTTTCAGGATAACCACGTAAAGTATTTATTTTATTTACCTAACAATGTTGTATCCTGTGGTTCTAGCTTCAAGGGCAATTGAGCATAATAATGTAAAATGGCAAGATAAATTGAGGATGATATAACATTTAGCAGAATAAAGCTCAACAGAGGAGGAAAACCCAGCATTAAAAACAGAGATGCAGTATCCAAAATTAGAACAGGCTAGGTGAGCACTCTGGGTTTCTGAAACTTATATATACAACTTTTTGAAAAACCATATGCTCTAATTTCTTCTTGCCATGTCAAGATTACTATTTTTCTGTTTGGAAAAATAGTGCCAGTACAACATTTGGCTGCGATGATGACTAAATAAATGTTAATTCCAGCTCTTGGATTTGACAACAGTCCTCACCTTTAAGTATGAATGAAGCCATACTAGCACACGTTGCAACGGGCAGATAATGGATATGTGATCTTTTTTGGGGAACCTAACATATTCTGATAGTGAAGTAGCATAAAACTTTCCTTTCACTTTTTCATTTTTTATCTTGATTTTTCAAAATAAGATTTGCTTTGCTATATGTAAGTTGTCTCAAGTGGGCAGGTTTGAAGTCTTGAAATCTTAAAAGCAATAATAGCTTTTAGAAGGAAACAGTGAAGGTTGATTAGGATGAGAGTTATGTAATGTGTTTTTTGCTCCTGAAGGATAACTTTTACGAGTGACCAAGATTGAAACCATCCTATAATCAAAAGGCATCCAAATAGTATTTCAAGGAGGTCATGCCACCAGAGGTAAAGCTGTCTGGTAAAGCGGGGTGTGATCTGTAAATTGACCGATGTGGGTCTGCCATGAGTTCTGCAGTTACCAGCAGTTTTATATAGATGTTGAACAGAATAGCTGTGGGCCCTCAAAAGGGAAGTTGGGTGCTAAAGATCTGAAGGACTCCAGTATTTCTAATTGTGTACTAAGAATAAGGAAGAGAGTAGACTTCGGACCACTCCTCTGATCCTTATCTGTGTAGATAAAGATAGCTAAGAGTTCCTATTAATATGCTGTGTGCTGCATATCTGTTAGAAATGGGGGTCTCTCGTTGGCAATGGTTTGTACCTTTGTCCAAGTAGGGACCCTTCTTCCTAGTCAGGGTAAGGGGGATACACTTCTAAAATAACCCCTGCTAACCCCCTTGGTAGCTTGGCACGAGCAGACAGGCTTATCTCAGAGGCAGTGTGTAAAGCATTTGTGCACATGTTATACAGTGAAAGCACGACAAATGGACACCACACCAGTTTAGAAAAATAAGTAATCTTTATCTAAACCAAACAAGATCAAAAACGATAAAAATTCAACATACAGTTATCAAGATGTGACTTTTAAAAGGTCAAAAGAGTTCTGTCCATAGCAAACTATAGATGCAACACTTTCAGCACAAAGTACCTTGGATGCGTCAAAATGATAAACAAAACAGCCACAGGGAAGTTGATGGATCGGTTCCTTACGCACAGGGAATGTGATATGTCGGTTTCTTGCTCCAGGAGAGGTGATGCGTGGGTTCCTTAGTGCCACGCAGGGGAGGTGATGCATCATTTCCTTACTGAAGAGGAGGTGATGCGTTGGTTTATTACTGTGTGGCGAGGTGATGCTTTAGTTTCTTACTGTGGCCCTGGCGTAGTTGTAGACTTGCCGCCCCGGTGCTATGCTTGGGGATTCGGGGATGCGTCGGTTCTCAATGCAACGGCGCTGCGTTGATCTCTCCAGCCGCGGTGCGACGATGTGGCGATTCTGGCAGTCGCACAGCAGGGCCTGTGACGGAATTGGTGCAGTGATCTTGGACTTCGGAGATCGGTGCACAAGATTCAGCGCATGGCGATTTCTGCAGCTGCGGGCAGGCGCTGCGTCGGTTTCTTCAGCGGCACGGTAGTGTTGCGTTGGATGCGGGTGCGGATGCGTCACACTTCTTTAGTTGCTTCTCTTTTCCCAGCACCCAGCAGCAGGAACAACGCCCAGAAGCCCAACACAGGAACAGGCACCTCTTGGCAGGTCAGAACTCCCAGCAAAGGAGTTCAGGGGAGCTGGTGGTGAAGTCTTTGTGTCCCTGAGACTTCAGGACAGGAGGCACTTGCCAAGTCGACATGGCGGTACTTTCTAAAAGTGGTATTTTCAAACACACAATATAAAAATCATCTTTACTAAAAGATGCATTTTTATATTCTGAGTTCAGGCATATCAAACTCCATCTTTCCATCTTGTCCCAATGGGAAGTTTTATTTATAAGATGTTATAAATAAACTCCCATTCTATCCTATGGGACAGATAGCCTTTCAATAGTGAAGCACAAAATACACTATATTTCACTTTCAGGACATGTCACACACATCAGTACGTGTCCTTTCTTTTACATACACTACACCCTAACCACAGGGGTACCTTGGGCCTTCCTTAGGGGTGACTCGCATGTAAGGAAAGGTTAGGGCCTGGCAAGTGCACTTGCCAGGTCGACATGGCAGTAGAGACTGCACGCAGACACTGCAGTAGCAGGTCTGAGAACCTTTTTCAATGCTGCTTGTGTGAGTGGCACAATCAGTGCTGCAGGCCCACTAGCAGCATTTGATTTACAGGCCCTGGGCACACTCCGTGCACTGTACTAGGGACTTAATATCAAATCAAATAAGCCAATTAGGGAAACACCAATCCATAATAACAATTTACACAGAGAGCATATGCACTTTAGCACTGAAAAGCAGTGGTAAAGTGCCCAGAGTCATAAAACCAACAAAAAAAGTGTCAAACAGGAGACCAAAAAGTCTGGGGGCAAACCCGCTGGACAAGCCAGGTCTAACAATATCTATTATTTATACTATCAAGTAGGATCAGCTGCAAACATCTCTATTGTCCAAGACTAGCAGATTACCATCCAGCCACAATATTGTTGCAGTCTCTGAAATACACCCCGGTACAGTAACTCAACCGAATTTAGATAACTGTAGCTAGTAATATAAAAGCTAAACAGCAACCACTTTTTTTTTTTTAAACAACTTTCCTAAAAAAGTGGAGGTCAAGTTTCAGAGGTCATAGGGATCCATAATGACCTTCCTCAGAAGAAATGCTTAAACGCCAGCATTTAAAGTTGTGGAGAAGATGCATTAGAATAGAAATGCATTGAGGGTTTAGAGGATTAACAAAACTGAAGCACTAGAACTCTTCTTCACCAAATGTGATAGTTGCATCACCTGTGCATTAAATAGGTTGGAAGGATGAAAGTGTAATGTTGTTGGACTCCAGAGGCTGGAACTTGGAACGTCATGAAGTTTTACAATGAGAGATGTCAGTCATTTCAAGCTCAAGATATTTCATTTCATTAGGACAGATTAACACATTCAGAGGAGGCGAAGGCAATGTTGGCGGCCATTTCTGCTGAGCATGGGAGATGTAAATAATTGAAGTTCTCTCCACAGCGGCGAAAAGAGGTCTCTCAGATTTAGACACCAATTTGATTTGGGAAAGCATAAAGGGATTTGATTAGACTGATTAGTGACCAATACTCATTTCGGACTTCCGTGTTTGGTGTTTTCGGTTATCTCCACATTTTGTCTGCTTTCCCGTTTAGGGATTTTTTGAGTTTAGATTGCTTGAGGTCCAGAGTGCTCCTTTTTTGTTATCAGACTTTCAGAAGGAGGAGCTAATGTATAATAGTTAACTATTGCAGTCGAAAATCAGCGTTAGAAGGTCATCACTCTTTGGATAACACTCAGTGAAGATAGGGTATCCAAATGTTTTAGATGACTGAGATAAATGTTGTTTTGAGTAGGATGGCAAAACAGTCTCAGCAGCCCAAAAGCCCAAAAGCCTGATATATTACCACGTTATGCTTATGTGAAAACATCAATTGTGAGGAACAACGTAGGATGCTGAATTTTACTAAGCTGCTGGCAGAAGAGGTTAGGATTGTTACAGTGAATATTAAGATATTTCATCATGATGTTCAAAGAAAAAATAGGGATATTGAGCTGACAAGGTATTTTAGATGTTCAATGAAAATATAATTGAGGCCACGTAGGGCAATAAATTAATGTTGAATCCTCGAGGAATAAAATAAATGTTAATCTCCAACAAAAGTGTCACCAATTTGGGGGTCACATCTTGTATGAAGATTTGCTGACTAGTCCAAGTTCACCATGTTTCGAAACCTGCCTTTAAGTAATATTGTGTAGTCATCCGGTTTGAATATATCACAAGGGGCAGAGAAGCATGTTTTAGTCGTAAAGTGATTAACAGATGATAGCAATAGATTTATGATTAAAGGCATGCATTTTAGAGCTTTCAGTTCAGATTGACGTCTAGGTCGATTGGTGTGAATAGGTGTAAGTAGAGATGTGAATTAACTTCTCAGGGTGAGCGGTTTGCCATGGTTTGGGGAGTGCTGTGGCACTGCATCTTTTGTTAAGGAAGGTTATAGTTCTAGCAAATGATAGGGTCTGAAAGTCAGTGCCCTATTGCATCAACTGTAGGCATCTGTGTTTGAGCTCATGGTCACAGATTCCAGTGGGGGTGTACCGGAGGATGATAAAATGAGTGCAATTGAGTTGGGCAGCAAAAGACACAGCATGCATATTTACACACTCAAACTGGAAAGTATATTTGGATATTTACAGAAATAAACTGGACACTCTATTAGAAGAGAGCCCCATACAAATCAATTTTATCTTTGTAATAAGATAAATGGGTTAGTCGGCTCCTGAATGAAATAAGGGGCATTGATCGGCTAAAATAACTCTTTTAATCAAGTGTTCTTGGTTCAGCAGGGATGTTATTGCATATTCTTGGTGCTGCCCTAGAGAACGACTGAGTCCATGTTTTCTGTTCATTGAGTTTGGGGATTTCAAGCACTAACCCTTATTTACTTATTTAGTTTCTCTTTCTCCCTAGGGCTTGCAGTTTATATGCTAGATGGGTCAGGCAGTTATGGTACACAGCTTTATGTGGTAAGAATGATGACCTAAGAATGCAGCCCTTTTGTGCTGATAGCAGTTCAAAGGTGTTAGAATGGTATGCCAGCAATGTTACGTTATGGGGTTTTCGAAAAGTTGGATATGTAAAATGAGTAGGAAGTGAGTGCTATCCTACATGTATCTAGAATGCATAAGCAAAATGAAAGAGAGACTCTGGCATAGGCACTCTGCAAAGGTATGTTCAAGGGTATCTTAGACAGAACAATATATAATGAAAACTTCCAGTAGAAATAATTAGGGTTTTGTGATCAAAGGAAGTCCAACAAGAGTGCTCAAATTTAGATCATATACAATACCTTGCTAGATAGAAACATGTAAGAAATATATTATCCTCAAAATATAGGGTGGCTAAGCTCCAAACTATCCTGATTTATTTGGGATTTGTACACAGCTAAGGTCTATGCTTTCCAAGGATAAAGCATCCAGTGAGACCAATGTAGGTCAGACAACATTTCTGACCTGAACTGTTTGTTGTTAGTCATTTGCATTATATGTTGAAGTGTTTGTGGTTCCTTGCTGCAGTTATAGTGGATTTTAAGGTGGCCCAACAATTGTGGTTGACTGTTTGTAATGAATTTAAGCAGAGGTTCATTAAGCTGGTGTTTGTGATTGGTGGCTCCTGATACTACTTTCAGCATTGGCAGTGAAAGTTGTGCAATTGGTTTCAATAGTTGAAGTGTTAATGACTATCTAGGTTTTGGGACAGCGATCAGCCAGTTAGATCAGTGTCTTAGTAAATGCTGCCACACGCCCACCAGAGATCTCATCATGTAAACCAGAGGAAAGGCAGGCAGCCTGATAAAGTAGACAATCAGATATTTGAGCTTCATTTCTGGGCAAAGGCTGAAAACATGATCTTGTGACTCAAAATCTAGACCAAGGAAACGGTTTAATAAAAACGATGCCCCAGTTCATTTGCATTGAAAATGTATTTTGCAATTTAAATCAACCAAATTTGCATAAAGGGAATGTTTCCCACTGGCTGGTACTGGATTGATATGGAAATACTTATAAAGAGGCACAGACAGCTCGCAGATTCAGGGCAGTAGCTATCAATATAGGACAGGGGGTGCCATGGAACTTTTCAGTGTCATTCAGGAATTCACCAACCCACGCAGCGAAGCCACAGACATCACCCCATCCCAAAACCTCTGCGACAAGCTTGGAACCTATTTCCACCTCAAGATCAACAAGCATTGGCATAGCCAATAGGTCTCGCCTTTGGGACCTTATAAGTATTTATCCATGCAACAGTTCATGTTGTTGCACCAAGGATATTGTGCCTCATAACTAAATACTTATAAGGTCCCAAAAGCGAGACCTATTGGCTATGCCAATGCTTGTGTTACCAGTCATTGGCGCATGCATTTTCATCCTTGCCTTTTCTGTCGACATTCCATTTATAACCAGAAACTCTGGGTTTGATTCCACCAGTTTAACTACTCATTTTCTGAAGCCAGGACAAGTTACCATGAGTGGCATTAAATCACCATGAGTTGTGTCAGATCACTTAGCCTAATCCATGCAACCCTGCCAGATCCCTCCGATCCTCGGGCGCGGAGCTGGCTGTGGTACCTCTATTTAGGAAGAAAAGATGGGGTGGCGCCCCCTTCTCCCTGCTTGCGGCCAGGGCTTGGAAGGCCCTTCCCTAGAACTTACGCTCAATGAAAGGACGAACACTCTTTCAAACGTAGTCTCAAAACATGACTGTTTCAAACTGCCTACCAGTAGGCTGGCTCTTGCTCCAATCTGCTTCTAGTCTGCTTAGCGCCATCTCGCTACGAGTAGCTGGCGCTTTACACATTTCTGCTGGATTCCACTCTGAAGGCAGGATGTGCCCCACAGATCTGTATTTTCTGTTAACTGAGCCATCTGACACATGCGGGTGATCCAAAATCCTTAAAATTCTTACCTGGTTTTGCTTCAACCACAACCATAAATGTTTTCTAATTGAGCATTACTAACTCTAATGCCAGCGGCTCATCATTCCAACGTTTAATCACATTTTGTCTGGCATTGAATGAGAGTGGCACCCCAGTAAACGACACCTGCAAGTAATACATCAAGCATGCCAACAACATGCCATTATGGGGAGCTGGTAGCAGGTTACAAAGGCTGTTTCGCACGTTACATTTTCCAGGTGTCCAGCACTGCACACTGCTTTGTTTATTTATTGGTTTACTGAGTAGTGTAAGGCTCAGCTTCCCTCAGGTCTATCGTGCAGTAGGGGGAGGCACATCCACCCACACCAGAGCAGGGATGCCTTTCCCAAATCTCCCTGGTGGCACCATCTACTATTCTCACCCAGGCTCTTTAATAATCAGGTCACTCTGAAGTTCCCACAACGATGCACTAGCAATACATTTTTTGCTGTTCCCAAAATCAGGAATCAACTGACTGACTACTTTACACTGGCTCAGTGTCTGCAAAGCTATCCCTCACACTCCCTTCATTCTCCACTCCATGCACAAGATGCTGATACATACCGATGCGACAAGTCTGGAGCACATTCCCCGGGCTTCACAGATGACAGCCAAACACTATAGTCACAAGTGACAGCTCTACGACCATGCACGAAGCAGCCACTTAGTTGACAAACGATAACATGCTTTGGGGCCCCGTCAAGGGGTAGGGAAGCCCCATAGAAGCGGAACAATGCAATACAAATACAAAAGCTACGGTAATCCAGACGCTAGTATTGATAACGCCAGCTACATATCCCACAACCTAAGGTTATCCAATGACAAACTCCTGGAAGTCTCCAGCATAATCAGAAATACAACAGATAACCCGCTTTTCTGGAGGCGGCAGCAGGTTTCTGGCAAACTCTTCCACTGGCACTTTCATCTGTCCTAGTCTGGTTTCTTTTAGAGAAGATTCCAGGGCCTAGTAATCCGCTAGGTATTATGCTGGATGTTGTGCTTTCTAATATAGAATAATATAACACAGCCTCATAGCTCTGCAAATATCAGCTGTTACCTTACTCAACTGCGGTCATGATCTGGACCTCAAAAGAGTGAAACGCCAAGTCGACACTACAGGAGTTCAAACATGTGATTTGCAGTTTACTCTTACATCTTTACGGTGTGTGCCTCAACCCACTGAACTATCAAATTGTGGTGCACTTTCAAAAGGTATCTGCTACTCTTCGAATAAAATTGTCTGTTAGAGGGCAATTAAACGTGTTTCCGGTAATATATTGTGCCAGTGTATTCCCTGTAACCGGGCTCCTGTGGACAGGGGCAAGGCACCCATGCTTCTATTCTATTCTACATGTCCTTTTCATGTGAAATACAATTCCCCGTTGATTTGAGGAGACTTGAATTTAATGCTGAGAAAGCTATGGATATATTTAATAATATACTAGCATACAAAGGGAACTTACACTGAATATTAAAACACCCACATTAAACGTCTGTTGATGGAGCACTGGTCCACCCCCACAATAATAAGAGCGCCCTCCTCCCCATAATGTGTGAACTGAAACGAGCAGCGCGAAGGCCTTTAATCCACACAGATCCTTCTGCAAATACACAAAGCCTTCTTTTAAATTGTTTATTTGTGTTGCGCCCACATAGGCTGAGATGCTTAGACATGGGACATGGCCCCGCAGAAACGTGTTCAGGCGCTGATCAGAGCAGGGGAGATTGGGATGAGACAAAGACGCCACTGTTTCTGCAGAAATATCGAACGTTTATCAGTGTGACAGCCACAGGCCGCGGGAAAGGAACGTAAACACGCCAATTAAAAACACGTTTCCTCACATGTAGCCAGCTAGATAAAAAGCCCTCTTTCGCACGTTTTGAGGAAAGCAGAGCTAATGCAGTGAGCCCCGCATTAGGCTCGGAGGCTGGCTGCCCCAATAATTCTCGTGCCAAGGAAAACCACCAGACTGCTGCCGACAATGAACATTTCACACGCTGATCGAGAGATAGACACCCACAAACATCAAGAAACATCCGGGCAATTACTGCCAGAACCAGACGCTCGTGCGTCATTGCCTTTTCCCCGCACGGCCGGCATGTGTTTCCAATTATCGCGCACGCGTCTGGGCACGATAATGGGAAACAGATGTCGGCCGCGCGGGTAACCGCACGAAAAGGCCATGACGCACGAGCGTCTGGTCAGCTTTTCGAATCCCCTACATAATGCTTCGCCAGAAGCAGCGCTTGCGCGCTACTCTAGGCTCAACCTAAAAACCTCTAGGACAACTTCATCGACCATCCACCAGGCACCACAGACGGCCCCCCAGAAACACCAGCCAGCCCACCATCTCCAACTGGACACCGATCATTGCCGAAGACACCGCCTCGACCATGAAAAGCATCCACTCGGGGGGGGGGGGCCCACCGACTTCTGCCCCCCTCACATCTACCACAGCTGCGGCCGCCATCGCACCCGATCTACAACGCACCATCAACACCACCTTCAAAACAGGCACCTTCCCAGACGACTGGAAGCGCGCAGAAGTCAGACCCCCCTGCTCAAGAAGCCCACAGCTGACCCCACCGACCTCAAGAACTATCGGCCCATCTCGCTCCTCCCCTTCGCAGCCAAAGTTGCAGAGAAAACAGTCAACCGGAAACTGACACGATTCATTGAAGAGAGCGCCGTCCTCGACCCGTCCCAATCCGGATTCCGGAGCAGCCACAGCACAGAGACCGCCCTACTCGCCGCCACAGACGACATCCGCACCCTCCTGGACCAAGGCCACTCTGCAGCCCTCACCCTACTCGACCTATCAGCGGCCTTCGACACCGTCTCCCACCACACACTAGTCACCAGACTACACGACTCAGGCATACAAGGAACAGCCCTGGACTGGATCCGATCATTCCTCACCGGAAGAAGCCAAAGGATCAGACTCCCACCCTTCCTCTCCGACCCCACGAAAATCACCTGCGGAGTCCCACAGGTTTCATCACTGAGCCCCACCCTCTTCAACATCTACATGGCCCCCCTCGCAGCCATCGTCCGACAACACGGCCTCAACATCGTATCCTACGCCGATGACACCCAGCTCATCCTCTCCCTCACCAAAGACCCCACAACTGCCAAACTCAACTTCCAGAAAGGAATGCAAGACGTCGCAGTCTGGATGACCAACAGCTGCCTGAAGCTCAACGCTGAGAAGACAGAAGTCCTCGTCCTCGGTACCACCCCTTCTGCATGGGACAGCACCTGGTGGCCGACCGCCCTCGGAAGCCCACCTGCCCCCTCAGACCACGCCAAGAACCTCGGCATCGTACTCAACTCATCACTCACCATGAACCGACAGGTCAACGCCGTCACCTCCAGCTGCTTCAACACCCTCCGCATCCTCCGCAAGACCTTCAAGTGGATCCCCCCTGAGTCAAGGAAGACAGTCACCCGCGCACTCATCACCAGCAGACTGGACTATGGAAACGCACTCTACGCCGGCATCAACAAGTCCCTACTCCGCAAACTCCAGACAATACAGAACACCGCCGCCAGACTCGTCCTCGGCATCCCCCGACACGAACACATCAGCCAACACCCACAAAGTCTCCACTGGCTCCCCTTGGAGAAAAGAGTCACTTTCAAAATCCTCACTCACGCCTACAAATGCCTACACAACAACGGACCCAAATACCTCAACAACAGAATCAACTTCCACGTACCCAAAAGAAACCTCCGATCTTCCAACCTCGCACTGGCCGAAACCCAGCGCATCCACAGAGCCAGAGCAGGCGGAAGATCTTTCTCTCACATTGCAGCCAAGACCTGGAACGAGCTACCGGCAGACATCAGACGCGCCCCCTCCCTGAACACCTTCAGGAAGACCCTCAAGACCTGGCTCTTCGGCTAAACAGATCTGCGGACCCTAACCCCTCCCCCCCGCCTCAACGCCTTGAGACCCTCACGGGTGAGTAGCGCGCTTACAATTCCCTGATTGATTGATTGATTGATTGATGGAACAGGTTGCCGATAGGTGTGACGGCCCCTCTGGACCCCATTAGGCCGCATTTTATTACCAAACTGTGGCAAGGGGGTCATTTATTTTGCTTTCACGTGGGTTCATGGCACCCTTGGTACGATACTGCACAGTGAGTGTAACGTTTCTTTTGACACAGTTAACAAAATAATTGATGCGAATATTCAGTAAATCAGTGCTCAGGGGACTGATCCCATATATGCCCCTAGACAAGCTGCACATAATTCCTTATCGAGAAAGAGATTCCCTAAAGATTCACTAGTAAATAAAACATGCTTTCAAATGCTTGCTTGGGCGTTTGCTGTTGCACATAAAATAAATACTAGCACACTTGTGTGCCATAAAGGAGTAGACCTCAACAAGAGGGCCACTTTCATCATGCCAGAAAAATGTAATCGGTGCAAAATAATAAACTTTGACTGAGTAATCTCGTTTAAATACAAACTAATTTAAGCTGAATTCCCTATTCATCTGAGCTTTTGTCAATAACCTTGGGAAATTTGAAGCCAAATGGGTGGCTTGTGCTTTTAATTTGTTTAATCCCAAATACTTTAACAATGATGAGGCACATTGTGGCGGTGGAAGACCTCAGGTGCATTGTGGCTGTTGCCACTGGTGTTGCCTGTGCCTATAACCTGCTCTGTGGCTGCCTCTGCTCACTGAGTGTTTGCTGTCTGCTTCCTCGATCTAATGACTGTGAAAAATGACAGTCTTACAAAATGGTTCCTTCTCACAGGATGCTGCAGTCCTTTTATTCCTATCTGTCACTTGCTCATGTCTGCACTTATTGGCATTGGATGTGAGGAGACACAGATCAGACACTGCGTCTGCTATATTTACAGAGAAGGAATAGTCTCTGTAAATATACCAGACGTTGGTCCGTTCTCGCTATGCAGCTGGATTCAAGCCAGTCTGGCTGATAAGGGTGGTACCCCGAAACTGGTTCAAGGATGCTTGTTTTCCGGTGCAGGGAGGACTTGGCCGGGCAGTTCGGGCTGGACTGTCCCCATGGGGAGCAGGTTCAAGCCTGATTTGCAAATGGCTGGTGCCAAAGTGGGTTGGCATGGTGAGTTAAAAAACGATGGATTTAACCCAGATCTGCGACTGGGGGTGCAATGACAATGTTCAAAATTCCATCCATCATCTTTTTGTGCTGCAATAGTCACCCCAAGTGGGAAGGGTATGCCCAGACATGGGTCCCGTGCTCGCTAAGCCACTGGATTCAAGCTAGCCTGGCTGTTGAAGGGTGATACCCCGAAACCTGTCCCAGGATGCTTGTAACCCAGATCTGTGACTGGGGGTGAATGTTTGACAATGTTCGGCATTCCGTCAATCATCATTTTGTGTTGCTACAACATCTCGTCACAGCCAGCACCTTTGTAGCTTGCTTTCCTTGTAAGAGATTACAAGACCTGCAGATGTCTCATTTTTATTAGAATTAGATATGCCCCTGCAGAGGTTGTTAGCTGGTGCAGTGTTCCTCCACACCAGAGCTGTCGATAGCTTGGACCCGGCTGTAGTTAGCAGGTTGCTGTTCAGTTATTGGAGAGTAAAGGAATATGAGATCAGTAGTAAGTCAATTTAAGCAGATTGACCCCACGCTCTCAAATGTTAGGTATACGGTGTCATGGGGAGTGTGTAGTTGACACATGCATTCCCTATATTATGTCATAATTGTACTATATTTTGGTGGGGAGTGAATTTTTACATGACAATTGTACACTTAAGACAAGAAAAATTATTATAACAACCTTTTACTATAATCAGAATAAAAAAAAGTATTTTCATCAATTTATCTTCAAAAACATGAATAAAATTAAATCATCCTTACATTATACATTAATTTTTACTGAACTTTTTAGTAGTTCATGAAACAGACAATTATCCTATCCAAGTTTCAGAAAAGAGCCAACAGGTTTTTCGCAGTGTTCAACAAACAGCTTCTTCATGGCGGTAGAGAGATACACAAAAAAATCTGATGGAAAAAAATATCACAATATATAACACATGCCAGTTCATGTAAAAAAAAAAAAGGTTATGTAAAAAATTGTGTATAATCTACAGACAATGCAGTTTTATTCATGTATTTTAGGATAAATTGATTAAAAGAAGTGTTTTTATTACGATTACAGTAAAAGTTCTCCACTATTATTCTCTTGTTAAATGTGAAATTGTCATGTGAAAATTCAGTACCCACCAAAATATATAATACAATTGTAGATGCCATTTTGGCATTTTGTATTAAATGAGAGGCCGAAAGGAGTGGACTGACCTGGTGGGTTTGAGTATCTGCTGGGTCACTGATACAAACCTTCCAACCTGTCTCTTTTATTCTCATAAACTCCCCAGTTAGGAGGATAAGACCCTGTATTTTGCCTAGCATCCATTAAATTGAGGCTTGTAGTCAGCAGGTGTAGTTGGCTCAAAATAATATTGGGCCTGCTTACAGCCTTAGGTTATGACTTCAAAATGTACTGATTGTTTATGTCAAGTATATGAACTCTCTGGTAGATAGACCATTTAGAATTAAAGTGCTTATGTTGAGTACATTGTGTGATTATGAAATAAAAAATGTTTAATTTGGAGCTTGATCAAAGGGATTTCTATCGAGTCACTTATTGGGTGAAATTGTAGACAGGAAGATATTGTCATTATTTTCATACAGTCAAAGGTAACCACAAATGTGATACACACTTCATCATTCACGTGATGTGGAAAAACTGTCACCTAGTGGTTGATACCATAAATTGGCAAAAATATGGCGTATGTAACAATAGATGTGTGTGCTCCTTTCAGGGTTAGGTATCACCAAACCCGGCCTATGGTTGCGCCTTCTTATTTATGTGCATGTGACTAAAACATTCTCCTGCCAGATCTTAAAGGCACCTTTTGACACTTAGAATATACAAAGAAACTGAGAAGGTATCTCCTGTAGTAATTCTGCCCTCTTTCCTTCTATAGATTTAGCACCAAGAGACGCACTGGTTAAAAAATATTCTAAGGATCAAATTTACCCTTATCATAGCTGCCAGGGTTTCAGATTGCTGTGTGTGACATTTTCATAATTTCAGTGTAATTATGAGTGGCATTTCAGCGACTATGAGTGATACTTTCTCACGAGCAAAATCAAGCAATGAAGACAAGGGAAACATACAACTATCAGAAATGACACACATTTGAGCAACGAGAATATCTAAGAAGATCTTAAAACTGCTGCAAAGTACCAGAAATGGAAGAGCACTATCCGGAGACAGACTGCGTGACTGCAATTCTCAGTAACAGAGGGCAGCTGCTCAGAAGATGATCTAATTAATATTCATTCATGCCCACGTGCTAGCCTAAAAAGCAAATTTTTATAGCACACAAGTGCAACTAGGAGAGTATACCCGTCACTCAGTCTCGCAGCAGGCTGGGTGACATAAATCCCCTTGAAAGGCTGCGCCACTCACCTGGGACGAACACCTGGCACTGCAGACCAGCCCCTTCTCTCACAACACACATGAATAGTGGGACGGCACGCCTTGCCGGAAGATAACAATAGGCAAAGCACTGCCTCCCAGATCCACGTGGGGCACTGACTGTCTATTTAACAATAACAGTTTTGATCAGCTACGCACCGACAAGACACATGTTCAGGCAGCTTTTGCGATTTATGTGATTCATCTGCACAGTGCCTTGGCACAGAAGGTAGTTGTGCAGGCCGCAGCCATATGGCAGTCTCAGACAGTTGAGGCAGCCATAGGGTCCCAGCTGCTACTGCAGTCATTTGAGCCCAGGCAAGAGCCCAAGAATGACTCGAGTCACTGTCAGAAGAGTTCTTGGATAGAGCAGCTCGGGCTGCTAAAATGATTATTTTAAGTGTTGTTCTAATGTTTATCTCAACAAAGAGAGTCATGTGTGTCAGTCTGATGAGTCAATATTTTAGTTATGAAGTCATTGTGCAGAGACTGAGCACCGCGGCCAGCTAAGTACGAGTGACAGCAGCACGATGATGTCACGAAATAGACCAAGCCAATAAAATGTGCCATGCAGTTTAAATGAGAGAGACTCAAATGGAAGTGTAGAAATGCTGCTCCGGAAAATATTGCCACCTTCGAGCTTTGAATTAACCAATCGCACATCAGCTCAGCTCCTGGTTCCTCCCTTCACTTTGCTCCTCGCACATCCTTTTGCAAGCATATTTTAAATAATGCCACACAAAATTGTTCTGTATTGATTTCTAAAATGTACGAACGCATATACTTCGTCACTAAACCAGAAATATAAACAGAATTAAAAACGTTATTATAAATTAAATAGGTATTACTTTAAAAGTTCAGGGAAATGTAACAAATCGTAAACACTGTGCAAGGCGTCTAGAAGATAGATTCACTCTTATTGCCATTGCTGAGATGGCCTGCTCCCTGAATGTGCGTGTTTTTGTTTTGAGAACAGGGAGCAATTTTTACCCCATGATGTTAAGGATCTGCACGCTACACAGTCAGCAGTGAGACTGACAAAGTACATAGGGTGGCTGTATGGAGGGGGGGCTCGGAGTGGGCAGTGCCACCGGGGAAGGCTTGAAGCCTCTGCGGGGATCGTGTGCGGACAGACAGCAGGCAGCAGGTCGTGGCTCCCGGGGCCAACTCCAGGGCTCACAGACCTGATTCTGTCCCAGCGCCACACTGTGCAGGAGCCGGCTATACAGCCTCAACCTGACTATGCCCCAGCCCTCATTCATTGAGGACTAGGATACTGCGTTCGCAGCTGCTGTAAATGCAGCTCCGACTGCGGTCGCAGTCACTACATGCTTCACCCAGGCTAAGCGCTCAAAAATGCGTGATTAATGCATTTTAATGCAGTGATGCGGAGCACCACATTAAAATGCATTAGTCGAACGCCTGATGCGTGGTACTTGGCAGGGCTGCCTAATTGATTGCACACAAGACTGCACAGTACATGAGTGTGTGATAGGTAAATATTGAGGGGGAATGAAGGGGAAGTGATCCCGTGCCCATAAGGAAATTGATTACATTGCAAATTTCAAGTGAATCACCCTTCCCTATTTTTATATGCAAGATGGTTCATCCCTAAAGACAAGTTTTGAGGAGTATGGGGTTGCAAGCGTCAAAATGCTGCACTTTCTTTCTGTCCCTTCTGTTTACTGATTGGTTGAAGATCCCTCTGAAATTGAAACCACTGCAGAGGAAATCTCAGGCTAGCATATTTAATGAGAAAGTGTTGTTGCTTTCTCCTCCCCCAGAGATGAGAGTTGCTTTAGGATTCAGCATCATTCCCAGTTAGGTTTCTGATAACATGAGACATAATGCTCAGTGGCATTGGGTCTGATTGCTTACCAAGTTGGGATCGCATCAACTTATGCTTAAAAAGGTTTCTCCTGAAGCAAATGACTTGTTAACTCTAAAATTGTTCTGAGGTTCATGATTCCAGGATGATACTGTGATATTCGCATAACTGATACTGACTTTCAAAGTTTTCCCAAGAGCCGTTGTGCTCGTAAATTAACCCTTACTCTACTCAACACGGTGATTGCATTATTCCTAAGCACTTTGAACACCTGATCACCTGTACCGTTTCCTGCTGTGACATCTGTATTTAAACATACCTGTTTATGATTACATGACCTCTGAACCCTGATGCACACCTATAAGAAAATGTGAATAAACTCTTTTAATTAATAATTGTATTTTTCTTATTCCAGGTCTCATTAATGGTTCTTCTGTGGATCACGTTTTTTGGTTGATAGTCCCATATTGATTGCAATTATCAATTAGTTTTGGAATGTTGTTATCCATTCAGCAGGATCAATCTATATATTATACTTGTTTTTCAGAAAACACACAAAGATAACAATAAAAGCGGTAACTTTCAACATTACTGATAAACCACTTTGCCATTACTTATTGGATTCATCCTTGGTATGCATTGCCTACTGGTGTTCCACTGTGCAAAATTCCATCCTGTAAAGTGCTATTTGTCGCTCCCTAAATTGCAATTACATGATGCCATTTCCATCATGTCAATGCTCGCGTTTCTTTGTATTATCTCTTTTGGAGTTCTCTTCTAACATATTAACACTATGTTGTCATATTTTTAAAAAAGTAAACAAATTGCATTGTTAAGCGACACCTCCTATTGGTACATAAACTAGCTATAACCTGATTATCAGTTGACCCCTAAGATGAGTCAATGTTTCTATTCATCATAGTTCTCTTTGTAATAAATATTGTTCGAGGTTACCTTCCCACATGCTTTGTGGTATGACTTCTAACAATGGAAGCTTTATTCCAATTTGGTTTCACTTTAAAAATTAAGGGCACACCTAGTCTTAACCAGTTTTTAGTGTTCACTGTGTACATTAGTCTGCACAATTTCTTTTATGTTGTGTATATACAACGTTGCGTATCACACATCACATTTTGTTTCGTCCATTATGTGGATGATCAGTAGCAGACTTCATTTTATTGTTGTGTGTTTCACATTGTAGTCTGGGTAAGTCCCCTTTTTCGTGCTGTTTAGTGCCATTGTTTCAGTCCCTTCTGTTAAAATTCAGATGCTTATGTGAAAGCAAACACTAGCTCATCTTTAAACAAATCTTTTAATTCTTCCTCAGATTGGAAGACCTTCCAATGTTTCTCTGTATTAGCTTACCCCTACAGTATTTCATAACATATACTTGATCCTCTTATTTTTAATCTTGCCTCTTTCTTTATTTTAGTAACTTTTTTCTCTGCCTCCAGTAAATCATCAGGGTGTTCTTTCTGTAAAGTTTTTGCTGAAATTATTTTTTCAATCATGTCTGTCTCAACCAAGGTCATAAAAACATACAAAATTTATAACATTGCAAAACTTTATATAACGTGCAAATAAGATAAACACCATTTTATTATAATGTAAAATACTAACATATCATAAGTTAAATCTTTATGGAAAAGCATAATGGTAATCCACATGTTACTGGGCTTTGCAATTTAAATTCTTAAGGCTCATAAGCAGTCATATCACCCCAGGCTATAGCTTAACTAGAAAGTGGCATCCAGAAACTTTGTGACTGCAATGTTAGTAAGTGGGGTCAATAAAGTTAGTAGAGTAACAAAAGCAGGTCTGCACTCTTGGACAACCCCCACATCCCCCCACTAATACTGCTCGGAGAAGCGTGCGCAGGGGAACCGAAAAAAGTGCAGAAGAAGAGAAAGTGCTTTGTAGATCGCATGGAGAAGAAATCTTAGCGACGGTGAAGATGTAACCACATCTCTAGATACCTGGAAGACAAGTCTCTCAGCAACCTGCCCCATCTTGAAGTAGGAGAGTAAAACTTGTGCATGTGTACTATGGCCCAGTCCAGATACGGTTTCATGCCATTAGTAGACTTGGTGAAAACAAAAGTCCTCCCAGAAGGTTCCATCAGCTCATCTTTCCCTCTTTGGCAAACTGAATCAGCCTTGTACCCTAGTGTTTCATCTTTCAATGTTATAAATAAAATGATTTTTCCATTATTTATTGGCTCCATCCATAGCATGCGTTGCTTACCTCTATTTCTTGCAATCTTCCTTATTTTTTAAATATTATGGTAATGACTCTCTCCCAGCACAAGAAAACTCCCATCATCATCTCCCATGTCTTTTTCTACTATATCTATTGTAGTTTTCTAATATATTATTACAATGTTGTCATATTACAAAAACGCAAATTCTTTCCTTCTAACTACAGCTCCTCTTGTTACAAAAAAACTATTATCCGATTTTTCATTTAGCAATGATTATTTGTGATACTTATTTGCAGTTAGCTCCCCCACATGAGGTAGCAACTTCACGTTACCTGTGTACAAACTTCCCTATGTTCATTAGCCAACAGGGGTGTTTCATGTTGTATGTACAAAATTTCGTATTGCCTGTCAGAATGTTTTTTTAACTGACTTTTTTCCTGTACGTGCATAATGAATGACATCTGAGTGTATGGCAGTTGAGAAGATGCAAACCAGTAGGAGTGTGTGCCTAGGCATCAGGGCCTCATGGCACAACAGCATGGCATTTTGTATGTGTGGATTTATTTTTCATTGTTTGGCTGGAAATCACATAACGGACTGAGGCAACTATTCAGAAACTGGAAGCCTTTAAAAAAAGTTCCTCCTTTCCTGATTTGAGTGCTTTGGGAAAACTGTGCTTTGGCTGCAATATTCATGTTGGAGAAAAGCTTGGCTGTTTGTCCCTAGTGGATTACTAACTTATACTGAGCTTTTTCATCCCGGATGTGATCATTCCACTGGCATAATATAGCTTATTTGTGACCTTTTATAATTTCACTTCAGGCCTCATCTTTTAAGATTGGTGTATTCGATCTGCTTCCATCCATGCACTGACTCATCCATTCAATTCATATACTCAGTCATGTATCCAGCCATCCATCAGTGCAGGGACTCAAGTATTCAACCGTATACTCAGTGATTCACCCATTTGTGCTCGCACTCCACCATCTGTTGAATCAATATGACTGTTACTTACTCACCCATCCACGCAATCACACCCGCAAACTCCTCAATCATGAAGAAGCATTTCACTTATAAAATACAACTATTGGCTTTGCATTGCATGTTTCTTGTTTTACCTTTTGTTTTTTTCACTTTTCTTTTTCTTTCCTTCTTTATTTTTCCATCACTATTCATTATTTCCTTTTAATGTTGTGAACCCCTTTTAAAAGACTGCATTTACAGAATGTTTATACTATGTGCTAACATCTATGTTTTAGAGCATTTATGTGACATGCATTAATATATTGTATGTATCTGAAAGAGACTATTAGTTATAGATTCCTTACCTTAAAATTACCCCCATGCGTCAGACTGGATCCGGAGAAATTTTTTCGTAGCAGTACCCTTGCGCGTCATTAGGTGGCGTCGGTCGACTCCGCGTTCGTCGTTGGTGTCGTCGTCGCCGGAATGACGTTGCAGTATCTACTTAGACGCCGACCCTGCGCGCTGACATCCGTTCTTTCTTTTTCCGCGTCAGCCAGCACAGATCCGGAGAGAGCGGTACCCTAGTCACTTTTTGACTAACTGTTTTTCGACTTTTGTCGACACTTTTCGAGTTATTTAACTCCTGGTGCATAGGGATGTCACATCGGCAGATCGGCTTCAAGCCCGGTGACAGACCCACATCTCGTGTGCCTCTGGTTTCTAGAGTGCGACCACGACCCGAAGTGGTGCTCCGACTGCCGGTCCATGGCCCCCAAGTCTTTGCGAGAGCGGTCTTGAAAGCTTCTGGAGGACCGGCAGTCGGCTCCGCGCCGCTCGAGGTCCCGGTCGTGAGGGAGGTCGCGGGACCGGTCGCGGAGCCACCACCATCACTCCTCATCGAAGTCTTTGTCTTCGGGTAAGTCGAAGCACAATAAGAAGAGTAATAAGCACCGTCGCTCTTCACCTTCTCCCCGTCCGTCGGCCGACGAGACGAGGGCTGCGGACTGTAGTCGTCCTTCGGCTCTGCCCGCGGAGCCTGCTGGGTCAGCTCCGAGTTTTCCCCCCTTTCCGCGAGCCGGATCGACCCCTGCCCAACTTCGTACATTTTACGAAGCTCTCCACTCCATCTTTGGGCAGTCCAACTCCGCCGGCGCGCCTTCGGGCCCAGCGGACTTGTTTGGGGTTTCCAGGCCTTTGCTGCCGGCAGCTCCGGCGCCGCAGGGCCCCCAAGGATCCAGGCCTGGATCCGGATCGGCGCCGGTCGACCTCACGACACCTCCTCTGGCGTTGAATCCAGTGACGACCCCGCCGCTGCCTCCGATGCCGGTTGGATCCCCAGCCGGCGTCGACCCCGACCTCCACCTTGACCTAGATACAGAGCCGGACCTGCGTCGACCGCCGGTACTGGCTGGCACTTTTGTGCCAATTTTCTATCCTGGTGTTCCCTATCGCCCTGAGTCACAGCTAGGAGAGGGTGAGGAGGACTGGGAGGGGTCTGTTGACCCTCTTGCAGACCAACTTGAAGATCCAGACTGGAGAGAGGAGTTCGGTGATGCCAGTGGTCTGGATACCTCCCCAGACCTTGGTATGCTTTCTCCCCCTACTGTGGCTATGGAGATGGGAGCCTCCTATGCTGTGGTGTTACGTAGGGTGGCTGAGGCCCTGGGCCTTCAGCTTCTTACGGTGGCAGTCAGGACTAACCTCCTGACTGAGGTGCTTCAACCGGCAGCGGCCTCTTCGGAGCCCCTGCTGCCGTTCAATGAGGCCCTCACGGACATTCTTCTGGGCACTTGGTCCAAGCCCAGCACAGGGGCTGCTGTGGATAGGATGATTGCCCGACACCACCGCCCGGGTCCGGGCGACCCCATTTTCCTCTCCCATCACCCTACCCCTGAGAGCTTGGTTGTCCAAGCCTCTACCTCCAAAGGCTCGTTCCCCACTGCTCCCCCAGATAGGGAATCCAAGAAGCTGGAACACCTTGGGAAGAAGATGTTTTCTTCCGCCAGCTTGGGACTGCGGTCGGTGAACACCGCATGTCTATTGGGCCGTTACACTCAGTCCGTGTGGGATACGGTTGAGCAAGTGCTGCCGCAGTGCCCGGAGGAGGCCCGGGCTGCACACTCCTGTGCGGTTGCCGAAGGGAGAGATGCAGCAAAGTTCGTCATTCGCTGCGGACTGGACACCGCCGACTCGCTAGGCAGGACTATTTCAACATCGGTAGCCCTGAGATGCTACGCCTGGCTGAGATCCACTGGATTCTCGGGTGATGTCCAATTTAAACTTTTGGACATGCCTTTCGATGGCCGTTGCTTGTTTGGCGACAAGGCAGACCACGCGCTTGAGCACTTTAAGGATTCTAGGGCTTCGGCCAGGTCCTTGGGCCTCGCGACTGCTTCTCGCCCCATGCAGTCTGCCTTTCGCCCCTTTCGTGGCTGCGGAAGGGGTGCCCCGCCACGTTCCTCCCAGAACCACAAGCCAGCGCAAGCTGCTCAGCCTCTTCGCGGCCGGGGACGTGGGACCCAGCGTCGTGGGTCTGTGGGCCAGCGGGCGGGCCAGTCCACCAGTGCCCCCTCTGCAGCAGCCTCCAAACCCTCCTAGTCCGACCTTTCAGGGCCACCAGTTTCCAGTGGGCGGCAGGATCCACCATCACCTCCCCCACTGGCAAACCATCACGTCGGACAGGTGGGTTTTGTAGATAGTCCGAAGGAGCTACTCCCTCCCCTTTGAGACTACCCCTCCATCCATGCCACCGCAGTTCCATCGCATGTTGGATGATCACTTGTCCCTTCTCCGCCAGGAAGGAAGTTACGGCTCTCTTGGCCAAGGAAGCCATCGAGCGAGTTCCTCCCCCAGAACTAGGTCGTGGTGGTTATTCCCACTACTTTCTGGTGCCCAAGAAGGACAAAGGCCTGTGTCCTATCTTGGATCTCAGGAACGTCAACCGCTTCCTCTGGAAGGAGAAGTTCAAAATGTTGACATTGGCTCAGGTTCTGTCTTCTCTCGACCCTGGAGACTGGATGGTAGCGTTGGACTTGCAGGACGCCTATTTTCACATTCCCTTCCTGCCTGCCCACCGGCGTTACCTATGGTTCACGGTAGGCCACGAGCATTTTCAGTTCACCGTGCTCCCCTTTGGCCTTACCAGCGCCCCTCGGGTGTTCACGAAATTGATGGCGGTGGTCGCAGCTCATCTGCGCAGATCAGGGGTTCCAGTCTTCCCCTATCTCGACGACAGCCTGGGGCGAGCTCGCCTTCAACAGCCAGTCGTCTCCCACCTCCAGACTACGGCGGACCTCCTGCACTCGCTGGGTTTCACTATCAACAAGCCGAAGTCACACCTGAGTCCCTCTCAGAAGCTCCTTTTCATCGGGGTGGTTCTGGACAAAGCGCAATTTCTGGCCTATCCTCCCGAGCAGCGAGTCTGAGATATTCGGGCTACAATTCTGATCTTTCAGCCTCTATCCCAAGTTTCGGTCAGAATGACTCTGAGGCTGCTGGGCCTCATGGCCTCCTGCATACTGCAGGTGGATCATGCCAGGTGGCACATGCAGGCTCTGCAGTGGGACTTGAAGTTCCAGTGGGCACAGCATCAGGGGAATCTTTTCGATTGTGTCCAGATCTCGGAGCGCACTGCACACCAGCTGCAGTGGTGGCTAACGGACCAGGATTGGGTCAACGGCAGGTCCCTCTCCCTTCCCCACCCAGAGTTCACAATAGTGACAGATGCATCGCTTCTGGGGTGGGACCGCCACATGGGGGAGGCGGAGATCAGAGGCCTCTGATATCCGGCGGAGTCCAGGCTCCACATCGTCCTTCTGGAGCTCCGGGCGATTCGTCTTCCACTGAAAGCATTCCGTCCTTCTGTCAAAGGAAGAGTAGTGCAGGTGTTCACGGACAACACCGCCGCCATGTGTTATTGCAACAAACAAGGCGGGGTGGGGTCGTGGACCCTCTGTCAGGAGGCCCTTCGTCTCTGGAAGTGGCTGGAACATCAGGGCATGTCCCTGGTGGTTCAACATCTGGCAGGTTCTGTGAACGCCAGGGCGGACGAACTCAGCCGCCGGTGCATGATGGATCACGAATGGCGCCTTGGTTAGATCTAATCGCCACCGAAGAGAACGCGCAATGTCAGCAGTTCTGCGCATTGGAATTTCCAAGGCGGCACTTGCTAGGCGGTGCTTTTTGTCGCAAGTGGAGTTGCGGTCCTCTATACGCCTTTCCGCCTACACCACTTCTGTCCAGAGTGCTGAAGAAGATCAAGCGCGACTGGGCCCAAGTCATTCTTGTGGCTCCGGATTGGGCACGAAGAGTCTGGTATCCTGAGCTCTTGCACATGGCCATCAATCCTCCGATCAGACTGCCTCTTCGGGAGGATCTTCTGTCGCAGCAGCAGGAGACGGTTCTCCACCCGAACCTGTCCAGCCTCCACCTCCTTGCGTGGAGATTGAGCGGCGACAGTTGACAGCTTTCGACCTTCCTCCCGAAGTCTGCAGTGTCATCTTGGCAACCAGGCGTCCCTCCACTAAATTGGTATATGTCTGCAGATGTAACAAATTTGTGGCATGGTGCACTGCAAAGGCTGTGGATCCCCTTTCTGCCCCTCTTTAGGAGGTTCTCCTCTTCCTTCATTCTTTGGCCCAGCAGGGATCTGCTCTGGGCACCCTTAAAGGCTATCTTTCGGCCGTTTCAGACTTCCTTCGCCTTCCAGATCAACCTTCTCTCTTCAAATCCCCTATTGTAAATAGGTTTCTAAAGGGCATTACTCATCTCTTTCCTCCTGTTCCTTTCGTAATGCCCCAGTGGGACTTGAATCTGGTTCTGACTTATCTGATGTGTGCTCCCTTCGAGCCATTACATAATTGCCCTCTCAGACTTTTAACTCTGAAGACTGCCTTTCTGATTGCCATCACCTCTGCTCGTAGGGTGAGTGAGCTTCAGGCTCTTTCTTCTAAACCTCCTTTCCTTGCTGTTCATCTGGACAAGGTTTCTTTCAGAACTCAGCCTTCTTTTCTCCCCAAAGTGGCTGCCTCTTTCCACATAGGACAGACAATCACTTTGCCCACCTTCTTCCCGCTCCCCCATCCTTCTAAAGAGGAAGAAAGGCTCCACCGTCTGGATCCAAAACGTGCGCTATCCTTTTATTTGAATCGTACAAAACAATTCCGGGTGGACGATCAACTTTTTGTTGGCTATGTGGGCGCCAAGAAAGGTCGGGCCATGCAAAAACGAACCATCTCTCGATGGGTTGTTCTTTGTATCAAAATCTGTTATTCCTTGGCAAAAAAGGTTGCGCGCCCATTCCACCAGGGCGATGGCAGCCACTACTGCTTTGGGACGCGGAGTCCCTCTCACTGACATCTGCCAGGCAGCCACGTGGGCATCGCTGCACACGTTCACTAGACATTATTGCCTGGCTACCCAAGTCCGGAGAGACTACTTCATTGCCGTTCAGTTCTCCAGGACTTCCTGGGGTGAACTTGGTTCGCAGACCCACCTCCGGGGTTGGTATTGCTGGGGTATCTGTTCTAAGGTAAGGAATCTATAACTAATAGTCTCTTTCAGATGAACAAGTTACTTACCTTCGGTAACGATATATCTGTAAGAAACATAGGTTAGTTATAGATTCCTTACCGCCCCAGCCTTCCTCCCCGTTCTGCGAACTGACTTCTAGTGTAAGGGACTCCCCGTCAGGGCCCTAGTTTGTGCACCAGTGGTCAGTGTCTTGCATGGCTCTGCGCTTCTGGCGTGGAATGTCGTGTAAAGAACTGACGTCAGCGCGCAGGGGCGGCATCTAAGTAGATATTGCGACGTCATTCCTGCAACCACAACGCCAACGACGAACGCGGAGTCGACCAACGCCACCTACCAACTCGCCAGGGTACTGCTACAAAACAAATTCTCCGGATCCAGTCTGACGCCTGGGGGTAATTTTAAGGTAAGGAATCAATAATTAATATACGTCTTTTACAGATATTGTTACCAAAGGTAAGTAACTTGTTCATTTGTACAAAAAGAGCATTCTACTGTGCTCTTTAGATAAACACAATAGTTAGTGCTATATATAGTTTCATTGAATGAGTTATCACTATTACTATAAACTATTGACCAAAACACACTAAGGAAGCCCATAATGCATTGTCTATGTCGGTGTTAAGTTTCTCTGTGGACCAATATTCTGAATGTGAAATATTTTTTTCCTGTTTAGGTGATTATCTTGGGGGAGAGGCATACTGGGCTGGCGGTCTGCATCTATATACACCCCTGCCTTTTCGACCAGGCCGTGGTGGATTTGGCGATCTTTTCAGGACACACTTCTTTCTTAATGCAGGAAACCTTTGCAACCTGGAATATGGTAAAGTAAAAATTGGTAATGTCTGGTGTGACAAAACTGCTTTCCATTTACATTAAGTGAATATACAATTGTGAGCAAAGTTAGTGATCAACCCACTTCTTCTAAAGATTGTGTTTGTTGTTTTTATCATACATTAAATTTTATAAAGTGTATCATGCCTTTGATCACCTAGTTTAATAATCCATTACAGTGGCATACCTGACCATATTAGAAGGTTTTAGGTTGCCACTAGCTTGACAACGATTTGATAGGAATTCTGTGCCTGGGCCTGTTGAAAGACATGCAAAAGCTCAGGCTATAGTTTAGTGGGTCATGTGGAGAGGCATCTGGGCAAGTAGGCCCCCAATGGTGACCGACAGCATCGAATGGATCGAGTCTCATTTTCTAGTTTCCCCCTTTAACCACTTTAGGAAGGAAAATACTTGAGTCAGTAGAGTTTACTTCTTCAAATATGTGTACTATATCACGGAAACTGATTAATCTATGTTCTTGCCTGACACTTTTATAGTTCCTTTATACAAAATCAAAGACCGCCCAAAGGAAGGATTCATAGTTTTTGCTTGTAATTTCTTTCCTACCAGGGTGGTTTTGGTCAACTCTTACTCTGATGTATTGTAGCGTTTGTTGTTATGTATGTGAGTAGTTTTTTTCTTTTCTCAACTAAGGAATGCTACTTATGTTCTTATTAATATTTTAGACTTATTTCTGCTGACTGTGATTCTTACAAGGTACTTTATTAGTGAAATGAATGTAAAGGGTTAGAGGCTACCTTTCTAATTTTGCTGTTAGTTAGCAGTCTAACCATTAGATATAATAGATAAGATTTTGTATTTGTGAGAACGTTTCAGACAGTGTTAGATGTAAATACGACAGTGAACAAAAACTTAGTGAATGAATAAATAGATTTTGTGTGATTACTTAAAATCATTACAAAAAGGCATTAGAAATAGGAAGACAATCCAATTTTAAAATCAATTTTGAGTGCAAAAGTTCTTTATAAAATTTTATCCACAACTTGGTGCGTGATGCGTTGGTTCTTGTGGCGAAGTTAAAACGAGTTGCGTTGGTTCTTGGCCTAGTTTCTTGTGACGAAGTTAAAACAGAGCAGTTTGCTGTTGTCGTTTGGAGATCTTCAATAAAGTGCGAGTGCTTTTTATCCCCACATGGCCCATATCTATTCAGCCGTGCATAGGATATATGGGCACAGAAGTGCCCATAGTGGCTTTGGGTCCTGTCAGTGGTGTTCCAATCGTGTAGGGGAGAGTGCCTTTAATGGCAGGGGCCTCGTCGGACTATTGTTCACTCCCTGCTATGGCCATTCTGCCTTCCAGAAGAGAGCGCTTGTGTTGTACAAATTTTCAAAATTGGCCATGTCTTTGACAGTGTCCGAGGTATAAGCTGACGTATGGCTTCATTTGTTGTGCGAGGCCCCTGTTGGAGGAAAATGGGCGTTAGATGGATTCAGCTGGCCTGTCGCAGTGCCGGGCAGCATAAGATTATGTGTACCAGGGATTCCCTTTTATATTTACATAGTCTGCGCTCTAGGAAGTATCCAAGCGGCTTCCAGGTTGGATACAGTTCTTTTAGGGGAAGCGGGTGCAGCCTTGCAGCTAAGATCTGAGTGAAGGCCCGTCTCCCCACGGCCTGGTTAAGGTGGTGTTTTGCTGCAGAGAAAATGTGTTTCAATTTAATGGATTCGTGAAAGTCTCATGCCTGGAGAGATTCAAGGTCTAGCAAACGAGAAAGAAGACGCAGTTGTGTTTTTTATTGTTGTTTTACAGTTGTGTAGTCGATAATGTTTGGGTCCCAGTTTTCTGTAGCCAGTTGCAGGGATTCCTTTGCTGCCATAAGTTTTGCAGACCAGGGGTTGTTTGGGTTGCTAAAAATTATTTTTGTAAGTGCCTTCATGCAATTATCTGGAGCCGCAGTAACCAGGTAGAAATATTTTGCCAGAGAAGCCAGCCCTTCCAGCTTTTGTTGAGTAAGGACAAATTCTAGGCAGATCAGAGTGTTTCTTGTGCAGGAGGGAAGATGGAATAGTTTCTTGTAAGCTGAGCATTGGATTTTTTCCAGGTCCACGGCCAGCATGCCGGGGAATGCCTGCTACGCGTAGTTGACTGACGGTAGCAGTTTGGCCCGTGTCACCCTTCCTATTGCCGTAGTTGTAGAATTATCGAGGGCAGCGTTTAGCTTGCAAAGGGCGTACGTCACCATCTTCCCTTTCAGCCTCATTTTTTGTAAATGGAGCGAGTGTCGGCCTGATTTGCACAGCCAGGCACCCAGGTAGTTGTACCCATTTACACAGTCCAGGCTGAGTGTACCCAACCGCCATTTTTTTTGGGTGGCTGCCAAAGATCACTATTTTAGATTTGCTTGAGTTGCCGACCAACTCGTTCTGGAGATTATATTTGGCGAGAGCATTAAGTGCTTTTTGAAGGCCTACTTTAGTGTGGTCTAGGAGGATTAGGTCGTCGGCGTATTGCAACAGATGGATTTTTTTATTTCCAATTCTTGGTGTGGCAAGAGAGGCTCCACTTAGTGCCGGGCTCAGATCTGCAGTGTATAGATTGAATAATAGTGGTGCCAGCAGACACCCCTCCTTTAGCCCTCAGTCTCCCCGGTGAGTTTGATCCTTACCCAAGTTCTGGAGTATAATGACCTAATGGCTTGCAATAACTTCGGGCAGATGTTCCACCCCTCTAGTTTCAGCCAAAGGATGTTACAGACTACCCCATTCAAAGCTAAATTTAAAGAGTAGTTGATGAAGCAGGCGAAGACTGTGGGGGAAGAGCGAGAGGCTGCTTGTTGGACTAGATACGAAAGAACAATGATGTCAACTGTTGAGCCCCTTGTGCGAAAGCCTGTCTGGTAGAATGGTAGGAGACCTTCGGTATGTGCCCAGTTCGTTAGTTCCAGCAAGAGGGTGCTGGCATTAGCCTTTCCTTCGATGTCCAATAGGGCAATCATGCGGTAATTGTTTTGGTCGGTGTTTAGTCCTTTCTTAAATATTGGATGTAGAAAAGAGCCTCTTCATGAGTTACTTCTTTTAGAAACCAACATTCTGCGTACAACGGTGTAAGGGTTGCGGCCCAAATGTTCATGTCCTAACTGAAAAGGAAGCCTGGCAGGCCATTTGGACCCGGGGCACCATCCCTTCTGATCTTTTTTTTAGAATGATGCGCACTGCTGCTGCGCTTGGGCCAGCGTGTACCTCAAAATCTATTGTACCTTCATAAATTAAATAGTATGACTCAGTACTTGGCACTTCCACTTGTATGCAATTTTATTCCCAACTAAGTTTTTAATTTTACCTTAAAGGCAATCATTTGTTCAGGTACTACCTTATTGCTATTTAGTATAACACCAGGTAAACACCTGAATAATTTCCCAAAACACCATTTTAAATGCTATTTGTCTCTCCTTTTTTTTGTGTGTGTGTAGTGCAGCTTTAGTGCCACTGGGCCCAAATTAATGCAGATATTACACACGTGCCAAATAGGATAGGAAGTGACATTATGCCTTACATCTTGTGGTAAAGAGTGCGTGAATTGTTGTGCATCATGCCACATTGTATATTGGTGTAAACATGGTAATTGATTATGCAAAGTTATGCTTAATAAAAAACAAAAAGGTTTGCCCTGGTATTCTTGCAGCTACGATGTTCTTTTAGTACAGTAGCCCACAGTATAATTCAACCATGCTCCCCAAGGTGCAACACAAAACTAACTTCAAATTTCCTCTAAAATGAATGCTGAGGTGAGATCCGGCTTTAATCTTCTTTATCTTTCTTCCATCATGTTGGTGTTTTGCTCATGGAGAGTTATGCATTGGTCTACCAGTGTCCAGTATAAACTTTATGAACAGGACAGTGCATTATTCAATCACTAATGCCGGTCTACCTCCTTTTGCATATTGCTTGCTCGCTTTCTACGATAAGCAGTCATCTTTCAACCCTTCGTTTTACAGCACTTGTTCGTTCATATAGTCACATGCATAACTCCTTCCCTATCATTGAGCCAGGAGTCCCACAGTAATGTTACATTTAAAGCAATAGGAGGTGCACCGAACACAACACATGTAGTCTGTTGTTATTTCTTTTAATCTCTTCTTTTATTTCACAATAGTTCATAAAAACAGCCAACGCATTTCGTTCCCCAAAGATAGAACCTTTTGGAACTTCATCAGGGCTGTAACAGATAACATAAAACATATATGAGCAACAAAGAAATGACAGTGACTGACGGACATGACTTTAGAATATCTACATAACATATATTTTTCATAGATAAACTGTAATCCTAACATAAAGACAACACTAATTTTGAAAATTTTTCTTTTTACATAAAGACAACACTAATTTTGACAATTTTTCTTTTTTATATAGGAGCAGCGCCATTTTTTTTATATAATAAAAACACCAACGAGACAAAGGACTAACACATTAGCAACAGTTAAAATTGTTCCTATATATATTAAATCTTAATGATTAAAATAGCAAAAATATACCCAAAACATACATAGACAAAAGAACAGAGATATACCAACAGATATAATAATTTATGATATGAGTTATATCAGAACGTAAAAGAGGAGAGGAAGAAGGAAACCAGTGCAAAATGGGAAAGTGTAATAAATACAGAGCGTCATAGATACCCTCAGCGATATTGATATCAGTAGGTTGAAGGTTCCTCACCTTAACTAGCAAGTTATGAATTTCCAATATGATAAAAAATTATTATAAATGTTCTGATTTTTAGAGGTGCTCCAAGATAACTATGGCAATGATTGGCACCTAAACAGAGAATATTAGTGGTTAAGGTTCCTAAAATATGAGACCACAGTAAATATAAAATAATAATATAGCGCCATGATATTTGTTGACCTCACCTTTTAAATAGAATTAATATCAGAACACCAAATAATAGAACACAATAGTCCTTTATGAAGATTTAATTTTTCAAAATATGAAAATTAGATATAGTCACCTAAACATAAGAGGGAAATACACTCCATTAACTCTAGAAACAAAATTACCCCAACAAATATACATCTTGTGATTTAAAACAAAGTCGCAGTAACGGGATCATTATAAGTCGAAAAAAGTTGTTATACTAAAAATAAAAGGAGACTGCAAGAAATAGTGCCTTCCATGCAGGTAATAATGGCTTATTAGCCAACACGTTAGTCATAAAGTAGAGAAAAGGACAATAAGATTTCCTAAAGTCTTCACTTCTCGCCTTTTATCAAGATGAAAATATGCTTTCAGAAAATGGCTCACACAGTAGTCCTTGCGGAGAGGATAGTCTCCAAAGAATGAAAGTTCAACCACCTGGATGGGGGGGTAGAAATTTATTTTAAAAATAATTTCAACAAAAGGGACCATAAGAGACATCCATTTTAAACAACCTGGACCCGCACTTCATAAAAACAACTGAGGACACTAACTCCAAACTAGGACTTAAGTAATGCAGCTGCATTACTATTAGACACCTCCCTTAGTTGGAACCATGTAAAATAGTCCATGATAACTTAACAACTATACCTCATAGGAAACACTTATATTTTAATATTTTTCTGTGATTATAGGACTATTCCGCGTTACATGTAAGGCAGCTCTCATAACCTCTCTCTAAGATCCAGACACATCTTGCATTTATATCTTATGTTTCCTCTGTAACAAATGTTCACTCAAACTCACCCCATAATTTCCCATGATGTAACATGTCAGCAGCTCCTGAATACAGGATCCATACCAACAAGAGATGACAGACTAAAGTCAAAGTTACACTCTGTAAAACATCCTGGGAACATGTCCGTAACTCATGGATAGCACGGCCCATCCTAACCGAAAATGTAACAGGCTAAAGTCAATATTTGACTCAGTAAGGCGCACTGGGAGAAAGATCAACTTGAAGATGTACGAGAATCAAGGTGTAATAAATAAACGAAATTGCGCCCAAGTGAACCTATTCTAATAGCTCTTGTCTTAGATCAACAATTAAGTCTCCCTCCTAACGTAATTCTTACCGTAATACGTGGCCGTGTCTCCTTCCGAAATCGACATTGAGAGTCCTCATCTCACGCACCATTTATACACGCTATAGGCTGCCATAAGGACCGACACCTGTCTTTCAGACGCTATGTCCCTGACGCAAAGGTTCATTTGGATGTTAACAACTTGGCAGCCATCTTACAAAGGCACCGAGTGTGTTAGAAGAATATTAACGATCAGGGTAAAGCGGAACAGCATAAGTACAATAAATAATATGGCCCCCTAAACACAGCAATGATTAAAATAAACCAACTTACTCTCTGAATTTAAATCAACTTTATTTAATAAATTAATTAATTCATCTCTAACGTTTGTATTCAGCAGCCATACTAGAGTGGTGAATACCGATCATATAGCCTTCTAGCACGTTGGTATTTAGAGGGCTAAGAGTGGCAATCATATAATGAAAATGAAAAGGAGGATAATACAAATCGTAGATGTTAACAACTCGGTGGCCATCTTTGAAAGGCACCGAGTGTGTTAAAAGAATATTACACGATCAGGGAAAAAAGGAACAACATGAGTATAATAAATAATAGTGTCCCTTAGACACACCAATGATTAAAATAAACCCACGTACTCTCCGAATTCAAATCAACTTTATTTAATAAATTAATTCATCTATAACGTAGGGATTTGGCAGCCATACTGGAGTGGTGAATACCAATCACACAACCCTCTAGCAAGTTGGTATTTAGAGGGTTAAGAGTCGCAATCATATAATGAAAAGGAGGATAATACAAATCGTACAAGCCAGATTGGAGGCAAAATATGTTTGGCGGCCATATTTCTAATGGTAAATAGCTAACCAAGTGGTATCCTCATGTATGTTTAAAAGGAGTGCCAAATGGAAAAAGGACAACAATGTGCCAAGCAAGAAACATTTTTTGGTGTTATATTTCCCACGTGAATCAACAAGCATGTACCCCCATTACAGTATGAAAAACTGGAATCCAAATGGAAGATATAAATAAGATGGTTTAAGGAAGACCAGAGCAATGGTTATTTTCACCAATATTCAAATGGTAAATACACGACCCACTACTACTCTCGTATGCCTATTTATAAGGGATGCCAAAGTAGGGAACAATAATTATGCTCATCAGGGTAAACTATCTGGTGTCACATATCCCAGGGGAATCAACAAACTTTGCAACCCGATTGAAATATAGAAAAACGGTCATCGGTATAAGTTCATAAAATTGGATAAGGGATGAGGTTAAAATGGCTTGAGATCAACCTGAAAAATAGATTGGTTGACATATTAAAAGAAAGTGCAAGAAAAGGGGGAAAAGTTGAGAGAAATAACATAGCAACATGATTAATACCAAAACGGTAGATATTATAATAACACTGTCACACTATTACCTCTATCTAAGGGTTATCAACATGAATTTCAGTTAAGAGGGTGACAATAGGTTTTAAGAAGTGAATAACCTCTCACAGTGTTTACGGGAAAGTTTAAAGGAATTAACATAGCAGCATGGTTTGTGACAAACCAAAGGATGACATAATGGAACTGTCTGTACCATAACCATTAACATAGCAAAATGCTTTGTGACAAAACAAAGGATGCCCTAATGAGACTAACTGTACCATAATCCTTCCCCCATTAAGGGATTGTTAGTTCGAATGTCAAATATGCCCTGCATTTTACTAACACCTTAACTTGATATAACTTAATTCAAGAATTAATGGGATTCGTTGTCACTATTATGACCATAGTTTATGGCCCGGAGTCTACATATCCACTTGGCCTCTTTCTGCCTTAGGGTGAGCTCTCTATCTCCACCTCTTTGGTTGGTCCTCACATGTTCGAATCCATGAAACCAGAAAGTTGAGTTAGTGGCATGAACCTGTTTATAATGTTCTGCCATTGGGTATCTCATGTCACCCCCCAATATGGCTCTGCGATGTTCCTGAATTCTTTGTTTGAGGCTTCTTGTTGTACTACCCACGTAGATCAACCCGCAGGTACAGCCTAACTCATAGATCATAAATGTAGTATTGCAATTTATAAACTCATTGATTGTGAATTGTTTCTGGTTATTAAATCCAAATACTTTTGTTTTGTTTTTGCCAAAGGTGCAAACATTACAAGAGTCACAGGTAAAGAAACCTTGGGGTTTCTTGGGCAGCCATGTGCTAGTAGCTCTAGATGTTGTTACATAGCTTGGACAGAGTTTGTCCTTGAGTGTTTGTCCTTTTCTATAAGTAACCGAAGGATTCTTAGTTAGGACTTTATTTAGGTTAGGTACTTCTAGTAGGATATGCCAGTTTTTCTTTAGAATTCTAAAGATTTTGTCGCTGTAAGTCGTGTATTTGGTGATAAACCTAGGCTTCTCATCAAAGGCAGTTCTTTTTTTAGTACCTGATTCCAATGTCACATCCCTATTCAGTTGCTGCACTCGTACTTCAGCTCTATTCACATCCCGTCTCTTGTAACCTCTATTCAAGAACCGGGAGCATGTGTCCGCAATGTTAGTTCTAAATGATGTATCTTCAGAACAATTTCTCTTGACCCTTACCATCTCTCCGTAAGGAATATTTTTTATAACTGAGCGCACATGCGCACTAGCAGCATGTAGCACTCCATTGCACGCTGTCTCCTTTCTATACAGCGTGCTCTGAACTGTTCCGTTCCTTACATAAAAATGGAGATCTAAAAAGTCGATCTCCTCCTTGCGATGTTTCATGGTTAATTTTACATTATATGGGTTATCATTAAGGTACCCAAAATACTCCTGAAGACTTTCCCTGGACCCTGACCACAGGCAGATAATATCATCGATGTATCTCCCCCAGAACACAATGTGTTGTGTCCTGGGGAAGGCACCTCTTCCCCAGGCATGCTCCCTCTCATACCACCCCATAAAAAGGCAGGCTTAAGAGGGAGCAAACCTGTTACCCATGGCAGTTCCGCGGACTTGATGATACCATTGTCATTCATGCATGAAAAAATTCTTAGTCAGAATCAGTTCCATCATTTCCATTATCATGAGGTTGTGCTCATAAAAGTCAACCCCTTCCTTGTCCAAGTATGACCTTGCCGCCATCAGCCCAAACCTATTCTCAATACTGGTATACGGGCTGACTACGTCCCAAGTGAGAAAGCATAGATCATCCGACCATGCAAAGTCCTTAAACT
The DNA here is from genome assembly GCA_963921515.1 of Calotriton arnoldi. Taxonomy (NCBI): domain Eukaryota; kingdom Metazoa; phylum Chordata; class Amphibia; order Caudata; family Salamandridae; genus Calotriton; species Calotriton arnoldi. The sequence continues at coordinate 271,452 of CAWUFW010002807.1, forward strand.
TTAACAACACATCCTTACTGTCTTTTATAAAGGAAGGCAAGTTCACCATGTAATTCTGCAGCTTCCTATCAACAAACTCTGAAATTTTTTCGGTGGGTGAGCCCACCCCTGAGATGGTAGGTCGTCCTGGGGGGAATGGTGCTTTCTTGTGCACCTTGGGTAGTATATATATACAAGGAAATCTAGGTTGATCTACTCTAAGGAACTTATATTCCGAATCACTTAAAAGACAAATGTCTTTCCACTCTGTGAGTTTCAGATTAACTAAAGATGTCAGTTCACCTATAGGATTCCCTTTCATTACTTCATAGCAGCTAGTATCGCTCAATTGTCGCTCTATTTCCCCATATAGTCAGTTTTGTTCATTACAACTATGTTGCTGCCTTTATCTGCTTTTCTTATGACAATATTCTCATCTTTTTCCAGTCTACTAAGCGCATCTCTTTCACCTCGTGATAAATTCATGTTTACTGGTTTGGAAAATGTATTTGAACATTCTAGTTTATATAGGCCCTCTGTTACTCTTTCGTGTAACCTATCAATATTCTGATGGTAACAGTTGCTAGGTGTGGATTTTTATTTCGGACGCAACCCACTATTTACATGGAGGTTCTCTGTGATGTTAAGATCTTGTAGTACAGTTCCCATCTCAATATCCACATCTTCCTCAATTGACAGTAAGCATTGATTATTACGAATGTCTGCAATACTATGTGTTGATGTTGAATTGCCCTCTATTGATGTAGAGACAACAAGCTGTTCATCATGAAAGTAATCCTTTAATCTAAGCATTCTTGTAAATTTAAACAGGTCAACGTGCACATCGGCAAAATCACCAAATTGTGTTGGGCAAAAGCCCAGACCTTTTCTTAACAAACTTAGTTCATCATTATCCATTGCCCTATGTGACAGATTAACAATTTCTAACTCTCTACACATTACAGTGTTATCCAACAGACCTTCATCATCACCTTCCGTCCTGTTTCCATAAATTACGTTTTCTTGGCTCTTGTTGTCATTCTCTCTAAGTCTCTCTGACCCTTTGCATTTCTTTTTGTATCTTGTCCCGCCCCTCCTTGTTTTTGATTTTGTTTTTTCCGCTGGTTGTTGTTGATCCTTAACTTCGCTAACTCTTTCTGAAAAGATGAGGCCCCTTCTCCTAAAGGGATCTCAGTCTGATTACTACTGGAAGCAGCACTACTTTGTGAGGAGACTGAAACACTACTTATTGAACGTGTATCGTCTACTTCCTCCCTTCCCCTCTTTCTATCCTCTGGAGCCTGTAATGAATCGTATTTTTTTGCGAACGTATATATGCGTCCCTCCTTATAATCTCTATCGTCACGTCTAATCTTTCTCATTTTTTTATCTTTTAAATATTGTTGATGACTAACAACTTTTTTCAAAATTTCATAATTCTTTTCAACTAGATCTTTTGCCTCATGTGTTGTGTTCGGTGCACCTCCTATTGCTTTAAATACTTTGGGAATCTGTAACCAGTGTCACCAAAAGGTGACAGGTGCCGGAGTATTGTGCACGATCACCCTTATACGGCAGCTGAGATATAGTGATAGTGCTATCCATTAAGTCCGTCACCTTGTATTGTTTTTAGTAATGTTACATTTGCAGTACAAGGCACTGTTGCCTGAAAGGCACTAAAGCAGTGTCGCTTTCAAAGCACATTCACCTCATTGAAAAATACCTTAACTTAAGCCAGTAAGGTGAGAGTGCCCTCAGCCTCGACCCTCTGAACCATGCCCTCTGATCTCTTCTGCAGGAATTACAGAGCTTTGCTCTCACTTCAAACAGATATATCTTTATTTTACCTTTCAAATTTACTTGGATCCGTCATTAAGTGGAAATGTAGAGTTTTTCGTTTTTTGCCACCACTATCTCCTGACTGAAGTGATAATTACCGGAGTGGGCTTTAGAAAAATCACCCAGAAGAAGCCTTTTATGAAATGTGACTCCTGTGTCAAAAGTTTGTCTTTAAGACGATTCCCAGAAAATGTGCATTTATTGCCTAAATCCTGATCATGAAGCATTTTCATCCAAAAACCCTCAGCGACCATGAGGAAAGGCTTCTGAGGTGTCTACAGAAAAAATAAGGCTGCTAATAACCAATGTTCCCTCTAATTTCTTTCCTCTGTGTGCGGCAATGAAGGGTTTCTGTACACTAGCCAAAGCTGTGTGCGCTGAAGACTAGGGAAAATTCACTATGCATGTGAGTGTGGTGCGTGAGCTTCTAAAATTATTTGTGTTCACTCCAATAAAGGTTTATTTGAAAATTAATTCAAAATGTTTCATTTTGATTCAGTTTATCAACATGTGAAAGCAGTGGTGACTGGTGTATTTTAAATGTGGTAGGGTGCAAATTTTATACCGGAGTATAATGTGTGAGCGCAGCAAGCGAGGACTGAAAAAGGAAGGTGCATGGGATTCTCCCATTGCAAGAACCTTTTATAAAACTTGTTCAAATAGTGGATATTATAGCATACAGTAAGTCATTGAAAACATAGGGCTTCAGTGTAAGGCAAAGAACAACAGCACAGTGTGCAGTCTATTTAACCAAGAAATAACCGCACACATAAGCATGCACAGACAAATTGAGACCCATTTTCTGGCTTTGTACAAAGCGAAACCAGAAAAGCTGGATAAATCGCAGCTTCCCTGCTTAAGTTATGTGATCTTAAGCAAATTCTTTATTTCATCAAAACTCTTTTGTTTTTATTACCACATATAAAAGCACTTTCGAATATGTGGATTCAGACTGCCACTTGTACAAAACTATCACTTTTGTTAAGTACTTCTTAGTGCAGTGCTATAATGTGCCTTATTAATGTTAAAGCTTCCACATGGTAAAGAAATAATTGAATTTTGAACAGACTTTACCATATTTTACACAATGTTTGTTGCGGGAATTGCATAGCAAATATTTCCAGGAATCGGCTCGTGCACGGACTCTAAGATCCAAGTCAGACCCTTGGCTCGGCCCTGCCTGGTAATTAGTTGGCTTGCCCACCTCTTCACATTTATCGCCAGAACTGAAGCCCAAACAGACAGTCTTTCTTGAGTGTCTCTGCTTCTACCATTGCAGCCTGTTGGTTTGCTTGTGTACTGAACACTAGCATGAGAGGGATGAAAGTGATGTGAGAGGGAGCGTTTTTGGATACGCTGAACAGCCCACTCCAAGAAGCAGCCAAATTATGATTTCTTACTCATTCTCTTTGGACCTCCTTCTGAATAAATTAAACTAAGGAGACCCAGGTAAGCACGATGAAGGCACACAAGACAGAACAAACACAAAAACATTTCCTTTCCTTCGCTCACCTTCCACCCCTCACACCCTCCTCTCTCTGCCCCAGCCCCTCTTTCGCTGTACTTTGATTCCATGACTTTACTGTCTCTGTAGCTTACTGTCAACAGCTTAGCTGACCTCCAGGGGGCCTGTAATCTGTCAGGGTCGTAACAGACAGACCAAATGCATGCATGCTCACTGGACAATCCGACTGTGGCTGTTTGAGAAAGTTTACCTGTTGTGTGATGCTGAGGGCTCTTACACACACGCCTGCGCAATTGTACTGCTATCAGTCCACGCCTGTCTCTCTCCCAAAAACCAGAAGAGCTGCTAAGCAGGAGCACACACATATTTTCCCTGCTCTCCATCACCTCATAACAGCAAGGATTGTTTTAAATTGTTTGTCCCACCATGGGCCCAAAGCGAACATTTGATACGCAGGGCAGAAAGGTGAAAAGCACTGTTTTAAACACAAAGTGGTTCTCAGCAGGAGATGATTACAAAGTATTCAGTGAGAATGCCTGTTAACGATGCACTTTGGTACACTCTGCCCTCTTGTTTGGGAGGGGGTAGAGGTTGGTCGAATCCACACTTAAATGGGATAACGTGACAGACTCTGGCAGAGTGTTTTATACATTCCTAACTGAATTAGAAGTGTGCGCGCTCCTGGAACTGAAATGCGCGGTGGAGTAAGAAGAGCTGTGCGGCCACTCAGGCGCGCACCTTAGAGGGAACATAGCTAATAACCTCCATAGAGAATGAATCTGGGTCAAGCTGTACGGTATCTATAGAGAAGAAGGCATCAAATTGGAGACCTCTGAGACTTCAAAAATCAAAATTAGAGCATCAAAGTATCAAAAAGCATACTTCATAGAGCACACTTCCACTCAGACTGCTGGATACGCTTCTGGAAACAGAGGCAGAGTATGATTCTGACCCAAACAAACCCTGCCTGTAGCCCAGGGCAGGGTAAAATAAAGTACCAGGACACAGAAGAAGAACAAGGGTACTCCCCGCTAGGTGAACTTGAATCTTTCTACCCAAATTAGCTAAGGTATCAGGAATAGGCAGAAGAGTTTGAATACTATGATCACTGTTACAACCCACATGAGTCTGTCGATGAAGAATACAGAAAGCAAACAAAAATGAGGGTGCCTGTGGACCCATAAAAGATGTACATCATATGATCACAGACTATTTTGAATTATTTCCAGTGGGATCAGACCTGCAATAGGTCCAGCAACAAGCTTTGCAGCAAACCTCTTCTATATCACCACAACCAACCGCGCAGAGACTTGAGGCTCCAAAAGCACTGGAAGTGGCCTCGCCACCACCTCCAGCTAGATGGCAGCAGGTCCAACATCTCTTTGACTTACTGCAAAGGTCCATAGAATTGACCATTTGACTACAACCAATATAGGATATAGAGGAAAAGCAACTACAGGAACCTAATAGACCGAGAGGCAACAAGTGGGATGTCTACATGCACTCCACAGCACAACCGCCTACATGCCACTTGTGGGCTCTTTGCTGGATGACAATGCCAGGTATCACTACCTGGTAGAGAGGGTGGGCATACCATTTGATCTTCTGGTAACAGTCATAGAAAATGACTGGTTCCTCTACGACTTCGAAGAACCGTTCAGAAGATCCAGTAAAACAATTCCAATCATAGATCACCTGTTGCAAAAAGGTGTTAAGCTAAGGCAGGCCCCAGCAACGGTTACATCAGTAGCACTCTGATCAGATAAAAAATACAAAGTACCAGACAGCTAGCCAGCATGTTTGCTTGGACCTCCCAAAGCAGACTTTGTTTTAACACAGCCTGCGCAAAGAAAATCAATATTCCCTGGAACACCATGTACAGCACATATGGATAGGGAGGGAGAAGTGTGGATGCCTTCGGCAAGAGAAACTCATCTATGGTGGCAATGACAATCGGAGCAGCACATGATATGGTAATTGTGGGGAGGTTTGACAGCCAGATGTGGTCAGATATTGCTCTGCACCTGGACCTCCTACCAGATGATAAGAAACAAGGTGGAAATGCAATATTTGAGGAAGGAGAACAGGCATCTGCAATGCTATACCAGCTACCTGCTATACCAGCCACATTTGTACAGCCAATATTATCGGTCACAACAACAACAATAATACTGAGTTCCACTGGCCCAATCATACAACAAACCCCCAACAAAAAACAAAGGAGAAAGCTGGTCTGAAAGCCAAAACTCTCAATGTTATTGACGATCTCCAGGCACTGATTACCACCTCAATACCCCACAAGATCTTTGGGCGCGTAGCTGACAGGATCACAGCTTACTACAATGAATGAGCAAGAATTACCACAGACAAAAGGATTCAGTCTGGATTCACTTTGAAGGTTCTTCAGCACCCACCAACAACACCTCCACCCAGAGTCAAAAACAGATACAGACGCTTTCTGAACCGAAGGTTTTTCAACATGCTATGGAACTTACAATAGTGTATTAGTCAATTAAAACCATGAACATGATCATACAAATCATAAGGTTTAAAAATGCTTACAAGAAAGACAAAAAAAATGGTCATAGATCTATTTCAGCCACTGAGCATCTTGTTACTAGTCCTTCACTTTCTTTAACTTTCCTTCCTAAGTATATAAGTAAAGATGCCAAATACAGATATTAAATAGAAAAAAATGGCTGATCAGGGACTGGTCTTTTCCCTAATGTGTAGAGTGCAAAATTGCCATAAGGGCGTCTGTAATTCACATAAGTAAATCGCAATAGATAATTAAAGTGCTTATATGCAGGACTGAGGCAGGTATATGTACGGTGCTAGATAGGCCATGGTTTTTCCCCCTGTAAAGGTGCAGGTGTGCAAAACTATGCGTCATTAAAATGCCAAGTTAAACAAAGTGATTACCTGAGCATAGCGGTATAGGGAACAGCTAATTATGGCAGTCCCTAGCAGCCCGTCCTTGGAGATTACTAACTCATGTGAAGTTTACCTTAAAAACTACGTATTTATCACGTCCTAAAATTAGAATTGGGAACCCCCTCCAGATTGCTCATCGCCCAACCTATATGCTGATCATTTTCTTGAAAATATTCAACAACTGGGTTAGTCTAATGTTCAGCATTGTGTTGCATGGGTCCATAGACTCCACCGGTGCAGGCCTACATGACCTAATTCCCCTGTCAAGGAACTCCCGTCTTAATAGAGATCTTCGTTGGACCATCAATACAGGACAGATACATACAATGTGGAGCAATGTCTCGTTCCCCTGATGGCATAAACGGCAGGACCGATCTTCACTTAAACCAGCCCTCCTCCATTTTGGCATGAGGTCTAGTGTGGGTATCTCTCCAAATCTTAAGGCAAGAAATGACTGTTTGATCTTTCGGTGGAAGGGTGCTGCCAACAGGGGTGATTCGCTTAAAATGGAATATGATTTCAACACCAGCCACCCATGACAACGTCTAGACAGGCTTTCCTTATCTGCCATCCAGCTTTGCAGTTTGGTTGATTTATTTACCAATTTCTTGAAGGTTTGCTCACAGATATTAGAGATTCATAAGTCACCCAGTTCGAGCATCCTAATGCTATTTTCAAGATATTTCATGTGAACGCCATTTCCCCGTTGTAAGTTGATTTCGGTCCAGACTAAATTAGCCTGGGTGTTTTCAGCTGCAACAAGCAGATTATGACAAAGCTTTACGAACGCCGCCGGCCTAGCAAGTGTCTGTTTTGTAAGTAGGAATTCTAACCGGAGCTGTGCAGGAAAGGCCGACTTAGGGAGCCTAAAGGTTTGTTTATAGGCTCTTAACAGTTTGTCTAGCAGAGGAGCCTCATCACCTAACATTATCTCCGATCCATATGCGAGAGTTGGCGACAATTTGGCTTTCATAACCGTTCCCATGGGTTTCAGATCATGGCCTCGAATGGATCTGGCCAGTGACGAGAAGCCATAATTATTGACCTGTGCTTTTGCCCTTATCGCCTTCTTCTGGGAGGCAAAGGAGCAGTTTGCGTCTATTTTCACTCCTAAGTATACGTAGAGTTTAACCTCATCAATTCTATTTCCTTTAATAAGCCATTTTTGATTTTTCTTAGGAGCACGATTACATTTGTTTTCGAAAGATTTATTTCCAGACATTCTTTTCAGTGTAAGTTCCAAGGGAATTGAGCAGCCTTTGAAGGCATATTCCAGTGTTGCTAAACAATACCAGATCCTCAGCATAGAGGATGTGCGACATTTGTTGTCCTCTAACGCTCGGTGCGTGAGCCATCTGCTCGTCAAGCTCTGTTGAGAGATCTGCCAAAAATAAATTAAACAGTATGGGGGCTAGGACACAGCCCTGTTTTACACCAGTTGTTGTTTGCACCTTCTTTGATACGCATGAGCCATCTCCAATTTTGATCTTGACCCATCCGGGTATACCAGCCTAATTGCTCGTAAAATTATGGGTGAGATACCCCTTCGCCAAAGTTTGCCCCATAGTTTGTTCCGAGGGACACAATCGAAAGCCGCCTTAAAATCAACAAAGCACATGTAAAGAGGTGTCCCAGTTGCTTTTGCTCTATTTCGGCTCATGGTCATAAGATTGGTTAAAGTGTCTTGGCCCCTTAAAAAGCCAGTTTGATTTAAGGGGAGTCTTCCATTGTCGTGCGACGAGGATTCCAAATCATGCAATAAGAGCGTTGAGAAATATTTTAGCTCAACATCCATCAATGCTATTAGTTTGTAGTTACAGGGTGAGCATGCCGAGCCTTTTTTAAAAATGGGATGGAGTATTGAGCCCCTCCAGCTGTCGGGAATAACGTCGTTTTCCAGAATGAAGTTAAACATTGACGCTAGAAAGCCGGCCCATTGTGGAGTGAGGTGTTTAAACAATGCCTGTGGTAGCCCATTAGGGCAGTGGTACAGTCTGCCCGGGACTATTGATAACCTTCTCTACCTCGGTCGCTGTGATTATTCCCTGTGCCACAGAGGCTTTATTAGGACGGTAGGGGCTAGTTGTAAGCGTCGAACCGCTCTTAAAGTGTGACTTTAAATAATGAACCCATTCCATCCCAAACCAAAGATTCTTCCTCTACTACCTTTTATGGCCAGACGACTGCTGGTCCAAGCTCTTGTTCTTTCACGGCTGGACTATGCGAATGCTATCTATTTGGGAGCCCCATTATCTACTACCAAAAGACTCCAAACAGTGCAGAACTGTGCGGCACGCATGTTGTTAAACATTCCGAGACGTATCTCGGCCAAACCCGCTCTCACTTTGCTGCATTGGCTTCCGGTCTGTCAAAGAGTTCAATTTAAGGCAATGTGCATTGTACACAAATCACTTTTTGACAATGGCCCTTGCCTGATTCGTCCATGGATTCAATCCTATTGCCCTAACAGACCCCTTAGATCGGCGAATAAAGGCCTGATTGTAGTTCCTAAGATCAAACGTGCTCGGAGTGGAGGTCGACTGTTTACATATAATGCAGCCAGATTATGGGACAGTCTGCCTCCCCACCTACGCTCTGAGACTAATCACACTAAGTTTAGGAAACTTCTGAAAACCTCTCTTTTTCTCTGAGTGTCGCATAGCATCACTGTTGTCGCAGCGCTGGGATGCCTTTGGGTAACCACGCGCTTTAGAAATACTACTTCATTCATCTCACTGATATTAGCGTTGTTTGCAGCTGCAGGGCCTTTCTCATTCCTGTTGATTATCTGCCAGAATCTTTTCGAGTCATGTGTTTTAGAGGCGTGTAGTAACTGGGCCCATAATGTTTCTTGTTTGGATTGTTTATACATCCAGATCTCTTTTTTTAGCCGCCGTCTCTCATTGCGGAGTTGTTGTACTAAATCCGGATCTCCTGGGTATTGACGTGATTGCCGGAAAAGTTTGCCTGTTTCCTTTTTTATGTTACGAATATGGGCGGGCATAATTGACGATTTACAATAGTCAAGTCGATATCCCTTTTTGTGGCTGTTCTCGCTGTGGCTTTTAGTCATGTTATTGGTGAGAATTTCCCATGTCACTATTGGATTGGGATCCATTTGAACTAGGACTTGTAAACTAGAAACTGACTATCTTCATGCACTGATTACCACTGCAATACCCCACAAGATCTTTGGGCGCATAGCTGACAGGATCACAGCTTACTACAATGAATGGGCAAGAATTACCACAGACAAATGGGTGCTGGATATAATTCAGTTTGGACTCACTCTGAAGGTTCTTCAGCACCCACCAACAACACCTCCACCCAGAGTCAAAAACAGACACTGTTTGAACCCAAAGTTTCTCAACATGCTATGAAATTAATTATAGAGCCACTCCCAACGAAATATCCGAAAATGGGCTTTTACTCCAGATATTTCCTAATAAAAGATGTAACATTGAAAAAATGAAGGCCCATTTAGGACCTATGGCAGCTCAATGTATTCCTAAGAAAACTGTCATTCAGAATGGTGACTTTACAAGAGGTGCTACAGCTCTTTAAAAATTCATAACACTGCAGCACCATCCAAAATATAAGTCACATCTGCTGTTGCTCCCTCATGCCACGAAACCAGCAATGAGGTTCTTACTTCAGCATTAACTCACGCGGAGTAAAGAAATAAAAAACACTGGAAAAGGATCCAGTATTCTTGAGGTCAGACATTCCTCCAAGTTCTCGGATGGTTTAAGCTGTCATACCCATCCATCTCATTCTCATCAGCTTTCCATAAACAAGTGAGCAAGAAACATCTACAGGCTGGAAAATATGCCACCACCTCTGTATTGTTCTAGTTTAATGAGAGGTCTCTGTGAGAATTTATGCAGAGATTTGTCAAGACCTACCAACAGATATGAGGCAGGACGTCCAAGAGATTCTGAATATAGGGACTCCTTGGGGTATATTAGCTCTAGGTGCACTTTCCCAGTAAGCACTAAGACAAACCCTTAATTAAGGATACTGCATTCAATTATAGAAAACTTTGACAGTTGGGGAGAGAGTACCAATAAAAGGCAGAGCTGCAGCTTAATACCTCGGGTCCGTCTTTCAGTGCCAGCTGACTAGGCCTTATTTTCAAAAGAAGCAAGGAATTTCACCCAGGAGGATGCAGTGTGCGACTGCATTTATTTACGGAAGTGCCTTGGACCACTGTACAGATTTACAAAGGATATCCTTGCGGTTCATACTGTATTTAACTCCCTACGGCCTCTTTGCTCCCGATTCAATGTCTGTAATGGCGTGGGCAAAGACGTTCCCTTTTTTGTTTGGAGACACTCCCACATGTAAATACATTTCACCAAAATCAAGATAGTAAGCTGAGGGGTAGGATCAAGATTAGGGTTATGTTCAGGTTGACATTTAGGGTAAAGGTTAGGAAGTGTCAAGAATACATATGGGCTATTGGTCAAGGTTAGTGTAAGAGTCAACTGATTGTTAGCATTGAGGTAGTGCCCACAACCTGTCTAGGTTTCTTTGCATTATATTTAGTGTACTGGGTGATGGCCAGGGTAATGATTATGGTTGAATGTAGGATTAGAGACCAGAGTAGGCAAGGGCTAAGATTATTGTTTGTGTCAATTTAGTTTTGGAGTAAGGGCAATCTTTAAAGTCAAGCATAGTTTAGGTCCAAGGTTACTATTAGGGTAAGGCTTACAGATAGGAATATATAAAAGTCAGGGTAAGGCTCATGGTTAGGGGTAGTAGTAAATACTAGAAAAAAGCATTGGGTAAGACAAGGGTAAGGTGAGTATTTTTTTGAGGATTTGACCTGTGAAAGGGGTTATGGTAAGTCTCGATTACAAAGATACATAAATGGAATTCAGAATAGTAAGAGAGTAGTGTAATTAAAAATAAATGTACTTTTCAATTAACAAATTGCCAGCCAAATGGTTTTAGCAGAAACTGTATTTCAATGTAAGGCATAGCAAAATCTGACATTCACATTGAAATGTGTTTCATCAAAAACAGTTTCCCTTAGATATGGTATTTCTCCTCTGCAATATAGAAATGTATCTGTACAATCAGCGAATTTGTGCAGCTGTGGTCATGTCTGATCTGGCACTCACTGGTACTGCCATAGAATATTCATGAATCAATCCTCTTGGTTTAGAAGATGTACCAGGTAACGTCGTAGGCTGAAACACTGAAAAGAGTGGACTGTTTCCTTCAGCACAGGGCTCAATTATTTTTCTGGAAGCAATAGCGGCTGCAGCTAAAGCTGCCCTGGCATCACAGAAGGGACTCAAATGGCAGAGGAGGTTATCCTCCTTCTTTATCACTAGGCGAGCTTCCTGCCGTACAAAGTGATGTCTCTCTTCCCCATCCTTTGATCATTGTTCTATTTAGGGGGAGCAAATGTTTATCATCTGACAGAGTAATAGAACATCACAAAAGACAGTTTGGTTCTGAAACTTGAGCAATATGGCTAGGCCATGAAGTTAAAATCTATTCCCACTCCTGCTGTTACACGGAAAAATTTAACTTTGTATCTTGGATTTAAGGCTTACGTAAGAAATTCTAATCTTGTTCCTTAACTCAAAAAAAAGAAACCATGGGGATTCCATCCTGATTTTATTTGCTGTAAAGAAAGACGAGCACAAAGCAAGAATGCAGGCCCCTTTTTTGGACTTAAAAAGCAATTGTGTAAAAAAGTAAAGGAAATGAAAGGTTGTGCATTACAAATTGTCAGGCCTTTGCACTTTCACATTCTCGTTGGAAAACAAATATGAAAGTGTCTCTAAACCACTGTTGGTACAGTGTTCCTCCTTATTGTTTAAGAGTAGCTCACATGCCTTTTCCAGACGCGGTCTTAAGCAATAGATGGTCATCTAACCAAACTTGGAAAATTGGTTAATGAAGTGGCTTTGTTCTGTAAAAGATCAGCACTGCTTTCCAACATCTAAACACTCCCAAGGTGTTCAAAATGTGAGAAGAGATGGTTTGAGCAGAATTATTAATTAAATCAGAACTGGATTTTAGCATCCTGTATCCTCTAAATGACCTATTTATCAGTCCAGACTAAAAGGAAAAATCATACCCAATATCCAGTTTCCACAAAGCAGGACTGAGAGGTATCCTTTTCAGTTGTCGTAGATGTTTCTCTACATTTTTCCTTCCTTGCAAATGTAACCAAACATCATCACAAAATTGAAGCAGTCAAAGACCAGGATGATTTGGATCGCACCAGAACGGCCCACCTGGTGGCTCCTGGTTCTTTTTTATGATGGTTTCTGGATTACTCCAGCACAGGCATCTGAATCTTGCACAAGAAGGTGGAAGTGGAGAAATATTTCTCCAGTAGCCATGTTATGCTTTTCAGTGGAAGAAGCTGAACCGTTCCTGTCTAAACTTCCAATAAAGATCCCATGATGGAGTAGGAAACATTAAGCCTAGTTCTCCATCATTGAGAGCTTCATAAAAGTTTTAAAAGCCTGCCCTTCTCCCTGATTGAATTAGTGGTATGGTAATTAAGGATTAGGATTCAAGTAGGCTAGGGTTTCTATTGAACCTAGGGCTTAGGATTTGAGTTCTGATTGGCTGATAGGGCCAGGGTTCTGATTGGTTTCTGTGGCTTCTATTGGACTTAGGCTTGGGTTTTGAGTGGTGGCTAGGGCTATGATTGGTTAATAGGACGAGGGCTCCCATTAGTTCTACGGTCTTAAGGGCTAGGGTCCTGTTTGGTTAGGGCTAGGGTCCTGACGTTGAGGCTAAGGGCTAACGAAATGGTTTTAGCAGAGGACAAGGTCAGGTGCCTGTTTGGGCCTTGGGCCAGAGATGCTGCAACTTTTTTCGATTTAACAGCAACTAACCTAAGCCATCCTCACCCTCAAACATACAAATAGTCTCAGCAAACACACAATGCTCATTTTCAACAAACTAACTCTAACCACATTTCAATGTCTGAAAAACCAGTACAAAGCCCCACAAACGACATCTATACACCCTTCTTACCCTACGGCCCACAATGGAACCTTCACTCTCACACAAAGCACCTCTCTGTCCTATACCACTATCAAATCCACACATCACCAACACAACACAAACACATTATACATAACCTTAATCCCTTCAAACACACACTCCTTGTTCCTGCAAAACACCAGATTTACCCCCTTTCACCACCAATCCTATACTCCACTCTCTCACATCATTCATCAACAACACCCTCCTCTTCTTTTTTACCAAAAACACACAACCAAACAATCCTTACACTCCACTACACATATTACCTCTTCCTGCTACCAAATCTAATTCAAACACTCATAGCCCGTTTCCATCTCCTCTCACATCCCCCATACACTCTCCTCCAATGCACATCACCACCCCATTACCATGTAACTTCCACTGACCAACAGTACTTTACATCCAGATCCTTCACACAAATTCACTACATCAATATCTCATCTCACTATTCCATAAACATTAAGCATAACCCACACCAGCACATCACCCAATTTCACACTACATTCCATCATAAAATAGAAAAACTGACTCCCACACCCATGACTACACAAATAATCACATCTTAAACCAATTTAACACCCAAATATTAGCTCTTCGCCAACACCTACTACAAACACCCCAACATAACTCTTTCACCCGCCGCTCAGCCATTGCACAATTTAGAGCCTTAAAATATGACCCACATTCTCCACCACCCCGAACCCATACACTTTCCACCCTAAACCGACACAAACAAAAAATCAACATACAACTCTACAGAACTTCGCATCTCCTAGTCTATTGCACAACAATACTACGCTACAAAAACACCGTCCACCAACTCACTCAACCATCGTATCGCCACCAGCACACATCAGCCAAACAAAATGCCATCTAGGTTTGCTGCACGAGGATTACGATATAAACAGCATAAATGCTATCCTGATACATTTAATATCAACACTAATAATACACCTACTACTAATTCAAAGAATACTAATCACTCTTCTAGAAAACACAGTCATACCACCACCAAATGCAATCTGTATACTGCCTGCTAATAAATGCTCAATCACTCTCTGAAAGCAAGTAGCACATCTCCAGCCTACTCACTGACCCACAACCTGACTTACTCTTCATAACTGAATAATGGTTGGGATATGGCATGTTCCCATTATTACATGAAGCTGTACCTCCAGGCTATCAAACTGTAAAGCAAAATTGCATAGGCAAAAGAAGATGCGGACCAGCTGCTGTATTCAAAGAAACAATAAATCTCACCAAAGCTGACGACATTTCCATATAAGGTTGTGAGGCCCTCATTGTCAGGGACTGTCCGGGACACAGTCAGGGACTTGGGCAAGGACTGGCGACTGGGTAGAAAACAAACAGAAAGAGGAGTACAGCGCTGCCCAGGATCACACAGGAAGTCAGAAGAGAAAAGGGATCCAAAGGAGAAGCCTGCACAAGTGAACAAGATGGCTAAGACTCAGAAAGGAAGGGTACTCACGCGGCAATTTAGCATTCAGAATAACTACACCCAGGATGGACGTGCAGACATATATACATATGTATGTATGTATGTATATGTGATCAAGCCTCCTGTGTGAGCTGAAACGCGTTATGCCGTTTTGCACTGAATAAAGGATTTTGCACTATACCGTGGTCCGGATCCATTGCTTTAAAGGAATTGAAGCGATATATGGTGATGTATTGATATATATATATATGTGTACACACACAACAACATTAACAATAAAGGGGGTCGCATGGAAGAGGTACTGGGACAAAAGATTGACTGCAATATCAAGCTAGGTCTGTTAAATGTCTGGGGCCCGACGGACTTAAATTCCAAGGAACAGATATGGGTGGCTCTGGGGTTGATGGTTGCAAAACGAAACATTGCACGGAAATGGAAGGCGCGGGACCCACCACGTTTATGGGACTGGGGTACAGACATGGATTGGTGCATGGTGACAGAGAAGGCCATATATGAATCTAGAGGGTGCCCCACCAAGTGGACACAGATCTGGGAGAAATGGAACAATTACAGGGGAGGGATATGTGAGCCCCCACAAATGAGGAGACATAGACGCGATGGGTCTGACTACCGGGAACCGTGAATACAGCATTGTTTGCCCTTGTGATTTCATGGTTGCTGCCTGTTATGTACCAATGTCCTGCCGCAACTGCTCATGTATGGGTGTTTTCTGTATTGTCGGTTCTTGTTCTCAATAAAAAGATTTATAAAAAAAAAAACAATAAATGGAATGTGGGGTAAAGCACTCAGGAGCTCCACACGGTAAGACTGAAGCTCAGTAAGTTCCTGACCCAAAATTGTTGTTACAGATACTGACTGCAAATACCCACATATAGGATATGCATGCAAGGGCAGAGTCTGTGGAGCTGATACCTATGGTGATGATATAAATGTAACTAAAAGACAATACTCACAGTGAACAGGAAACACCACCTAGGTTGTCAGCTGTGCCTACGGATCCTGGCGATCAAACAGGAACACGCAAGGCAGTAACAGCAAGGGTGTAGAACTAAACACAAGCACAATAGACAAGGAGCTAGCAAGGAGGAATGCTTAACAGGAAAGGAAGGAAATCACAGGGCACACTTGGCAGAAAGCAAGTAACAAACATACAAGGTAATAGAAGCAAGACAGCAGGAATAGAAAGACAGCAAACTAGGAACTGGAACCAAGGAAATGGGAAGAAAGGCAGGGACTGCAAAAGGTATACAGAAGGGGAGGCTACAAGGGTATACTAGAATAGTGCTGGATCAGGAGTCAAGAAAACAAAGTAGCACTGAAGGCTGTGCTGGAGCAGGAACAAGAATTGAGCAAATGCTCAAGAGCCGAGGTAACACTGCAGGCAGTGCTAGTTCAGGACCAAGGGAAACTGCTGCAGCTCAGGAAAAAGGAATTGTAAAGCTCAGGAAACACTGGAAACCAGGATATCAAAAGCTCAGGAAACACTGGAAACAAGGGTCGGTCTCACCGGTACACAGCTATAATGACCAACCTTGGACTGAAGGGAGCTGGGGCTTAAAAGAGCTCACAGTAATCACATGCATCAGGTGTGAGCAGGCTAGCAGCAGCCAGCCACAGGTGAGCTGAATTCCTCCACACATCCTTGGCCTGCAGGGGTGGAGCCGAAGCAGTGAGCAGGGAATTCTAGGTAATGGAGTTTCAAGCATGAGCAGGCTGTCTTCCACAAAACCCGGCATGGATTGGGAATGGATGGCAATTTCCAAGTAGTGTCCAAATGGCTGGAAGTCAGTATGTACATGAAGGGGAGGGTCAGGGAGCTTATTACAACACTGGAGAGTGCCACAGTTCAGCCCCCTGGTGGTGGACACGAGAACGCAGGAAGCGAGTAGTGATACTCATCACCAGATGCAACCCTGCACCAACTTCCACCTGTAACTTTCTCCTTTAGAGACCACCACCTAGCAAGCCATCATTCTCAGACACCTTTCTAGACACGATTTCAAACCTTCAGACACAGCACTCCAACCTATGCATCCTTGGTGACCTAAGCATATGGTTTGACAAACCTAATATGCCCCATCCAAGAACTATTATCACTGGCCCAGACACACTGAACCTACATCAGATCGTCCACAAACCCACACACATCGCAGGACACATCATAGATGTAATTTGTCCAAATCCAGAACTGGTGACCTTTCGAAGGATTACTCCAGTCACATGGTCGGACCACCATCTGATAGCTTTAAAAAACAAAACACCTCAAATCACCACAACTGAGGCCACCTTACATGCAACCACATATCGACTGTGGAACAAATTCAATTTTGAATACTTCAAAACACAACTAACATCCAACACAGATCTAGACACAATAAATTCAGTTAACAAAGTGGCTCCAGGAAGCTTTTGATATCCTGATACCACTAAAAACAACAAAACAGGACAAAAGAAAACAAGCAGAACTAAAGAAGATAAAACAACACATTGCAAACCTGCAATGTCCCTGGGTCAAAATAAATTACAATTGAGACAAATTTCACCTACACAAACTTAACATAATATACAAGTCAACAATCAAAAAAGCTAAAAAAATAAAATAAAAAAAGGTACTATTCAAACAGAATTTGAAATGCTAAATGTGCAAATAAAGAATTATATCAAATTCTCACTGAATTCCGTAAACCTAAATGCACAGAAGGAACTCATTCCATTCCTCAAGAATTTTCTGACAAACTGGCAAATCATTATGAAACCAAAGCAGACCTATTGTACTCCTATATAAAACAAAGGAAAATCACCAGCGCCAACCCATTTCCAGCAGTCCCCTCCAAGAATAGACTAACCCAACCTCTACATTCCTTCAAACAACTATCAGAAACTGAATTTATGGATCTTGTCAAAGCAAGCAGGCCAGCAGGCTGCCCTTCTGACCTTTGTCCACCACAAATCTTCAAGAACATTCTTTTAACTACATCTGCTGCCACACCAGTCAGAACAGTCATCAATAATTCTTTAACTGCCAAAGTCTTTCCAGAAGACTTAAAAAAGGCAAACATACACCCATTGTTAATGAAAACGAACCTGGACCAACATGACTCAAACAGCTACAGACCAATTACAAATGGACCTTTCCTGGGCAACTGATAGAAAGGATGGAACAAATTTGTGGCGTGGTGCACAGCAAAGGCTGTGGATCCCCTTTCTGCCCCTCTTTCAGAGGTGGTCTTGTATATACTTTCTTTGGCCCAGCAGGGCTCTGCTCTGGGACCACCTAAAGGCGATCTTGCAGCTATCTGCCTTCCTTCGGCTGCCCGATCAGCCTTCCTTGTTCAAATCCCCTATTGTAAATAGATCTTTTAAGGGCATTACTGTCAGGAATCTTACCTGCGTGCCAGAATCCACAGGTGCAGATGACTAACTCCCCAGTCCCTACCGCAGCTGCCGGTGGGAACAACAAGTCCGCACTCACACCCAGAGGGGGGAAAGGGGAATGGGAATAGAAAAGGGAGACTGCTTCCGGAATCAGGAATCTGCCAACCTCCCACTTCCTTTCAGTTCTTCTATGTGTGTAGATGCGAATGTGTTCTATGCAGTAAGAAGTGATGGCGAATCCTGTAGAGGGAATGGTTAGACAACATTACTTATACTACCCTACTCTAATCACACTTGTTCTGACTCATTCCATTCAATCTTTCATCTACCTGAATCACTCGTAGGCTTGCTTCTCTTTATGAACAATTCTGTGCATGTGTTCCTGAACTTGTGCTGACTTATTTTCATTTGTGCTAGAAGAAGCTAAATTAAGTCACCACCAATGTTCCCTCTAATTTTTTTCCTCTGTGTGCGGCAGTGTAGGGTCTCTGTGCGCTGCAGGCATGGCTATGTGCGGCAGGAACCACACCGTGTGTGTGTGCAGCGCCATATATCACTCCAAACTTTTGATTAAAACCCTAGCAGCCCAGCTCTGTTAAGAAGAGACATTTTATTCCTCTGTCTGATGTAACATTTCCTATACATTGATATACACACTATGATTCAGTGTATCAGTGTAATGTGTATGCGATGTAAAGTGCTTAACACCTTACACTGGTATGAGTGACGCTATTAAACAAAATAAATATGAAAGAGAGAGGGGTTATGGAGACTTGAGGGGCACTGTTAAAGGTTGGTAATGAGAGTATCCGTGGCGGAGGTGGTCATTGGGGCGCCAACAAACTTTGTCACAGCAGGCGCCACCAGCACTAAAGCCAGCCCTGTTCAAATGGCACTAATAATTACAGTGAAATTATGAAAACATCCCACATTGCAATTTGAAACCTTGGCAGCTACGTTGCTGCATTTCTTTTCTTAATAGGGTTGGGCTGCGGGATGATTGTGTGCATTTGTTAAGGTTTTCGTGTTAATTGCAGCTCATGATGGGTGCTGCGATTAACATGAAAACTTTAACAAATGCACAGTGACATTTTAAGGATTTTGAATGCCCAGGGCCAAACTTATTTCTGGGACCCCTGATTAGAACAGCTTTGGATTTATGATCCAATTTCAGCTTTTTCATGTCCTTTTTGGCCAGGTCACCGACACTGCAGAGGCACACTGGTCCAAATTCTAAATGTGCTTCCATCTAATATTCAGGGATAATGGTATGTGTTTTCAAAATTGTAACATAGCCTGAAGGAAAAGGAGAGGAGACTAGCGAGAAATAGGATTTTGTGGCGGAGAAAGGGGGAGAGAGGAACAAAGTAGAAAAAAAGTCAGGGTGCAAAGACGAGAAATGGGGAAGGGGGTAATGGAGAAATTGGTAAGAGAGGGACGGAAAGAGAAAGGCAGCCAGAGGCTTTGGAGAACTGGGAGGGAGAACGGAGAATGGAAAACCGGTAAGAGAGAAAGCAAAGAACAGGCAGTGAGAGGGAAATGGAGACAAGAATGGGATGGGGAGAAGGGGAAAGTGGGTAAACGTGGAGCGGGACTGATATGAGGAAGAAGAAAAAGAAGAGAAGGAGACGGCGAGAGCAGCAGGGGAGTGGAAGAAAAAAGGACAAAAGATATGTCGGAGAAGACAGCGAGTGTGGTATGGCAATGCTTCAGAAGTAGCGTCTCTGCATATCGACGTTGGGGGGGGTTCTATAAGGAGCCGTTTTCGCCATCTTGTCATTTCTGAACGCTTGCTCTATGTAACCGTGCTCACCTGAACGAACTAAGAAGGGTGGAAGGCTGGTTAGGCAGTGCCAAGATTTTTAATCTTGCCAAGATGCAGGTCTGAGCAGATGGCAGTTGCAAGTGTGTAAATGACTGATCCATCTGTCGGGAGCATTCTCTTCACTAACACTTGCTTCCCATCTCTTTTTGAAACTCAGGGGCAGCAACATTGTCGTGGTGTCACCAGGGCTTTAACTGGAAACTTTTTCAATATTACATACAAGCCATAGTTGCTGCTTATTTATCTTATGCAACTAACAACCACTGACAAAGCGAATAGTCCTGACTTGTAGGTATGAATTTACTTGTTGTATCATATATCTGGATGCAATGACAGAAACAGCAAAATACAAGTCGGCCGGTCCACTATGCTAAGTACAGATTTTTAGCTTATGTGTCTTTAAGCCACGCCCTTAATTACACTGGCCATGCCCCTTTGCGAGACCCCCCAGTTTTTTCATCCCACTTAAAGCCCTGGCTATGATGTTACTTGTTGTATCATATATCTGGATGCAATGACAGCAACAGGAAAATACAAGTAGGGTGGCACACTATGCCAAGCACAGAAAAGTGTAAATCACCCCACAGCTGCGCTCTAATAATTAATAAAAAAATTTATTTGCAGAGTTTTATATAGCGCTGGCTAGACCCGGAGGTATCAGAGCGCTTTACATGAGGATCAGCGAATTACAAGTTACAAAAATCACATTACATCCTGTCTCAGCACACAGTTTAGAGGGCTAGTGACCTTAACTTTTAAATGTAGATATAAGTAGCAAATATCCAGGGATGATACATTATCGTACTGGGTTGCCTACATAAGATTGAAGTCTTCCCTAGTCAATGTATATGACAAGAACACCGACTCGCCAAATTCTTCAATGAGGTACAGAACACATGCATTACAATGCAAGTAAGGCCTGTGTTTTGGGGCAGAGACTAGCACACTTTTAGAATTGAATCTGGACAGATCACAGTGGGCTCCAAGGATCCCCTCTTAGTCCACCACCGTGATCACACACATTATGTATATGAAAGTTTATAGTGACATATGACGAGCCCAGCAACCATCCAACAAAAAGTTCACATGTTATTCATTAGGTCATGACTCTGGCCAATGTTGCAGAGGCTAACAGACTAGGTACAACATAGAGTGTTAGGACATACTGCACATCTAAGATCTTCCAAATATTTATTGGCCAAAAAGGCCACCTCGGCCACTTCATTTCAACCCAGTCTGGTGATTATTTTTTAATATAGATACTTCCTGTGTCTGTCTTTCAGGTTACAAGTATTCAAACCAGGAAGCACCAAGATGGGCACTGGGAGTAATCTATAATCACACCAACTGAAACATTAATCATCAATGGACATAACCAGGGCCACAATGTAGGGCCACCAATGTGTTTTCCTCAAAACAGATGCAGTGTCCTGCGGGTACCACCTAGATAACTCCTGGTCATTTCTGCACCCGACACTGAACCTGCAGCTGATGAAACAAAATCCCTCTTTTCAACCTCGTCCATTAAGAAGAGAAATTCAGCGAGACGTATGAGAATCGGAAGTGACGTCTGAACACACAGCCGCGATATTCAAACTGAAGAAGCAGGAAAAGGTGTAAGCTTCGCCAGTGCTCTGTTTGAAGGGACTGACATTTTACTCTTTGCGGAGCACTAGCCTGGAGATCGAACACTTGCCTGCAGCCCTCTTCTTTCACAATTTCCTGTTCGCAATTTCCCTTCCAAGACTGATTAAAGGAAAAGAAGCTTCTAGAAATGACGGCGAAGACAGTTAAAGATCTAATTACCCACAAACTTGGTTTCACAGCTGCAGTTTCTAAATCTGATACAGACTTGGAGAAACTTAGGAAAGAAAATTCAGTCCTAAAAATGGCTGTGGAGGAAATTTCTAAAGGCAAACTGACTGATATGGAGAGATGCCAGCTTCTGGAGAAAATACTTGCACTGGAAACTGAAAAGGAAAAGAACAGCCAGGAGCTTTCGGAGAAGAGGAAAGAAATCCTACATTTAAAAGAGAAGCTGAAGTCGAAAGCTGGCGATGCCGTAAACTCTCAGCTTAAAGCGAAGGAAGCCGAGAGGCGGGAACAACTGTACAAGTCCCTTTCTGAAGAGACCGACGACCTGAAGAAACAACTATACACGGTCACTGCCAGATGTGTGGAGCTTGAAAACAGAGCCATTGCCAGCCAGGTTTCACAGGAAAGCAGTGCAGGCCAAAGTGGGGCGGCAGTGGAACAAAATGTAATTGAAAGCCAGCTAAAAGATGCCTTGGAAAAAAACCAACAGTGGCTTGTATATGACCAACAGCGTGAGGCTTACGTTAAGGGATTGGTGTCCAGAATATATGACTTGGAGCAGCAGCTTGAGACGTCGCACCAAACACTCCAACATAAATCCAAAGAAAGCAGTTCAGAAGGTCAGAAACTGGATGAACAACAAAAGTACTATGACCAGCGCTTGATGACAGCAAAAAAAGACCTCGAAGAAGAAAGAAAGAAGACTGCTCAGCTGCAATTTGATATTACTGAATTAAAAAGTAAATATGATGACAAAAGTCGAGAAACAGCGCATTTAAATAATACCCTGCACTCGCAGCTTGCAGAAGAACATCAGCAGAGAGAAAATGAAAAAAAGCGTATGGCAGAAAAAGTGCAGAGCCTGAAGACCGAAATAGAACTAACCAAACAAAAACTTGAAGAGGAAAAGGAACGATATGATGCCCTTTTATCTCAGGCTGAAGTTCTTCGAAAATGTTAATCGAAACAACAAGAAGAAAATAAGAGGATCACCGTTCTGGAGCAACAGATTCAGATATGTACGTCGGAGCTAGAAAACGAAAAGTTGGATAACCAGAACACACAACACCAGATATACAAAGTTCGGAAAGAGTTGCACAAGGCAAAACAGCAAATGCGGTTGCAGCCAGTGAAGCACCTCCATGAATTTCATTACACTGAATCGCCGTATAATCTCCATGCCGATTTTGATGACCGGTTGAGGATCGGTACCCTGAATCCATCACCCCGGCGTTCAAACCTGCTGGATGAGAGCTTCCTGGAGTGTCCGAAGTGCAAGGCGCAGTATCCCACCAGCCAGCACAGAGAGCTCCTGGCACATATTGATTTCTGCGCCGACAATTAAGCCAAAGGGTCTTAAACTCGTACATGCACTCCGAAACTTTTTTACACCTGTTTTTAAACTTTTTTTTTAAAGTTGTGTGTATATAGGCCATCCATGGCGTTGCATTTTCAGCTTTTTTTCTGATGTATTCCGGTGTAAAACTGGGTGCATCTTCACGACTGGTTAACTGTTCATGAAGTAAGTTTCTTCCTAAATTGGTCCTTTAACCAACTCGCAGGTGGAACAGCAGTCTTTTAAATTGTTTTATATCTGTTTTTTTTATTTGCCATGAACTACTGAATTATGCTTGTTGCACTTTTGTATAGTATTGCAGTCCATGTAATCGCATGGAAGGCATCGGTAAAACTATAAGGGAGGCTATTTCTTTGAGTTCTTAAAATATACTTGTATACTTTGATTTAACCATACACAAGGGGAGCGGAACAAATAAGGAACGGTTTGCACATATCTGTAAAATCCTTTATATTTAAGTGAATAATCATTGTGCGGATAGAAAAAGCCAGGAGTGTTTCTCTTTAGAGGCTGGTATTTGCAAAACAACTAGCTGAACTTGACAAAAGGCAGTTCTTATATTTATTTAGTTATGCTTTCAGACTTTTTACAATTGCTCATCTGTGTGCCTGTATCTCATATCCCTGCTATTTTGTAACTTGTATTAACATGAGGCTGATCTGTGCATTTTCTTCTGGTTTCTTTGGAAATAAATATTTCATTTATATGATGATATGACTTTTCTCTGTATGTATATATTGTGGCGTCAATAAAATAAATTAATTACGTGATAAAAAAAAAAAGAAGAGAAATTCAGTAAGTCTACAAACACGACGTGTGCTTTTCACGCCGTGTTTGTAGAGTTGCTGCATTTCTTTTCTTAATAGAGCTCTGGGCTGCGGGGTGATTCTGGGCCTTTGTTAAAGATTTCAGTTTAATCGCAATGCCCGTCTGGAGCTGCAATTAACCTGAAATCTTTAACAAAGTCACACAATCACCCCGCAGCCCAGCTCTGTTAAGAAGAGAAATTCAGCAAGTCTACAAACACTACGTGTGCTTTTCACGCCGTGTTTGTAGACTTGCTGAATTTCTTTTGTTACCTAAGTAGGGCTGTGGGCAGATTATGTGCTTTTGTTTAAAGTATTCATGTTAATCGCAGCTCGTGACGGCGCTGCAATTAACATGAATACTTAAACAAAAGCACACAGTATGCACCACAGCCGGGCTCTACAAGAAAAACACCTGTTTTTCGCGCCGCTCGCTTTTTAAAAGCAGCGACGCGAAGGTTCTCCTTTGATGTGCTGTGTGTGCGCGCGCTCCACACACAGCACTGCGCGCTACAGATAACAGAGGTGCGCGGGCGCGCATGCAACCTCCTTATTGGGAACAGTGGTCACCACTATCTGGAATAGAATCTGTTCTCTTGACAGGCATAATGATTCACTGCAGAGTTTTAAATGAACAATAACGAATTTCTAAAGAGGAAGTCTATATCTCCACAATTCACAATGTAAACTCTAATCTTACTGTCCTTAAGAAGTTCTCTCAAAGTTAGCGAATACTTTCTCAGGGTTTCTGTTCTTCACAGAAGGAGTTTCTCCTCAGGAAATCTTGAGACACTACGCTTCCTCAAAAAATGGAGAATACCCCGGGTGTGCACACCGCTCCGCGAAGGCAGAGACCAAAAATCAGGATTTTACAGCAAGGGTTACACTCATTCGACGAGCGCAATAACGTGACACTGCTCTTCCTCCTCAGATTACAGTTGAAGTGCGCAGCTCACAGAGCGAGCATGCCAGAGGAACACTGCTGCTCGAGGACAAAATCAAAAGACTTGAGCGCTGATGATAGGCACAATGGTGGCCGCCATCTTGGATTGTCTTTTGCCCAGTAAGAGCGATTGCAAGCAGCAGTCTCCGTAACAGAAGCCAGAGATGGGGACATCGCCACAACATCCAGGGATACCAAGAATTTCTACGTCTTCTCAGCTCAGGTAGACATTTAGAGAAGCAGTCAATCGTTTTCCTGACAGTACCCCCTCCAAAGAATGCTCCCCAAAAGAGGGTTTGTTGGGATAAGTGTTGTGAAATTGTTTAACTAGTCGTGGAGCACGCGCATTTTGAGAGGGTTCCCAGGATCTCTCTTCTGGGCCAAAACCTTTCCAATATATAAGGTTAAATAACCTTCCCTTCTTGATTTTCGAATTTATAATTCTGTTAACTTCATACTCAGAATGTGAGTCTATAGTGATTGGATCTGGAGGTGTGGTTGTTCTGACATTTGAAGGGCTTTTCTTAAGTAGAGATGCATGGAAAACCGGGTGAATCCTCATCTGAGGGGGCAATACAAGTTTTACAGCTACTGGATTCACGATCTTACTCACTGTCAAGGGGCCCAAAAATCTGGGTTGGAATTTTTTCTTTCCCTTAAGGTGTAAATGTCAAGTGGCCAACCAGACCTTATCTCCCTTTGAGTAATTAGGATTGTCCCTTCTTTTAGTGTCAGCGTATTTTTTATAGGAGACTTTAGCCTGAACAAGGTGTTTCCTAGCAGATTGATAAGTTCTTTGGATTCTTTTACTCAAGTCAGCCACTGCAGGGACTGAATCATCAGACTTTCCCAAGATGATGTTCGGGTGCCTACCTGAAAGCAAATAGAATGGGGAATAGCCTGTGGAGGCATGAACCGCATTGTTATACGCAAATTCCGCAGTCCAAATCAGGTCAGGCCATTCAACATCTTGATCAAGAAGATACAGACGGAGATACTGTTCAATTTCCTGATTGACTCTTTGTCTGACCATCCGTTTCTGGATGGTAGCTAGTGGAAAATCGTGAGTCTATCCCCAATTGCTGCATGAAGGATCTCCAAAATTGAGAAACAAACTGGGTTCCTCTGTCTGAGATTACAACTACTGGAATACCATGTGCCCTGACTATGTGTTGTGAAAATAACTGGGCCAGTTGAGGAGCCTTTGGGATCTTTTTGAGTGGAATAAAATGACTCGTCTTCGAGAATGTATCTACAAAGACCAATATGGTGTCATAACCTTGACTTGAAGGTAAGTCTACAATGAGATCCATACTTATGGTGTGCCAGGAATAAGGCGCAGTGGGGAGGGGCTGGAGTTTCCCTTCTGGGGCCTGCCTGTTAGTCTTTCCTCGTATACACTTATCACGGGTGTGAATGTATTGTCTCACTTGAGGAGTCACTGCTGGCCACCAAACATATCTCTTCAACAACTCTCTGGTCTTTTGAATCCCTTTGTGACCAGCTAGAGGGTCATCATGACACGCCTGTAGAGCAGACTCTTGCAACTCTTGAGTGGGTAAGTACAAGGCCTCTTTGAAGTAAGGTAGTTTCTCATAGATCTTTCTGTCCTTATCTTCCTTAACCCAATTCAAAATTTCTTCTCCAGACATGGCTTCTCGAATTTTCTCCTTTATTTCTGGGAATTGTAAGGCACAAGCAAATTTGTCTGCAGTTATTATTGGAATCTCTTTTGTTTCTCCATTTTTAGACCCAGTGTCCAATCTTGACAAGGCATCTGCCTTACCGTTCGCAGGTAGGTAATGGTGAAATTGTAGTCAGCAAAAAACAGTGACCATCTCAATTGCCTGGCAGTAAGAGTTTTTGAAGACTTCAAAAACTGGGTGGTTCTTGTGATCGGTAAACACTGTGACGACATGGCGAGCTCCCAGCAAATAATGCCGCCATTCCTGAAAGGCATCATTTACCGCCAGCAACTCGTTGTCTGCAATAGAATAGTTGACCTCAGGAGGCGTCAGCTTTCTAGATCGGAAGGCCACTGGATTAAGTTGACCAGTATCCTTGTGCCATTGGGACAGAATACCACCTATGGCCAGGTCTGAGGCATCTGCCTCCACAAAAAAAGGTTCCTCTGAATCTGGATGAAGAAGAACTGGTGCTGAGGTAAAGGATATTTGAGAAACATAAATGCCTCTTCCTCTTCGCTTGACCAATTAAATGATACTCCTTTCTTCAAAAGTTTAGTAATAGGAACAATCTTTTTGGAGAATTCTTGGATGAAGCGACGGTAGTAATTGGCAAAGCCAATGAAACTTTGTACCTCCTTCAAATTCCGGGGAGAGGGCCAATCCAGGATTGCTTGAATCTTGCCAGTATCCATAGAAATTCCTTCCTCAGACAAAACGAATCCGAAGAACTTCACCTTTTTCACATGAAATGCGCATTTCTCTAGTTTATTTTCCTAAAGCTTCCTAAGGATTGCCCTCACACGTTCCACATGCTCCTGCAGATTCTTGGAAAAAATCAAGATGTAGTTGATGTAAACCACGGCCACGCGATCTAAGAACTCTCTTAGTACATCATTTACAAAGTGCTGAAAAGAGGCGGAGCATTGCACAAGCCATAAGGCATCACTTGGTATTCATGCAATCCAAATTTGGTGCGGAAGGCGGTTTTCCACTCGTCTCCTTTTGCTACACGAATTAAGTGGTAAGGACACAAAGATCCAATTTTGTAAAAATCTTTGCCTCTTTCACTTGATCTAGTAATACCGAGATCAATGGCAGGGGATAATGTTTTTTTACCGTCACTTGATTAAGTGCTCGATAGTCAATGCACGTTCTTAATTCTTCATTCTTCTTTTTTGGGACAAAGAAAAGAGGGGACGAGACTGGGGATTGGGAAGGACGGATGAAACCATTGGCCAAATATTGATCAAGATATTCTTTAAGGAATTCATTCTATTTTTCCTTAACGGCGTAAATCCTACTACAAGGCAAATTTGCTCCTGGTTCCAGTTCGATTTTACAGTCGTAGGGTCTGTGCGGAGGAAGCTTCTCTACTTTTGCCTTGTCAAACACAGCTGATAGCTTCTTGTATTCTGGGGGAATGACCATCGCTTCTAAGGCATAGACTTCTTTTGGCCTGGTTGCTAAAACTTTGGCTGGAATGGTTTCGAAGTTTTTATCAGAAGGACCATAACAGTGCTTCCGGCAGTAATTTGAATTCAACTGGATTGTTCTTCTTTCCCAGTTTACTTCCGGGTTGTGCTCAGTTAACCATGGCAGGATCAATCGAAATTGGGGTGCATCAATAAGATTGAAAGAAATTATTTCTCGATGTCCACGATAATCCTTTAGCTCGACCGGTTCTGTTTCGTCCGTGATGGGACCTGAAGATAAATTGGTGCCATCCACAGCATGCACAGGTTCTGCAACTTTCTTTTTGACAAATTTTATTCCACTCCTTTTTGCATACTGGATGTCGCAAAAATTTCCATTTGCCCCAGAATCAATTATAACCGAAGTCTCCTTTAATTTGTTTTCTCCAAAACTTATTTCAAAAGAAACTGTTAGATGAAGAGAAGCAGACTGTAAGGTATTATCCACCTGTTGATGATTTGGGGTTGACTCCCGTTGAACATCCATCAGGGCAACCCTTTTCACTGATGGTGTTTCTCTTTTACCAAATTATTCACTTTGTGCTTTTTTGGACACTCTTTTACAAAGTGTCCCGATTGACCGCAATACAGACATAAGTTCCCAGATCTTCTTTTCTCCTTTTCTTCCTTCTATAGGGGACCTCTAACGATGCCTGTCTGCATGGGCTCTTCAGTAGGGTGACGTTCTGTATTCTTGATGCCTTCTGTCTTGCTCCTGACGAATCGTGGCGGAATTGGGCGAAATTCACATTTCCGTTCTGATCTTCTCTCAAATAGCCTTTGATCTAGTTGCAAAGCTAAGTCACTTAGTTCCGACACTTCTGTGGGACGGTCCGGAATTTGAGCCAAAGCATCTTTTAACTCCTCTCGCAGACCTCTGTAAAAAGATTGCTGCTCTTTTGCTTTCTGCCCATTCTGTCTCCATTTGTTAAATTGAGCAAAATAAGAAATCAGATCTCTGTTTCCTTGCTTTAGGTCTAGCAGTTCATTATCAGTTGCTTGGGAGATTGCCCGACGATCAAAGATTTGGAGAAATTCTGCCTTAAATCTCTCAAAATCATATAACACTGGATAATTTCGTTACACTTTGAGCATAGACCAAGAAGCTGCATCCCCGCTCAAGTAAGACAATACAAAGGCTGTTTTTGACTGATCATCAGCAAAAATGACTGGTCTGCAAAGGAAGTGTAAAGAACATTGGGTTAAAAATACCTGCGCCTTATGGTGGTCCCCATGAAAGCGTTCAGGGGGGCAAGGGGTATAATGGGGGAGATTGAATGAATAACTTGAGTGGTAATCTCTGAAGTCGGGGCAGAGGGAGTCTGTCCTGTTGCTCCACTGGTCTGGGAAGGGGTTCCCTAGGTAAGTTCACTTAATTTTTGCATAAGCTGTCTACTTTCTATCTGAGATCTTTTTATTTCTTTTCTTAATTCTTTATTTTCCTCTATGGTATTGGTTAGTTGTTTTTGCATATTATCTATCAGAGTTGCCAGTGTTGACATCTAACCCCTCAGCCATTCTGCTCAGGTGGATTTAGAGGAGGCACTTCAATCTGTCAGGAATCTTACCTGCGTGCCAGAATCCACAGAAGCAGACGACTAACTCCCCAGTCCCTACCGCAGCTGCCAGTGGGAACAACAAGTCCGCACTCACACCCACAGGGGGGAAAGGGAATGTGAATAGAAAAGGGAGACTGCCTCCGGAATCAGGAATCTGCCAGCCTCCCACTTCCTTTCAGTTCTTCTATGTATGTAGATGCGAATGTGTTCTATGCGGGAAGAAGTGATGGCGAATCCTGTAGAGGGAATGGTTAGACAAAATTACTTCTACTACCCTACTCTATTCACACTTGTTCCTACTCATTCCATTCAATCTTTCATCTACCTCAATCACTCGTAGGCTTGCTTCTCTCTATGAACAATTCTGTGCATGTATTCCTGAACTTGCGCTGACTTATTTTCATTCGTGCTAGAAGAAGCTAAATTAAGTCACCACTATCTGGAATAGAATCTGTTCTCTTGACAGGCATAAAGATTCACTGCAGAGTTTTAAATAGACAATTAACGAATTTCTAAAGAGGAAGTCTATATCTCCACAATTCACAATGTAAACTCTAATCTTACTGTCCTTAAGAAGTTCTCTCAAAGTTAGCAAATAGTTTCTCAGGCTTTCTGTTCTTCACGGAAGGAGTTTCTCCTCAGGAAATCTTGAGACACTACTCTTCTTCAAAAAATGGAGAATACCCCGGGTGTGCACACCGCTCCGCGAAGGCGGAGACCAAAAATCAGGATTTTACAGCAAGGGTTACACTTGTTGGGCGAGTGCACTAACGGAACACTGCTCTTTCTCCTCAGACTACAGTTGAAGTGCGCAGCTCACAGAGCGAGCGCGCCAGAGGAACACTGCTGCTCCAGGACAAAGTCAAAAGACTAGAGTGCTGATGTTGGACACAATGGCGGCCGCCATCTTGGATTGTATTTTGCCCAGTAAGAGCGATTGCAAGCAGCAGTCTCCGTAAGAGAAGCCAGAGATGGGGATGTCGCCGCAACCACCGGGGATACCAAGAATTTCTGCGTCTTCTCAGCTCAGGTAGACATTTAGAGAAGCAGGCAATCGTTTTCCTGCCAATTACTCACCTCTTTCCTCAATCTCCTTCCTCCATCTCCTTTCATAATGCCCCAGTGGGACTTGAATCTTGTTCTTACTTATCTCATGTGTGCTCCCCTCGAGCCCCTTCACAACTGTCCTCTAAGGCTCCTCACTTTGAAAACTGCCTTCCTTGTTGCCATCACCTCTGCTCGCTGGGTGAGTGAGCTTCAAGCTCTTTCTTCTAAGCCCCCTTTCTTCTCTGTGCATCCGGACAAAGTGGTGCTTAGAACAAGGCCCTCATTCCTTCCTAAAGTGGTCACATCATTTCACATTAGACAAACTGTTCCTTTGCCCACTTTTTTCCCACCTCCGCACCCTCCAAGGAGGAGGAGAGACTCCACCGTCTGGACCCTAAACGTACGCTGTCCTTCTACCTTGACCGCACAAAAGATTTCCGGATGGTTGATCAACTCTTCGTTGGCTATGTAGATGCCAATAAAGGTCGGGCTGTTCAAAAGCATACCATCTCTATACGAGTTGTCCTTTGTATTAAAATCTGTTACGCTTTAGCGAAAAAGGAACCTCCAGTGGGGCTGCGGGCTCATTCCACTAGAGCTACGGCAGTCGCCACTGCATTAGCATGTGGAATCCCACTTCTTGACATCTGTCAGGCAGCCAAGTGGGCATCCTTGCGCATGTTCACCAGACATTACTGCTTGGACAGCCAAGTCCGGAGGGACAGCTATTTTGCCCGTTCAGTCCTCCAGGACTTCCTGGTGTGAGTTTAGTTCGCAGAACCTCCTCCGGGGATGGTATTGCTGGGGTGTCTATTCTAAGGTAAGGAATCTATATAACTAACAGTCTCTTTCAGACGAACAAGTTACTTACCTTCGGTAACGATGTATCTGTAAGAGACATAGGTTAGTTATAGATTCC
Source organism: Calotriton arnoldi (assembly GCA_963921515.1). Classification (NCBI taxonomy): domain Eukaryota; kingdom Metazoa; phylum Chordata; class Amphibia; order Caudata; family Salamandridae; genus Calotriton; species Calotriton arnoldi. The sequence continues at coordinate 302,978 of CAWUFW010002807.1, forward strand.
TTACCAACCATCCTCCCCACTCTGCAAACTGACTTCTAGGGGTAGGGACTCCTCTCCTTACAGGGCCCTAGTTGTGCCGCACCAGTGGTGTGTGTCTTTCATGGCTCTGCGCTTCTGCGTGGAAAGTCGTGTCAGAACTGACGTCCGCTCGCAGAAGCGGCATCTATGTAGGCACCGCACCGTCATTCCGGCGACCACGACGCCGACGACAGAGTCAACCGACGCCACCTACCGACGCGCAGGGGTACTGCTGAGAAAAAATTCTCGGGATCCGGTCTGATGCCTGGGGGAAATTCTAAGGTAAGGAATTCATAACTAACCTATGTCTCTTACAGATACATTGTTACCGAAGGTAATTAACGTGTTTTTTACTACTATGATCTCCCAAATGACAGTTGCTTCCTCTATTCCTCCTTTATCGTATTCAATCCAACCAGTAGGAGTCTACTGGCTGGATGTCCACCACTCAAATTAACAACTATGATTTCCCTATACTAACCCACCATTAATCCACTTTGAGTTCCGGAGTACCTTGCTACTCGCCGAAAAGCGCTTCTTCGCCTCATCAGGGGTAATAAGCACTTTATAAAGACAATGACAAATACTTTGTCAAAATAAACTGCTTTTCAACTGCCACAGATTTGTGTAATGGAGCAGCGGAGCTCTGCCTGTTAGCATTTCCTGTTTCCTGCTCGACCTCTGACTGTACCCATGCTTGTGTCCTCAAGAGGAGCATGAGTTCATGAATCTTGGCGGTACCTCCACATTGCAGCTGCCTTGCCATAGCCCCCTTTTAATCTGTTTTTATAGTGGATATGTAAGGTGTTTTAGTTTCCAGACAAATTGCTGTCTTTTGAACAGACATGTTTACTTTGGATTGAAAATGAGAAGTAAATCATCTATTTTTCAATCACTGCCCCCTCCTTTACACACAGTAGGATTCCTTTAGTGGATATGTTACAGTTTGACATTTAAACACCATGAGGTACTAAGATAAGCAAAACTGCTCAGTGCACATCGTAATAACACAAACAAATGGTTTATGCACCAGTTATGTCTGTCATGTTACCCCGTTGCATACTGTTTTAGAAGGGCAGTTACCAACAGTTCTAATTGGTGGTAACTGAGTGCAATGGAACTAGAACAAGTAAATGTGCTGTATCTTTGTGGAGCAGGTGCAAAATTAGGTGCAAATGCTATTTTAAGTGGAGTTAGCATTATGGATCTTAATGACCCTGAAGGTCCCTTTGGCTTTGTAAACAAAATTGAACCTGACAATACCTTGAAATTACCCAAGTAAAATACTTTTGTCAGAATCTGGCAGAGGCTAATGTATTCCAACTGCATGGCATGGCACAAACTATATTCAACTACTTTTATCAAATGCCAGTCCTTTGGCTTTCACATATTGTAGATATGATTGAGCCTTATTTTTAAAATGAGAAAGGAATCTCCCGCAGGTGGATGCAGTGTCCAACTGCATCCATCTACGGAATGTGCCTGTAGCCAACGTATACACTCAGAAAGGACATCCTTCTGGTACTTTCTGTGTCTGACTCCCAATGGCCTTTTTGCCCCTGCGTTGACATCTGTAAGGGCAGTGGTCCAGGGGCAAAGACATTCCCTCATTTGTATGGGGACACTCGTCCATAAAAATACATTTCACCAAAATCGAAATAATACATATTGTTGAAAATGTTATCTTTTTGTGGGTCAGTATATACTGTTTTGCAGATTGTCAGCAGAATTCCTTTTTAATTAAATTAATTGTTGGTCCACTGTGGCTGTACACAAGCTTAAAATGGTTAGAGAAGACACAGGGAAACATTGCAGTTTGTTGGGGTGCAGAGGATCTCTTTCATGGCAAAAGGAGCTGAGAAAACCTCATGCCATCCAGGCCTGACGTCAGCCATGACGAAGCAGCATGCATTTTCTCTACGACAGTACCTGATTTTCTTCTGTGGAGTAATGTTGCTCCTGGGTTCTATTTCAGCCTCTGAGCCTCTAAGAAATTTTAATATTTTGTGTATTTCTCATCAAACCCTCTGTAAAGCTATGGCTTTTAAGCCAATAGTTGGAAAAATGCTGCTGTGAAATTGGTAGATTCAGCTTCTAATTTATTTGCATGTTAGTACCTGATGTATTCCTGTCAAACATTGAGTCCGTGAAATCAAATGCCTTAAGAATGATATGAAGATTGTGAATTAGGAGCTGTAGTTTTCTAACAGCCAATGACACTCATAAATTAACTGGTGCCTCAAGCCACCTAATGAATTCAGTAGTCCGCAGTGAATGAGTGCTTTGTCGTAATCAAGCTTTTTATTTATTTTGCCGACAGCACATTAAATTGACACTTTATTGACTTTTTAGGAGCAGGTGCCAAAGCCCATCTTCGTAAACTAGCTGAATGTATTCGTTGGTCTTATGGTGCAGGGATTGTTCTCCGCCTGGGCAATATTGCAAGACTGGAACTAAACTATTGTATCCCAATGGCAGTGCAAAGTGGAGACAGGTGGGTATATTCTTTAACATATTGTGCTATTTGATTGAAATAATGGGGAAAGCTTTCAAACCTGCTTTTTCAAACCTCTTTCATTATATCTTTAAATTGTATGACTTCAGGACTAAAACATTTTCTCACACTGAAACAGCATTGCTGTTCTAGAAATAAAAATATGGAATTATCAGTGTTTCTATGTGATTACAGGCTTCCTTGTACATTCCATGTGCTTCCATAACAACCAAGCTCATTTACTCACAGTGAGCCTATACTAAATCTCACTAAGATACTCTTCAATCAATCAGGGATTTGTAACACGCACTACTCACCCGAGAGGGTCTCAAGGTGCTGGGGAGGGGGGTGGGAGGGAGGTGGTTCAGGCAGCTCCGTCTCAACCGAAGAGCCGGGTCTTGAGGCTCTTTCTGAATGCTTGCAGAGTGGGGGTTTGTTCCAGGTCTTGGCTGCGATGTAGGAGAAGGATCGCCCCCCGCTCTGGCAATGTGGATGCTTGGGATTTGGGCAAGGGCAACATCGGCAGAGCGGAGGCTTCTCTTGGGTGCGTAGAAGGAGATTCTTTCGTTGAGCTATTGGGCTCCGATGTTGTGGAGGGATTTGTAGGTGTGAGTGAGGAGCTTGAAGGTCACTCTCTTTTCGACTGAGAGCCAGTGTAGTTCTCGTAGGTGCTGGGTGATGTGGTGTTGTCGTGGGATGCCGAGGACGAGTCTAGCTGCAGCGTTCTGGATGGTCTGGACTTTGAGGAGTAGAGATTTGTTTATTCTGTTGTAGAGGGCGTTTCCGTAGTGCAGTCTGCTGGTTATGAGTGCATGGGTGATGATCTTTCTGGATTCAGGAGGGGATCCATTTGAAGTTGATGCGGAGGGGGTTGAAGCACGCGGAAGATACGGCGTTGATCTGTCGGTTCATGGAGAGGGAGGAGTCGAGTTTGATGCCTAGGTTGCGGGCGTGGTCTGTGGGTGTGGGAGGGTTGCCGAGGGCAGTGGACCACCAGGTGTTGTCCCAAGCGGAGGGGGTGGATCCGAGGACGAGTTGCTCATCCAGGAGATGACGTCTTTCATTCCTTCCTGGAAGATGAGTCTGGTGGTGTTAGGTTCGTTGGTGAGGGAGAGGATGAGCTGAGTGTCGTCGGCGTAGGATACTATGCTGAGTCCGTGTTTTCTGACGATGGTGGCGAGAGAGGCCATGTAGATGTTGAAAAGCGTGGGGCTGAGTGAGGATCCTTGGGGTACTCCGCAGCTGATCTCTGTGGGTTCGGAGAGGAAGGGCGGGAGTCTGATTCTTTGGGTTCAGCCGGTGAGGAAGGACCGGATCCATTCAAGGGCAGTTCCCTGAATGCCGGTGTTGTGGAGTCTGGCGGTTAGTGTGCGGTGGGAGACGGTGTCGAAGGCTGCTGAGAGGTCTAGTAGGATGAGGGTGGCCATGTGGCCTTGGTCGCGGAGGGTGCAGATGTCATCCGTGGCGGCTGGAAGGCGGTCTCGTGCGGTGGTTGCTGCGGAATCTGGATTGGGAAGAGTCGAGGATCGAGTAGGATTCTATGAAGTTTGTGAGCTGGTTGTTGACGATCTTCTCGGTGACTTTGGATGCGAAGGGGAGGAGAGAGATGGGTGGGTAGTTCTTAAGGTCCGTCAGGTCTGCAGTGGGCTTCTTGAGGAGAGGCTTGACTTCTGCGCGTTTCCACTCTTGTCTCTGCTTTTAGTAGTTCTGCTGCTGGGATGTTTAGGAAACGTACTGTGCTATATTTTTAAGGTATACGAACACAGAGCATTAAAAATATTAAGAACGTATTAGCTATCTGTCCCTAAAATTCCAAGCGAGAACGTAGGAACACTTAGGATCATATAGGCCTGCCCAAATAGTGATAGGGTCCTGGAATAGGGCCATCAAATTGAAGTTGCGAGAAACCAGGATCAAGGAGGAGCCTTCACCAGCTTATGTTAGTTGTATGACTGTTGAAGAAACATACTTTTGTTTCTTGAAACTATTCGGAAGGTCAGTGCAATCAATCCTTAGCAAGTCTCAAGATTTGTCTGACAAAGTTCCAAGTTCTGGGATCGGCTGTGATGGGGCATCTTTTGATAGATTTAAAGATTTGGCTTAGTTCTTCCCATTCTGCAATAGCTCAAATGAATTCTCTTCATTGAAGAACCTTTGCTATGATGAAAATCTGTCTTTTTTGGGGTTGTGTAGAGATGCACAGTGGTTTGGTGGCCAGTAGTATAAAGAAGCTGCAGAGTCACTGACCGTTTTCCACATTTAGAAGTTAGACAGTCCTTTGAAAGAACATGAATTTTGACTTTAGGTTTCTCCCATCAGTGGCACAAGAAACAAAGTAACAACAGAGGCATACCATAGGTCACGTTTTCACACAGCACCTTGGGGTGAATGATTCATGGCTGCCCTGTCTGTCTATCTCCATCCATACACAAACACATACGTAAACGCACGCTTTCCCCCTGACTCACTCCCCACCCCTCAGAACTCCATTGCATCATCACATGCCAAGAAGTCTGGTCACACTTAGCTCCAGTTAGTAAAGGTATACCAACTGACTATGCGGAGCGGAGAATGCCAACATTTGCCCCAATAACCCTCTCCACAGCTTATCTGTAAAAAGATCTCTACTGGGCTTCAAACAGCCCTGCCAGAAGCAAGTTATAGATGAGTTTTTCTTACCATTTCCCCCAAGTCAACACACACAAGACGTCTGCACTAGTATTGTTATTAGAGACTATTATTATAGGCCACCATACCACAGAATAATATGCACAACAGTGGTAGCAAATACCACACTTGTTGTGGCAATAGCAAAAGGAAAGATTGTGTACAGCAAGGAGGAAGGTAACATGATATTAGTTAATATTTCTTCCTCGTACAAAAGTCTAGTACTAACCAATAGTAACAAGAAAGCCAGCATTCTGAGAGGTCGCATACTGACGTTGCATACCGGATGCCAAGGGCAAGCCACTCTCAGTTACCATAGCCCAGAGTCTGTTTGTATAATGCCAGCCATATATGCTTGGAGGTTGTCCTCCTTGGATAGAAGAAATCCTCGCTGCCTGATGCATTTCGTGGCATCTTATAAATATTCTTTTTGCATGAGGAGCGCGAGATGGTGCCCTCAAGATACAGATATGTGGTGAGAACAGCAGCATGAGAATTTGTATTTTATCATGTACTCTTATAGGTAAGAGCTAATACAATGCCTAAGAAATACAAAATAATTTTACATTTAGTATGTATGTAAGAAAGGCACACTATCATATGATAATACTCAACTACAATGCAGCAGAGCTTGGAGCCAAGAGGCTGAAGGTCATAAGCCATTAGCCATAAGTGAGAGGTCAGACAATATATAATTATGTGTAACCATCAACTGTACAAACCCGGCCGCTATTTCAGGGAAGACACAAGGGCTTCCAGGTTGCTGCAGAGGTTGCGCTCACTGTTCCTAGGACCGTGTCAGAGGATACACATACTTGTCCTTAGACCTTACAAATATTTATTTTAGCAAAAGAGCCATTGACTATCAAAAGACAGTTGATGTCCTAGTAGCTGGCCAGCTAATTAGTTTTCTTTCAAGCCACAATGCAGACTATTCTGGGATTGTTCTGAAACGGATCAACATAGGTTAGGGTATAATGGACTCCTATTTATAATATTAAAATGTGTTTCTTTCAAATTGATACAGTTCCGGCGTTCTTGTGCACAGAAGTTATCTGTAGTCAAAATGTAGTTCCTGAATATTAATAAATCTGTGTAAACAATTAAATCTGGCAGGATTACCTACAGTTGCTCATTGTTTATCCATAACAGTTGTAGTATTATACCTCAAAGTTAAGAAGGTAGGGGCTGGCTTGAGGAAGTGAGCAGTTGCACCTCGAAGTATGCCTAAAACATCCTGTAAAAAAAAACAAATAGAAAGTTACGAATGATCATATCCGTGACTCCTCCGACCAGGAGAGGTGCGTGCCTCTGGCATAGGAACCAGGGTTTAGTAAAGTGGCTGCATTTTGAGTAGAAAGATGAGGCTGGTAAAGACTGGGGTGGGGAATTTGAGGACAGCACTAGCAACACTGTTTGGCCCAAAGAGAAGGAGGAACCCAGGGGACAAGCAAGATACTACTATCCAACACTCATTCATGAGACATGTTGTGAGACCAGGCAGACAATCCAAGCCAGTACCATAAAATACACCAGCCTAGCACAGGAAGCTTAGTTGGATGGAGGTGTATTATAAAAGACTTGAGGCTAGCTTCTGAGGAATTATCTTACCCATTTCAAACAGGTATACAATGTGATGGGGGTCACAAACGCAGTGGGTGTGGGAATATGAGATTCGGGTTAGGTGGTGATATTGTGGGGTGCTTAGGGAACTATGTATTAACTGGTGATAGATTATTGCTACAGTTCTGTGTAATTGTATGGCAGTGTTTTACAGCTTAGTGGAGTGGGCAGTATTGACTAGTTAGTAAAATGGGGAGTTGGATATTGCTCAGCGTAAGCATAATCCAAGGAGGTTAATGTATGGTACTGATGCTTCCTAAACTCCAGTTAGTACCTTTTGTACCATGTATTCATGTGTGAACTCTTCACACCAAGATACCCTAAGTTGGGTGTATGGCACTCTTCAGAGGTACCAAAATACAAACACACAGATCCTGGCCAGCAGACTGGTGGGAATGGAGAACTCCTGGACCACCCAGATCAAACAAACTTTATGCCAGGCAGAGCCATTTAACTAAATCTCGGCCAGCTGAATAAAGTGGTAGAGGTTTGGCTAAATATTGAGGCTTCCATAACAATAACTGGATGCAGAAAAAAAGACCTTCAAATCCAGTTAAAGGATTATTCTGTTTACCATCTTGCAACAGGATGCCCACCTGAGCTTTAGTCTGCCTACTATGAACTGATGTCCAGCGTACTGGCGAATGGCTTTCTCTCAGAAAAATTCCATATGGGAAGCTAAAGGAATGCCCTATCCTGCTAATACAAGAATGAATGAGAGCTGCCCCACTGTGGTTTAAATGGCCTCAGGATGAGGGGACAAAATATTGCTATAAGAAATGTATTTGCTATTTTTTGGGGAACGCTAAGCACTTTTAGGTAGAGTGCCAGACTGGAAGCATAGTGCAGATAAGCTGACATAGATCAACCAGGTGGAGGGGAAAGAGCGGCTATAATGTTACAATCCTCCTTTGAAGTTCGAAAGACAATCTGACAAGATTTGTTATGTATGGCTTGGAACTACTGCAGAGTTTTATGAATCACATAATTATAGTTACTTCCCACAACATATGCACTTACTACAGAACATATCCTTTGTGGTCCATACATTTCAGCAGTATAAAGAGCGAGGTGTGGGACTACATTTGGAGACAATTAAAGTATTCCTGATTGTCCTGGCCCACTAGCGGTTGCCTTTCAACTCCTGCACCCTCCCACCCCCTCCCCCGCCGTTATTGACGAACATGTCATCTCAAGCCTTTCCACTGTACGATCTGGGTGCAACATGCAAGTTCACAACACCAGTATCTGTCCTTAGGTGCGGGATTATAATCATTTGTAACCCTTTTACTACTGCTGAGAATGTAACCCAGTGATATGCTACCGGTGTCAGATGACATTTGAATATTTGATAATGCTATTTTGCATATTAGTTTACTTCTGCTTCTTGGAACTGAAAACATCAAAAAACAAATGTTACAAAAATAGGAGCGAGGAAAGGAAATTCTTTGGCAGACTGCAGCATCAAAGATGACTCTTATCTGGTTGTCTAGGTCATTATGGTATGGTGGCCTTGGTATGTAAAAGCTCATACTTTGGTGGGAAATGAATAACTATCTGGCTTAATAGAAATAGATTCTTGTTTACAAGTGTTTACAAGACTGGATGAATACTAAGGGACCCAAGCAGATTCTGTACAGCCTGCAGGCCAGGCAACAAGTCCTGGTAAGTGACCCAGGTAGTATTTTTAGCTTGGAAGGAAAGAGGTGTGTAGGTGAGATTGATGGGCAGTCACACTCAAGGCTTGGAGCAGCCTGAGGTTGAAGAACTAAAGCAATTTAAAGATGGAAGGAAAAAGAGATCTGAGTGAAGGGGCGAAGCGTGACCTTGGAGGCACCCCCAAGAGCATCCCAATACATTTTCAGGAAATTCAGAGTGCATAGCTGCGAGTTCTTAAATTTTAGCAATTGAAACGCAAGCTAAATGCACAACTAATGGGCAACTCCATTGCTGAATAGTATCCTGCTATCCCATTACCAATGGAGTAATTCTAATTACAGTACTTTTAATTCTTTACAAATTAATTTCAGATTACAGATGAGAAGATTTAGAAAACCAAAGGGGTCCGTAGAAAAGACATGTAAGGCGACTGAATAAAGAAGGATGGAGACTATTATCCCTATGAGTTTTTAATGCTAATTCAGCTCAAATATCACTATAGAATGTATTATTTAAGGACATACTGTTCAAAATGGGTAGGGATGCATATGCTAGCAGCTGACACTGAAAATCAGGCAGAAGAGACTGATTCCAACCAACATTGACATGCTAAAAGATTGACATTTTACTGAGAGAAGATACAATGTGCATTGGGATGGACAGTAGAGACTGTTCCAAAACCAAATCTTTCTAACTCTCGTCTTCTTCACAATGAAAAAAACAGCAACTAAATGGGGCTTGGACTAGACAACCACTTCAGTCTAATGTATTGTTGGGGTATGGCAGCTGTATGGACAGGGGAAAACTAGTTTACATGTACAAAGGATATCTACAGAAATGTGTTTATAGTGGCTGGATAATAATTATGATACAATGTGATGCTTAAGTATATCGGCCTGGGCACATTTCAGTCAATGAGTATGTAACACTGAAGATGGTTGTACAAGGCTGGCTTAGTATATGGTGCACACTTGTTTAAGGGATACATCTTGCACTAATCCAGGCGCCCCTTATGGTGATTTTAGTGGTCTTTGATAACCATAAAAAGCACTCTAAGTGGTAGCTGTGGAGAGCAGCCTTCAGGCGTATCCAGGAGGAGTGTTAAGCAGCTTGTTTTACCAGTCTTAATCATGTATTGTTGGTTAAACGAAAAAGAACGTGTGTGTGTGTGTGTGTGTGTGTGTGTGTGTGTGTGTGTGTGTGTGTGTGTGTGTGTGTGTGTGTGTGTGTCTGTCTGTCTGTCTGTCTGTCTGTCTGTCTGTCTGTCTGTCTGTCTGTCTGGCGCGTCTGGCTGGCGCCAGGAATACCAGCGCCCACTATGGGATTAAATTGGGCCCCGATGGAGTATTTACCTGGCGGTTGCCTGCTGGGAGGTGTAGTTCGTTATTAAGAACTACAGTAAAACTCTAAACACCTGACTGGGGTCAGTTGGACTCCCACCAATGGGAGTAACGCAGCATGTTTAAAAGAGGGTTGAGGCATATTTCCCGGTTCAGGCAGCATCAGAGGAAGGCAACGATTTGCCGAAACGCGTCATGCTAAAAGCCAATTAATAAAAGGACTTCCCTACATTCCCCGCTGTGTCCTCTGACTTCTTGCAAGTGAAGTGGTCGTAGGATGATATATATAATATGTATACACATACAGAAGACGAACCCCTGCGTTGCATCAAAGATCCACACCAGTCATGAGTGTTAATCAAGTTGTTTATTCAGGCAGATAAACAGACTTGTTACGACCACAGCCGTGGTCTTGGTCACATGATCCTAACAGGTGATCATGGTACCTTTTTAAAGGGGAACACAGTTAGCGTCACACACAACACAACTTAATCATTTTCAGTTATTTACATTTCTTTTTACTATTTTTCTTGATTTTTCAACAGTGTAGTTTATAGTTTTTCAAAAAAATTAAATAATAAGGTGTTACAAAAGACAATATAGTGGAATTGGAACATGGTTCAATATAACATGTGTCATTCACAGTACATTTACAGATTGCATGTTTGAGATGTAACCCGGTTTACGCTACATCTGGAAAGGTTGCTTCAATCATTAAATCTAAAACCAGAATTAGCAGTCCTTGTTTGCAGTAAAGTTACAAAATTCAAGTGAAGAAAATGTGAAAATAATGGTATAGTACCAAAATATTACCGAAACAAATGGTATAGTGACTCACATAGCTTTACGTAAAGATGCAGTCAAATTGTATCTGGTTAAAGGAGATTTGAGCGAAAGACTCGATAATGCAAATTGCCAGTTTGGATGTAATCCAGTCTGTTACAAGGTAAAGTTATTTCAGACATAAGTTGCCATACGATATACTTAACGCTTGGACCAACAAAAGCAGTTGTTGATTTCCAACAATTATACATAATAATAGTAATGGAAAAACAATCATGGTCTAATACCGGAGACTAATAAGCACACTAAATTTGGTGAGTCATATAGCTGTGCGGGCAAAGTATTAAATATTAATTGGCTTTCGTGGAGCTGAGATAAAGAACGTGTAAATACAGATTCAAAATTACCAACCCCATGCAGTCAGCGTATCCACAGACTATGGTGACTAAGGAGCAAACGTTGTTTCCTAAAACATCGCAGTGCTCCAGTGAGGTAGTCTTCTATCCGGTTGTGTCATTCGTGCATAACAGCATCCTTTTATGATCCCTATAAGAGAGAACATAGAACATCGTTAAACGTTAATAAAGCATAATCAAGACCTGTTTCTAATATACGCATCATTGCCTTGTTTCACAGGCAATCTGAGATCATAAACCAAAAAGAATGTTCCAATTACATGATGTGCAAAATACAAACACTGTAAGTTCAAGAATAAACATAAAAGTAAAAAAGACAAGTGAAAACATTGTGAAATAAGGTTCTAACAGGGAGACCTCATCAATGAGTATAACTCTTCATCGTTATTCATACCGTCAGGGAACATAGTGCCAGCCTGTAAAATGAAACAAGGGGGCGTGGCCAACCATCATGGCTGAACGGACATGAATCCGTTCGGCTCCGCTCCAGGCCCCGTGGAAAAGGACAAGTACAGCGCTTGGACTGTTGTAAATTCGAGCCCAGATGAAGAGGAAATCATGAGCTCCTGAGCGGGAAACCCGCAGCTCGATTTTGCAGCCCGGAGACCGCCGGCAGTGTCTTATAGTGAAGATTCCTGGCGGCGCAGGGAAGGCAGTAAGATGGCAGCTGCCACGGAGAAGCGGATCGGAGGATAGAGGTGGGGCTCGCGGTCGGACTGAAAAAGTGAACTGAGCGGGCCCGCGGCTCACGCTCCAGGAGGCTTCCGCGACCCGTTCCGAGGGGAGCGGAGGAGATGTTATTTGCCCTCAACCTGAGCACGCTGACTCGATAGAGAGCCACCCCCAACCCCCCCGAGACAGCGCGAGCGAGAAGCTGGCGATCAGGCGAGGCATTTGGTGAGGAGAGGGGGGAAGAGTCAACAAGCGTGTGAGCCCGGCAGCTGCATTTTGAAATGTGGGCACTTGCTGACAGAGAAGCCTGGGGCTGGCAAGATTACCTGTTAGAACTCCATCAACAAATGCCTGACGCTAAGATGGCCGGCCAGGCACATCTTTCACTACACTGAGGCCTCGTGTATGGGCCCGAGCTGCTGAGTGGGGGTAGCAGCCAGTGTGCAGCCACAGAAGGGAGCACTGGTGTCTACTGACGGACAGTGAGTGAGAACCCAACCCCTCCGGTCAGTGTGGAGGAGATCCTCCCCCTCGGCCCCATGCCACAGCACTTCGGACCCCTTGCTGGAGGGCGGTGGCCGGATCCTGGGGCCCCTTTGGCCTAGAATTCATGAAGGACAGCAAGCACCTGCACTGTACGGACCTGGAAGAAGCGGCGGACCTGTTGGTTATCAAGATCCCCCCTTTAGCCCCCCCCCCGCCCCGAGTCAAGCGGCAGCCACAAGGGATGAAAGAGAGGAGCATCAGGGGGAGCGACGCGTCTTGGGAACCTGGCAGATGCAAAGACGAGGAGGCAAGAAGTCAACGGGTTGACCAGGAGGGAGACACCGATCTCTGGACTATGAGCTAACCTGGCCAGGCAGGCAGGCTGGCAGCGAGGAACGATAATAAAAGTAATTATAAAAAGGCCCGACCTAGAGGACCAGAGGCCGAGTCCCCGGATGGTGAAAGACTCGGGGTGGTGGGCCGTGAAGGGGCAAGGTCTTGACTAGAGGTAGGAGATAAACATTTGATAGCAGTCAAGTGTTTGAAAGATTATGTTAAGGGGGTGCTGGGAGCGGAAATGGGATAGCCCCTGGAGATGCCCAGAATGTGGCTCTCTTCTGAGATAGGGAGTCACAGAGCTCAAAGTTCTTACTCATATTTGTTAAAGATGTTTTGCATCATGGTGTTCGCTTATTTGTTTACTTATGCACGGTCAGTGGTGGGGAGGCGGATGAGGAGCTGTGATTTCTGGGAGGAGGGGGGGTCGAGAGCTGTGGGATGAGGAGAGTGGTCGCACCTTGATGAATGGCGGTTAATTGTCTTGGAACGTCAGGGGACTCATTTCCCCTAATAAGAGGCAAACCTTGTGGAAATTTCTAGTTGACCACCATGTTATGATAGCAGCCCTGCAGGAAACCCACTTGAAGAAAAGTGACAAGTTGCGATTGAAACACAAACTTTACCCACAGATCCTTCGCTCTTCGGCCCCCACGAAACAGAACGGGGTGGCCCTTCTCTTCCATTCCTCAGTCCCCTTCAGCCTTCATGCTACTAAAACAGACAAGGCAGGGCGTTTCTTGATGGTTCAGGGGTATTTAAGGGGAAGACCATGTACCATTGCCACGCTTTTTGCACCCAATACAGGTCAACTAGACTTTCTAGAGGCATTTTTAACAACACTGGAGGGGTTCGCCACGGGAGACATAATCCTATTGGGGGGCTTTAATCTGATATGGGACCCGGCACTAGACACGAAACACCCGCACTAGACACGAAACACCCGCACAGGACAGCAGGGATATTTAACAAGTCGTTTAAAGCGTCTCTTCAGCGCATGGGTCTGCTGTACGCATGGAGGGGCGTGGACCCTACAACAAGGGATTACTCCTTCTTTTCCCACTCCCATAGAACTTACTCTAGAATCGATCACACCTTTATCAGTCGATCCCTTTTTTATACACTTTCGGGATCTAGGTTCCACCCGATCTGCCTCTCGGACCATGCCTCCCTGGAGACGGTATTTGATTGGCCGGCCCGCGCCCGAAACATGTGAGGTGGTACTTCCCCAACTTCCTAAGCAGGGATAGACTCCTTAGGGATGAACTAAGAAAAGCGATCACAGACTATTTTAACACCAATGACCCAGCACTCGCATCCTATGCGAACAAGTGGGACGCATTTAAGGCGGTCATTAGGGGCAAATGCATCGAGTAAGCTTCCACGCTCAAAAACCAGCAGAGGGGGAATTACAAAAAGCTGAAACAACACGCAAGTATACCCCATCGACCCAGACACTACGGAAGGTCACATCGCTGAGGGAAAAGTTAAAGGCCATATACACCAATAGAGCAGAGAAAACTATCCTACGCCTCCAAGCCTGGGGATACAAAGGAGGGTACAAAATAGGTACTTTACTGGCACAACAGCTCAGGGCAAAGCAGGAAAAAGAGTACATCAAACAAATAGTGGATGACGCGGGCGTCTCCCATCTAAGCGAGGAGGGAAAAGCAAATGCCTTCGGGGAATTTTATCGCATCCTATACACCGCCGATTCGCTAGAAGCCCAAACTCAAGAGAGTTATCTCGGTTCCATTAACCTCCCACAGGTTTCGGCCTCTACGAATGAGGAACTAGGTTGTCCCATCTCGGGCGAAGAGGTCCAGAGGGCGATTGACGCGCTCAAGCTGCAAAAGGCCCCTGGCCCGTTCGGGCTAAGTGCTCAATTCTGTCGTACATTCGCGCCTGAGCTGATTCCTCACCTGGTGACCCTTTTTAACGACATTGCAACTTCACGGAGGGTAACAGCCACCATGGGGGAGGTTCTGGTCACCGTCATTCCTAAACCAGGGAAAGACCCTAAAGCCTGCACCTCATATCGGCCTATCGCACTCCTAAATCTAGATACAAAGTTATACTCTAAAATACTGTCCAGCTGCCTTGGAAATGTTTTATCATCCCTAATAGACGCAGACCAATCGGGATTTATCAAAGGCCGTCAGACCCATGACAACTTGCGGAGAATAGTTCACATCATAGAAAAGGTGCCGAAAAAAGGCATCCCGGCGGCCCTCCTTTCGCTGGATGCAGAAAAGGCCTTTGACCGGGTTGGCTGGTCTTTTTTTTACTCTAACGCTTAGTTGTTTCGGGTTCAGTGAAGCCTTTATAGGTATGGTGCGGGCCAACTACTACTCTCCCAGGTCCCAAGTCCTGGTAAATGGGGTGGCCTCGGACTCCTTTAATCTCTCGAGGGGAACGAGGCAGGGCTGCCCGCTATACCCCCTGCTCTTCGCCCTAAGCATAGAGCCTTTGACGGAAAGGATCAGGGTAAGCCCAAACATACGAGGGGTGACATTCGGCTCAGAACAGCACAAGATCTCCCTCTTCGCGGACGATATCCTGCTACCCGTCACTGACCCGTTGAACTCACTGCCGGCCATTCAAGCGGAGCTCAGTTGCTTTGAAACAGCTTCACGGTGAACCTATCTAAGTTTTTTTTGCTCAACCTGACTCTGCCTCGGGAGGTGATGGGGGTGCTGGTGGAGACCTCCCGTTTCTGCTGCGCACGCAAAGAAATTGCATACTTGGGTGTTAAGCTCACCGCTAAATTAGCTGACCTCTATAAGGCCAATTATCCCCCATTGCTGCGACAGCTTAATGCTGACCTGAGTAGATGGGGGTCTGCCTTCACCTCATGGATAGCGAGAATCAATGCCATTAAGACGAATGTCCTCCCCAGATTATTATATCTCTTTCAAGGATTACCGATACCAGTGGACAGGGAACTCTTTGCAGATCTGAAAAAGTTAACTACTAAATTTATCTGGCAGGGACAAAGGGCCCGTTTATCACACCGAGTATTAACTAGACCGCGTGGGGACGGGGGTTTGGCCTTCCCGGACTTTTTGGGGTACTACAGAGCTGCCCAGCTCCGGGTGATAACGGAATAGTCCCTCAGAGAGTCCAAGAAACACTGGCTCCACGTGGACCGACAGATCACAGGCAGGACTATATGGGACCTCCTATGGAAGAAGAAACAACATAGGCCTCCAAATGCTTACATCAGCACCCCCACGGCTACCACTCTCCAGGCGTGGGACGCAGGAACACAGGAACTGCCCCTGACAACCTTTCCATCCCCTTACACCCCCATTCACTTTAACCCGTAGTTCCCCCCGGCGCTTCAGGAAGGTCCGTTTAGGGGGTGGAGGGCTGGTGGCTGTCTTATGGTATCTGACTTATACAAAAATGGGGAACTCCTGACTTTCGAGGAATGTGTAAGAACATTCCAGCTGCAACCTGCAGAGGAATATCACTACCTACAGCTCAGAAATTGGGTGCAGCAACCCCAGGTGCGGCTGGCCGCGACCAGGGACCTGCTCCCAATTGAAAAATGTGCACAATCAGGGGCATCCACAAAGGGAACCATATCCTTCCTGTATTCCCTCATTCAGGCATTGAGCCCACAGGCGACCCCGAGACATCAAAAATTCTGGGACTCTATCCTTACCACTCCCCTCGGGGAGAAACAATGGGGCTGCTTATACAAAGACATTGCCAAACACAACCGCGCTATGTTTTTGAGAGTGGCCCACTATAAAATTATGTACGACTGGTACCTACACTCCCAGAAACTACACAAAATATTCCCCAACACCATGGACAGATGCTGGAGGGGTTGCGGGATTCTGGGAGACTTTCGCCACATCTGGTGGGACTACCCCTCTATCCAGCCGTTCTGGAAGGAGATCCTATCTCAAATTAAACTGATTCTAGGCTACCCTATTCCAGACACCATTTAACATGCCCTCCTGGGGATCCGGGACCCTACTCTGAAATGTCAAACATATGGGGATCGCTCCATCATGTGGCTGTGCCTGGGTGCCGCCAAAATGGCAATAGCTGCAGCTTGGAAAAAGGTGTAGGCCCCATCCCTCACGCAATGGCATACTAGATTATGGCGAGCACTAGCAATGGAACGAATGACGGACATAGCAGGCGAAGCAAGAAGAAGGGTGCGAGTATATTTGGTCCCCACTGGTGGAATATCTGTCAGAGGGTCTGCCCTTTTTGCATGTGGCACCAGATTAAGAGCTCTTCACCTCTTTCATATTTAAAAGATTGGGGCTTCTCACAAAGCAGGCTGAGGGTGAGAGAGACTAGATCCCCGCCCCGCCCATTAAACCGCCCCACCATTTGACCAGAGACGCTATGCAACCACCATGATGCATATGTTTTGATTATATGTTTTTTTTCCTCCGTTTTATTTATTTATTTTCTTCTTTTTATAGTTCAATGTTTGGGTAAGGAGCACAAGCGTTAATTAGCTACTGTCCCACATCAGGGCCAACTCGATGTATGGTGCATGCTAATGTGTGGATTAACTAGATAGGGACACAAATGCAAGAATTTAATGTAGGCCAGACCTTGGAAAGAAGCTGTGTGTATTTTTCGTGATATCTGTAACTCTCGGCCTGCAATCCATGCTTGTTGCAACTGCAATTTTATTGTTTCAACATAAAATCAATAAAAAGATTTTGAAATAAAATGAAACGAGATTCTAATCTGCGCAAGGCAGATATTAGATTACCTCCTCTCTGATTTTTAGAAATGGAGTCTAACCTGAAAAATCTGGCTTTCGTCCAATCACTTCCATGATGCTCATGGAAATGTTTGGCAGTGCTATAGCTGAAATCCCTGTTTGTGATGGCCCTGAGGTGTTCAAGTATACGCTTCTTCACAGGAAAGGTAGTAGAGCCTATGTACCAGCTATCACAAGGGCACGTGATCACGTAGATAACGAAATCAGTGCCACATGTGATAAATTTGGGAATCTTCAATTTTCTGTGAATTCTTTTGAGTGTGACCTCTGTGATGTTCTCGCTAAACTTGCACCCCTTACAGTTGTTGCATTTACGGAAACCTTTGGTCTTTTTTAACCAGTTTGTTTCTTTCGAAAGGAGATGACTTTTGACTACATGTCTCTAAGTGAGAGATTTCTCTGGAATGTAACAGATGGATTGTGTCCAACCACAGATCTAAGGATAGGATCCTGTCTAAGTATATTCCATCTTGCTTTCAGGATCTTCCTAAGCTACCCTGCCTGGGTACTGAATTTCGTGATAAACCTGATGGGCTCGTTCTGCCCCTCATTTATGGTACTGGTACGGGGTAGTTGAAATAGGGCTTCCTCTCTACTAACCTTCCCTATTTTCTCACCTGCTTGTTTCAGTGCTTTGTACGGATATTTCCTAGCACAGAATCGGTGCGTCATCTCTTGTGTTGTGTGTTGGTAACATTCAGTGGTGCTGCAGTTCCTTTTGGCCCTCAAGAATTCACTAAAGGGAATTCCCCACCTAAAACTGGGGGGATGGCAGCTAGAGGCATGCAAGATAGAATTTCCTGCAGTCTCTTTTCTGTATAGTTCTGTTTGAATGTTACCATTTTCTGCTACCAACTTCAGATCAAAAAAATTGATACTGGATTTACTGTGGTGCATGGTGAATCTAAGGTTCATGCTATTCTCATTGAGAGTGTTAACAAATGAGTTGAGGTCTGTTTCATTGCCTTCCCAGACAAAGAAAACGTCATCGATGTACCGGAGCCAAAGGCTCACATTGTTGATCCATCGTTCATTCATGGTACTCCAGAGCACCTGCTTCTCCCACCAGCCAACCACCAGGTTGGCATAACTGGGAGCCAAGCAGGTGCCCATAGAAGTACCCTGCAGTTGCTTAAAATGCTCGTTGGAAAACATTCTCAGTTAAGCAGAGCGCTATCATGGAGAGAATCATATGTGCATGCTCAAGGAGGTGTATGCTACGAGTTTTGAGAAAGTATTGACAAGCTCTCAAGCCATCAGAATGTCTGATACTTGTATAAAGACTTTCAACATCAAGGCTCACCAACCAATGGTCATCAGTGAGATATAAACCTTGTATTTTTTTAAGGAAATCTTTAGTATCCCTAATATAAGAACTCAAGTATTTCACAAAGGGAAACAAAAAATGGTTAACGAACCTAGATGTTTTTTCCAGTAAACTATTTTTAGATGAAACAATAGGTTTACCTGGAGGTTCCTAAGCGTTTTTGTGGATTTTAGGTAAGAGATACAGTGTCGGAGTGGTGGTTGCATCATTACGGAGAAACTGCCTCTCATCCCAACTAAATAACTGTTTGTCCTACCAGCCTTGTAACAAAGTATGGTATCTGTCTTTAAGCATATATATATATATATATATATAATATGTCTATTTATTACACAACACTCACTATCACATTGGTATATCTCCTACCCAGAAATATCAACACAGATACACAACAATACTTCAATTGCAATACGGTAAGAAGCACAAAATACAGTGGTCTCCAGGGGGAGACCAAATCATATCTTAAGAAAGTGGAATGCGAACTGCAACCAAAGTCGGGATTTTGACCAGGAGACTCAGAGGAGCTGGGGACACAAGGAACCACCCAAGGTAAGTACCCAGGAACCCCACGGAGGCTGTGTGCAGAGTGGAATCACCGCAGCGTGCTCAATAGAAGTCAACAGAAAGTCGCAGTTACAGTTTTGGAGAAAAAGGGCCCTTCCCAGTGGACCCTGAACAAACCCTGTGGAAGACAGAAGGTTGGAGAGTCACCCCACCCGTGGATACCCCAGGAACCAGGGTATCTACACCAGGGAAGCAAGGTGCACAAGTGCGAATTGACGTCGGAAACCGCTATAGACCACAGTGGAGGACTTGAGGAAAGATGCCGCTGGAGAAGACTGTGCAAGAGTCAGGTGGAATACAAGGGTGGATTCTTGAAGAGGAGAACCTGTAAGCAGAGGGGAAAGAGTCTATGCCACTCGGAGGTGACCAGGAGGCACGCAAGAACAATGCCCACCGATGTCAGAAGGTTCAAGAGTGATGACTGTGTCCTTGTCGCTGCAGCTGTGAGGACCAGGCAACATCGAAGAAGCCCAGGAGCCAACTACGAGCTGCCCCATGAAAGAAGTCGAATACCAGGGGGTCAGCGTCCGGCGGGGGCACCAGCAAGCCTTGGCAGTGGCAACTGGCGAGGCAAGCGAAGAAGGAGCAACGCTTTGACCAGCAAGGTCCAAGGGACTCACCACAAGCAGGGGAGTCAGAGCAGGCCCCGAGCAAACAGTGGAGCTAACTGGAGCAGACGAAGACCCTCAAGAGGACCCACAGGGCGAAGGCACAGGAGTCACAAGAAGACCTCTAGCAGCTCACCAAGAAGAATGGCCCACAGTGCAGAGGATGCGGTGAGGACGCTGTACTTGGCAGGAAGAGATGCTGGAGCTTCTTGTAGCCCAAAAATCTCTGGAGTGCAGAGCCAACAGGCCTTGGCAACGGCAAGTCGCCGCGGTGCACAGGGGTTCGGTCCCAGCGGTTCCGACGAGCGATACGGGCCTAAAAAATACAGAGAAGGCAGGTCAGGCCTCGAGGGAGTTGCAGAACCACCATCTGTGTTGCTGAGCCTTTCGAAGTCCATGGGATGTCAGTGGCAGCAGACCGGTCAGCTCCGTTGCGGTGCCTGCAGCTGAAGGGGAGTGACTGCTTCACTCCAAGGGAGATTACTTTGGGTGTTCTTGATGCCGACAGGTCTTGTGAAGATCCTGGAAGAAGCACAGGCACAGACGACCAAGAATACTTGCAGAACAGCGAGACCAGGAGAAGCAGGACTCTTCCTTAATCCAGGTGAAGTCCAAGTGCCCAGACGGTTGAAGAGTGACGTGGTTTCAGGCTTGAGTCTTGTCCCATGATGAATCTGAAGAGACACCCCCAGGTAAGCCCTTATGTACCCTGGGGAACAGGTTGGAACACCTCGGGGTCCCTCCCACAGGAGGGGCTGAACAGAGCGGAGGATACTCCCATGTCCTTTGGCCAGTTTCGTGCCAAAGCGGGAGCCAAGGGCTCCCTGAACTGGCTCAAACTAAAGTATGCAAGGATTGCACCAAATGTGCCCTACAAGGCAGTCTGGTGGCACTGGCAAGCGCCCCCAGCCAAATACACTAAGTCTTGTCTAGGAGGTGGTCACACCTCCCTGCGACAGGAAACCTATTGTTCTACCTTCCCCTGCTCGAGCTTGGTTCAGCAGGAGGATGGCAGAATCGTGTCTGTGCTCGGCAGCAGCACTAGCTTGCTGTCAGACCCTGAAAAGATGTTACCGGGAGTACTTGGGGGTACCCCAAGGGAGCCCCCCAGTACATGGGATCGTACTTTCAACACTGGAATCGGTGTTTGGGTATGATTCCAACATGTTTGAGATATATATATATATATATATATATATATATATATATTTATTTATTTATTTTTTTAGACATCTTATAATGACTTGATCTCCACTATATATATATCCAAGTGGCTGACCATACTTACAAAGCGTGGAGAGCCGACTCCTGGGTTTGTAGGGGTGTCCTGCTCATGCAGGGGCACCCTCACACTTATAACAAAGCACCCTGCCCTCAGGACTGAACAGCCTGCCATAAAGGTGACTTATAGGTTTTAAGTGTAGTGACCTCAGAAATAAGGAAATTTATATATGTCGTGCAAGGTACAAGCACCAACTCAAATGGGCTGCAATATCAGGCCTGTAGTCACAGTTTAAGTGGACTCCCATGGGTGGCACAATACATGCTGCTGCCCGTGGGAGACCCCTGTTTTACCTATGCCCTGGGTGTATTAGTACCATATACTAGGGACTTACAAGGGTACACCAGTAGCCAATTGTGGATGTACCAAAGTACTTACCATGGCCAATTTAGGGAGAAAGCACAGTGACTGGGGTCCTGATTAGCAGGATCCTAGTCAAACCAAGTCAAAAACACAGTAACACCTGGCATAAAGTGAGGGTAAACCATGCTAGAAGGATCCTACCTTCCTACAATGGCAAACAAAAGCAAAAAGAAGTTCTCACGAATTGCATGCCATATCTCTCTGGTCTGGTGTTCCAAA
The DNA here is from genome assembly GCA_963921515.1 of Calotriton arnoldi. Classification (NCBI taxonomy): domain Eukaryota; kingdom Metazoa; phylum Chordata; class Amphibia; order Caudata; family Salamandridae; genus Calotriton; species Calotriton arnoldi. Next base: position 324,597 of record CAWUFW010002807.1, read on the forward strand.
TATGATACAATCTCATAAATTAAATATAAAAGAAAAATGTAAGCGATTCTCTGTTTAGAAGGGCAGTGAGGTGCAGCTTTTTCTGTTATTGTGTTTTGTTTTTTTTAGCTATTCTAAAACTTTTACCATCAAACATAATAAAGTAGCCAACAGACATCAATTTAAGTGTTAACACAGAATAGAAAACACTGCGTTTCTATTATGGCAGAACCTTAGTGTTAATGTTCTTTCATATTTTCCTCAGATATGCTTAAAAACGAAATACAACATTTCTGCATCCTCTGTTATGAATGCCCTATTTTCATAAGTGTTTTAAATATTCTTTTTTTCAGATGTCAAATATTTTTGACAGATGAATAAAATATTAAGTACATCTCTACGACTTACAGATACATAACCATTCTGGCCAGTACATGTTTTTGTAAGCCACTTTCATTATCAGTCAAGTCATATATCTTTATTCGTTGCATTTCTTCAGCATAAAAGCGCAGCTCAAAATAAGAGAACAAGAGAATAAAATACATTCTATAGTCATCACAACATCACAAACATCATAAAATCAAGATACAAAAAGTATAAAATGTATTCAGTTGTCACCACCGAGATATTTATATCATGATATAAGGAATGATTCATAAAAATCACTGTAAAAGCGTGCAAGCAGTGCATATTCAGCTAGCGTAGCCCCCTTCCTTCTATCCGTTCACCTGCCAACTTGCAGAGAGATTAACCAGTGCCAAACTGACCTATCTCCTGACTACTAACTGCATTCCTTCTGAGTTACAAAAACTGCCATATAAAGGTTACCGTGGAATAACATACCAAAGAACAGTGCAGCTGCTGGAGAAACAGTAACGCTGTCCTGCACTGACGAAATTTAAATAATTTAAAAAGTGATACATTCGTATTTTTCCTTATAGAAAGGGCAAAAAAAAAAACGATGTGCAAATTTGTTTGGATAGATTCACCATCACAAGGGCAGGGGGCAAGCTCTGAAATCGAATAGCAGTTTGAGACGTATCCCACCATAAGGGGAAGGAAATTAAAACGAAATCTAGTTAAAACAAATCGGTGCTGCTGATTCTGAAAAGAAGATAGGTAAAATTGGGGGCCTTCCTGTGTGGGAACCAGCTTATAGAAGGATACGGTAGTCTTATGTCTGACAACCGCTACTCTATTTGACATAACCTCGGCCAGAAATCTTTTTATCAGTCTAGCCTTAGGTTTACCCCTGCAAGCGAAGGGAGAGGTAAATAGATCTGATAGCCCAGTCTGATCCATGGCTATTTTAATGTAACGTAGCCAGGGTATTTCAAGGGATGCATGCAGTTTTAAACAATCCTCAATAACGAGTCAATTTAATGGGACAAAAACCCTGACCCAGATGGATCGCCAGAGCATAAGTGGGGCTAATTTAATTGTATCCACTATAAAAGGGTTACCAAGCTCCTCATGACACATAGAGTTCGGACAGCCACGCGGAACTGCTAAGAGTTTTTGGAGAAAAGGGTTTTCAACCCTTTGTATTTCATAGCGGTCAACCATACCCCAAATTCCTGCCCCATGTGTGGCAATTAACTCCTTCACAGGTTTGGTTCCCAGCTTCTTATGAAAACTGTGTGTCCCTACAAATGACTTTTCAAGCACAGCCCATCTATTAGAAGCCATGGTGTTCCACTTGTATTTGGTGTAAAAAGGTACACCTAATTAAGAAATGGTCTCTGTCTCAGCTACTCTGATGTTAATGTAAAATGAAGGTCTTATCTTGGGTCTCTTCACACAGATCATAATAAAAGTTTTACTTTCTTTGACTCGCAAGTCTAGGTCCCTCATAAAACATATATAGTCATCAAATAAACCCTGCGATGCCCTTCCAGTTCTTGCAACTAAAACAGCGTCATCCACATATAGGATGATCAGCAAGAAACAAGTTCCCACATAGGGGTATCTCTGGGTAAGAGCTGCTTCGATTCTGTTTGTGTATAGAGAAAAGAGGAAGGGTGCAAGAACTCTTCCTTGCCTCACATCTCGCTCAATACTGAACAGATCTGTGCTCTCACCATTCCTTCCATGACGAACACATTCTTTAGACTCCGAATATAATTGTCTAATAAATATGATGATATCCTCCTCAATATCTATCTCTGTCATGATAGCCCACAGCTTCGAATGGGAATCGCAATCAAACGCTGCTGTTAAGTCCATGAATGCCAAGAACAAAGAAGTATTTTTCCTAATGACAGCATACTTAGCTATTATCAGACTCAATTTTAAACATTGCTCTATTGTCCCCATTCCCTTCTTCAAACCATATTGGATGTCTACCAAGATATTATAGGTGGTGCCCAAACTTGTAATCTATGTAGCAGGATGCGTCCCATGATCTTAACGGTGGCATTCAAGAGGGAAATTGGTCTATTATTCTTGAGAAGTGACTGCTCACCTTTTTTATAAATGGGGACAATAACTGATCTTTTCCACGTCAATGGGGGTCCCACCCTTGCTATGACGTAAAAAACATTTGTGATTAATGGACGTCACAGGTCCTGACATTCCAGATACATAGCCATAGGCACACCATCTGGTGCAGGGGCCTTGCCTCTACGACTTCCTCTGAAGGCCAACATCACCTCCTCCAGTTCAAATACCAGGGGCTTGGTATCTGCACCTCTCCAGCTGTGCACCTCCCCTTGGAGTCCCTGGGTCACTTGAATAAATCTTAGAGAAGTGTTTGACCCACTGCGAAACCTGAATGCGCATCAGTTGAGGGGCCTGCCAGTTGCCTAAAGTAAGGGGAATTCACCACCCTCCAAAACGCGGCACTATCTTTTTTAAGACTGTCTGTCTGTCTGTAGGTCACACCACGCATTCTCCTTGATCTCTCTTGTCCTAGCATCCCTGGCAGCCCGGCATGCCACCTGCGCACTCCTAATAAGGACTCTGTTTCTCAGCAGCAAACCTAGAACAGCTTGGAGATTAGTAAGGGCTTTAGTACAAGCCGAATTAAACCAGCACCCATGATGAGTCTTTGTGTGGTCCAATTCTCTAGTCAAGGCTTGGCTAACTGTAGCAGTTATATCCAAGAAGGTCGACTTAATCACAAAGGAATCTTCTTCCGGGTTTAAGCATAGGGAGACTTCCTGCTGGTTATCATGGAGAACAGTGGACAGAAAGGTTGTCATATCTATTTTATCCCATTTAATGGTGAACCCATTTTTTTCCTCCCTTGAATTTGCCTAAACTCTGCTCTCATACAGGCTTTCTATTACTCTCCACCTTCAGGACACCACTCAATTTTGTTTGGTCATTAAAGCCAGTAAATACAGCCTCAAAATTGGCCAAATAGGCCCCCAATTGATCAGAGCTAAAAATATAATCAATTGTGAAGGAACAATCCCTACCCTCAAAGGTCGGGCCAGGCCTCCAATCTCCCTTAGCACCATCATGAGGTTATATTTAGCCAAAGGATTATTAAAGGTGCTACCACAGTAATCGTGCTTAAAATGCACCAATGAATCATCCTTATTGTCTGTTACACCACATACTGGTTTTGGAAGTATTGTACAACAATGGGCATTGAAATCCCCTACCCAAAGGATCTCTATTTTCAGAGTCAGAAATTGGCTTAGTCCCAGCAAATACAATTTTACTATTCCTCCTAGGTGATTTCAAAGAGCTACCGAAATATCAACATGTGTATTGTAGCCTGTTCACCTTATGTCAGATATTAAGGTGCACTTTATGTTTTTAAGTTGTCCCATGTTTGTTTTTTCAATCTGTCATTAAGCTGCATTCCATGGGTGTCATCTTACCCACCCAAGTACTGTCATGACTATCATCGTCTCGGCTTTTACCCAATCCAGGCCCTTTAAAGGACATACATTTCTGTGAAGACGCTCAAGCACACTCTCACCCTCCAGTCGTCGTCACTTAGTGATGCATGTCTCTGCTGCACAGGGCTATGTTAAACGCTATTTTATCATTGTTACAGTGTCCTGCTAAATGTCCCTTTAAGAAACCAGTCATTTCATAAACAGTGCTGGTGACTGACAGATTGCAGAAGCGATTAGTAAATAACTACGCTGAACCTTTCTCTGTGTTCTAACGTATTGGTCAAAATATTCTTAAGATTAAAAAAAATGCCCCAAAATGTACAAGTGTGTAAAAGGTTAATGTCGAATGAATACATTTTCTTCAGTGTGGTTCTTACAATTGCAGTTTTTAACCAGCAAAATGCCTTTCTCGCAACCCAGTTTATCTAACCTTTAAAATAGGAGGTCAAATGAATGATAAACCAACAAGAATTCTTTTAAATGACCCATGCCAAGATGTTTGTAATTAGATATTCATGTCTTCGCTACAACTACCAAGAAACTGGTAGGTGGTGATGAATTTTGGCCCCTTAGTTTGAGTGCAAGAAAAAGCCCCCATAGAAAAAAGAATTGGCAAAGTCAAGATATTGCACCTTTTAATGGTGTTAGCCAGCCTCTTGGATGAACAGCATGAGCAAAAAAGGCCAGCCCAAGCGTGATGATTTCTATGGGTGCATGTAAAATGACAAGGTAGGCACCATTTTTTATTTTTTTGGTGCTTTTAATTTACTGTTTTAAGATGACGGGCGCCCTTCCAGGAGTAGTAAATTAAACAAGCATTTGCAATGCAATCGGTCTCACCATTGGGACCTTGCAAGTGTTTAACCTATTGGCTCTGCCAATGTGCATAAGTCATGTTATTAAAAAATACTTAATTTAAAAGCTATCAGCGGTTGCCATGGCAACAGTCCTATTTGTTTAAGAGTTCTGCTGTTATTTGCCAAAACTCCATCAAACTCTAAAAAGTTGGGATACAAAGGGTTTATGTGTTGTATTGTAGGTTATTTATTGATGTAGAACACCACCATTTCTAGCAGGAACACTTTTACCTTGCCAAAACACGGCCCAAAGGGCATTCGCGGATTGTGCCGAAAAGGCCAGAACATTTTTAGAGGGGATTACAAGGGATAAATGCTTTAAATCAGAACACGTAAATACTCGTGCAAGCAGCTCACACTGAGCACCTGTGAAATCAAGTAACTACAACAAATCTCATCAATGGGAAACTCACCAGGCGCTATTAACGGATGAAAACTACAGCTCTAAAAAGCTAAAAAACAAAAGAAACTATGCACACCAGGCACCAACACCTACTGAATTATTACTCTGATAAAACATATCAATGCGTTTTTTTAGCTGTATACTTGTCCGGTCCCCTCTGAATGTATCACTGAAGAAAAACTTAAAAACCAAGTACGCTACACAGTATGATATTACATCACCAATAAAATAATTATACAATAATATGAATATCTTGTTAGTGGAGTGGTGATATTTGCATAGCACTATTGCCATATTGCCATAGGCATCTGAACTGGTTCACGGAACCCACAACAGCGTCTGGTTGCAACTGAGAACATTTCGAGTTGCGCTTCCCGTATGCAAGGCCCCCAGGGGCGCCGGACACTCCTGTGAACTTGGCATTTTCAGGGAACTTGCCTTTTGCCATGGATCTTGTGGCGGGTGGGGCTGGTTGCTGGGAGGAGGCAGACAGACACACAAGACAGCCGGCATTCTGCCCCGTCTACACTGTACTATGCAGAGAAAGAAAGCCTTCCCTTTTAAGAGCCTCCTACAAATACCTGAACTGCCCTCTTAAAGAGGCCTCAATCACGTTTTGTTGCTAGGCTTACTTGAGAAAGGATCCATTTACGGGCTGAAAAACATCTTGTAGTACATTTAAATGAACTGCAAAAGTATGTATGCACACATGTATCTCTATATGTGCATGGTACACACACAAACGCACGTGGGCAGTTTTATACAATATAAGCATTATGTTTTGCTGTTATACTGCACAAAATTAGAGTGGTATTGCAAACCACATTTCAAAAAGAGCTGTGAAATATGAAATATTTAAGGGATTGTAAACTGCATTTATGTAGCGCTTACTACCCGATGAAGCCAGGAAGAACTTAGCAGCAAGATGCAGGCTACTATAGAATGTAGGGTTAGAGTTAAATAGGTAGCACAATTTGTAATATGTGCTTTTATTTTTTTTGTGAGTTAGTTGTGGTAAGTTTGTGCTCTTGAGATCGCCGGTTTCTAGTGTAGTGGTTTGAAAGGGATAGATTCATTGATATGGATTAGTAAAGGGAAGATGTGAGCTGTTCCTCAACCTCTGTTTCCCTATAAAATAAGGGTTCATCAGAATAACGACAGCCCACAAACCACTCTGTACAGCTTAACCATTGCCAGGGCTACTAGAATTATGTGGCAAATGTATCTAAATAATCTGACACGGTTATCGAAATTATGCAGCACATTCTCTGGCAGAATTAATTCCATCCATTTGATCTAAACAAAATATTTTTAGGAAAACTGCAATTAAAAGGCATGCGCTGCAGCCGCAAAACGCAATAAAGGTACAGGTTCTGACCATTAATATTCTGGATGTAAAATATTTAATAATTTTATTGATGTGCTTTAAACCTAATCTCTCGTACCCCTCTTATTACCCCCTTACCTAACAACTCTCTGGTTAGTATTCTGTGTAATATCTTTTCTCTATTCATATTCTCGTGCTGAATATGCAATTATTGTTATAATGAACAGCGCTTAAATGCATCTAGGTGAATAAGCGCTTTACAAAAACACTAATTAAATCGAAGCGATTCATTTTTACACCAAGGCAGCACAACAGAGCACCTGTAAATCTACGGGAAAGGCCTATGCAGCAGGCATGCACAGTGACAGTCCCGGTCTTTTTACCCTTACTGTTGATAAAGAACAGCATATATGGACATGGCAGAATAGTTCCAGCATTTGTGCTGTTGTGAAAAGCACAACTTTCGAATGCAGGGACCGGTTTCCATGGGTGTCCACTTCATGTGCTCACCGTCAATTTCCCGGCGCGTTTATGTGTTTTAATGCCGAATTACAGACAGAAGCGTTTCACTTGTGTGGGCGCGTGAGGAATATGGGCTCTGCCTCTGTAAGATTCCTTTTGTCTGATGACAGGTCTGTGGACAGAGCTCAGTTAACAGGGGCTCCTAGTGGAAGAATCGGGGTTGACACCTTCCAGCAACAATTTACAGTGCTCGAGTGAAAAACCCAGCAGCATAGGTCTCTCTGTTGTGTTATCACAAATTGTAAAGCGCCTTCTGCAATTAGTGGAGCACGGCACCGCTTTGGGACTTACCAACTTCCCATAACAACCCAAGCTGTTATACCGCTAAGTACACTTTAAGCAGTGCTTTAAATGGGCCGGTACTCACCGGTACTGAGTACCGGCACTTCTCAGTTTTCTCCCCCAGAGTACCGGAACTTATTTGCGGGCAAGGAGAGTACCGGTACTCCATGAAGCAGCAGGGTTCAGGCCCTGAAGTACGGGTACGTGCAACAGATGGTGCGTGTTGAGGTGCTGCTCTGGCTGGCAACAGCCTGTGTATTTCTGCGCTGGGGTGCTCCTGCAGTGTTAGGTTCTCATCAGGCGCGCAACGCCCATTGGGATCAAAGGGCTTCAGACACCCCACTCCCCCATCGTGTGTGTGTCAGCCCGGCTGAGACAGCTTCCCGGGAGCACACACAGCCGCACCTGAGTACTTCACAGGTCAGACCAATTGCTTTTTAAGGAGGCTTTGTTGTTTCTCACCCCTTCTTAGATCCCCTGCAGCTCCACTCTGCATACTGCTGGAAGAATCAGCCCAAACACCCCCCTCCCCCCCTCGAATTTTGACTCTAGTTGCGGCTATGGTTCTCATTGGCATCGCAACAAGAATGAGGATATGGTCAGAGTTGCCGAGAGTTGAACTGAAGAACCAGGGTCGAATCCCGACGTCCGCTCATCATCCTGTGATTCTGGACAACTCCCTTAACCAGGGGTCTTAAAAAAAGTAAGCTTTAATGCAAATGTTCTGATTGTCATGTAAAGCGCTTAAATACCCATGGCCCAAATTTGCGCAATATCAAACTGCCAAAAATTAGGCTCTGCACCTATGACATAGAAGCTGATGCTTGCCATGTCTCTTATGTAAGGAGGCAGTTTGATTTTGCGCGAATTTGGCCCATGGGCATTTAAGCGCTTTACATGACAATCAGAGCATTTGCATTAAAGCTTACTTATGTGGCTATTGTTAAATTCCTGGCTCACAGCCACGCCCCCAGACACGCCCCTAACTACCCACCCAGTCTAATTAGTGGGTACCGGCACTTCTAATTTCCCATTTAAAGCACTGACTTTAAGACAAGACAATGACACTGAGGTGCCTTTCAGGACAGTTCCGAGGTTTCCATCTGAAGCCGGAATCGGAGTTAGTGCCTCAAGATTTCACACCAGTGGAGGACAGAATGTACCTTTTCAGTGCCCACTGCCGGCTTATTAACATCTAGCTTTTTCTATTCTTTTAGTTACACTGGAATTTCCGCATTAGGCATGTTCACAGATTTTCTACATTGTGTTTGCCTTTTCACTCCAGAATGTAAACTCTTTCGAAGCCCTATTTTTCAGAATATATCTTTTACCCCACCCCTTACCCTATAGAACGACCTTTCTGCCGACATATGGTCAATGAGCTGGTTACCTAATGGTAACGTCCTCATCAGAGTTGGATTGGGATAAAAAATCGGCCCGGGCACGCAAAAAAAAGTGGCCCACATTTGCATATTGCCTTTCCCCAAAACACTGCTATGGCAAAATTTTATTTAAAAAAAAAAAAAAAAAGGGGGGGGGGGGGGAAATGTGTAAAAAAAAATGCACGGATTAGTTTACACTGGTGAAACGCACCTGAAAACAAGTGAGGCCACTTTTGCTAAGGCACCCTGCCCCCGCTCAATATGCATATATTAATGGGCCAGCCCGGCGATGGAAAGGGAGTGACACCTCTGCCCGTTGATAAAAGGGAGGTAATGGACGCCTATCTGCCTCCAGAAAGGCCACTCAGGCACTCACTGGGCCGCTGGCGGCATCCTAACAATGCAAACTCTGCCCAAATCGGCCCCCCGGGCTGCCCAAAAAAGCAGCCCATCGCTGGAACTCTGGTACCGGCCCCTCTGGGAAGGAGCCGGGGATGCGGAGAGGGGGGAACGCCCTGGAATGTGGGAGGGAGATGGTGACATGGCCTGAGGAGGAGCGACGAGAAGCAGCTGAGGCGCTTTTCGGCTATCAAGCCCGGAGGCGCCTGGAAGCCACACCTCGGGCTGGAGAGGAGCCCTCGGCCCCCGAGCAGCGCACTGAAACCTGGGTCTGTGAGCTAGGCCTACCCCAGAGAGAATGACTCTGCCCCGTGGGTGCAAACTTCACTACACAGTCTCTTAAAAGGGCCCCTTGTTCCCCCCTCAAGTGCAATCTTCACCCCTGAGTCCTATCTGCCCCCACAGTGCACATTCTACCCCTGACCTGCATTGTTTAGCCCAGGGCCACGCACCCTACCCCTTCAGTTATTACACGGGGCACCACGTCTCCCCTTCACTGACTTGCACTTTACCCCTGATGCACTACACCGGTGCACAAACTGTACCCTCTAAGCACCAGTTACCCCACAGTGCACTATATCCCTCACCTGCACACTACACCAGTGCTACAAACTCCACCCTAATTGCCCCCACAGGGCATTCTACAACTGATATACACCACACTAGTGCTACACACACTACCCTGTGCACCAGTTACCCCCACGTTGCATTCTACCCCTGTTGCACTACACCAGTGCCACAAACTTTACTCACCCCTACAGGGCATTCTACAACTGATACACACCAGTGCCACACACGCCCCTGTGCACCAATTACCCCACAGTGCACTCTACCCCTGACTGGCACACTACACCAGTGCTACGAACTCTCTCCCTAATTAACCCCCACAGGACATTCTACCACTGATATAGACCACACCCGTGCCACAAACTCTACCCCCTGCGCCCCACTTATCCCCACAGTGCACACTCTACCACTTATATACACACCATACCAGTGTCACACACTCTCAGCACCAATTACCCCACAGTACACTCTACCACATATATATATACACATTACACCAGTGCCACACACACCTAACCTCTGGTCTACAGTTCGAGTTGTACTCTTTACTCCTGGTATAAACTCTTTTAGTGGCGCACTCCCCACGAGGGTGCTCTCCACTCCCCCACGTGGACTTTAGCCTCCCGGGTCACGCGGACCCCTGTCGGGTGTGAGTTGCTGGAAGTGGCTCCAGTCACAGCCAAGTGGGCTGAGGATACGCCTGCGCCTCAAAGCACCCGCCTCGGAGCCGCACCTTAGTTCATCACCTGCTACTGGCTTCAAGCTTCAGCGCAGGAATGCCCACACGCGCCGAACACCCTCGTGCGCCTGGAAGCGCCAGTCCGGAGCTCCCACCTGACTGAGACCGGTAGCGCCTTGAAACAGTAGTCGGGAGATGGCGCGTGGGCAGATAAGACCCTTGTGCGCCTGAAGCACCCATCCGGAGCTTCCACCTGGACGCGCCTCGAAGCACCAGTCCGGAGTCCCCGCGGGGGAAGAGGAGACTGGGCTGCGCCTTGAAGCGCACACCTGGCAGAGGCGCCTTGGCCACACAGCTCCCACGGCGTCTTATCCAGCCGCACTAGGAGGCGGCGTCCCAGGCAGCGCCTTGAAGCAGTGGTGACTCTGCTGCCCCTTGACGCGCCCACCTGGCAGAGGCCGGCACAGGGCTCCCACCTGGGTAAACACAGCAGCCCCCGGCGCGCGTCTCATCCATCCGCACCAGGAGGTGGCAGCGTCGGCCTGGGAGTGGCCTGAGCTCGGCCGTCTCCAGGGAGGGCTCGGTGTGGGGCCGGCGGCGGCACCAGTGCATGGAAGTGCCCCAAGCAGGAGACGCCTCCTGCGGGGCCTGGGTCTCTGGCACTGGTGGGTGAGTGAGTACGGGCATGTGAGGCGTGCCTGACTGAATCCACTCCAGGCCTGGCTGGGGGTGAATACAGACCGCTGCACAGAGGGGGCGAGTGAAAGGGGTGTAAAGGAAGGTTAAGTGCACAAAGGAATAGAACTAAATGTGAGAAATAGAACAAGCATTTGCAATGCAATAAGACTCACATTTACTCGAGACCTACTGCATTGCAAACGGGACTGCGGGCGGGCGAGAAGGCACGGACTCTCGAACTAAAGGGGCCAGAAGCCATGGAAGGATGCAAATGACGACATGGCTGGCATAAGGAGGGACTAACAAGCCTAAAACAAATCGGAAGGCAGCATTTAGGAATGACAAAGACACACGCCAATGAAAAAGATGGGCGGAGAGTGGGCGGAGCTTCCACTCCATACTGAATACTGCATGCCTCGCAAAGCGAGCAGCGCATGCGCGCTGCCACTGTAGGCTCGACCTAAAAAATTAGAAGTGGATTAAAGTACATTATTGAGAAAGGAGCGGCTGGTAGTAAATTACAGCTCCATGGCCAACCGAAAGAAATACAAGTTAAACAAGCATTTGCAATGCAATCTGTCTCGCCTTTGGGACCTTATATGTATTTAGCTATGCAGCACATTAGCCTGGGTGCTGAAACATCTACTGTTCTTTAACATGGAGGGAAAGTAAGCACCAAACTTGGTGACACGCCAGGTATGGGAACACATGGAGAGAAATATTGCCTTTCAGCGGGAAATGGTATAGTCCAAAGCTCTGTTTTTAATATAAAATCAGGGCCTTCGGTGGTCAAATCACTAAAAATACAAGATTTGAAAAAAATATTATTGTCTACGGGTGCTCGTGGAAGACATTTTCTATGGACTGGAATCTAGAGAATGCTAAAGTGATTCTGGTATTTTTCTGACCTCTGCTGGTCGTTTTCTATCAAGAAAGTTAAATAGAGGCAGTTGACAGAAAAATTAAAAAAAGAACGTCCCTAAGCAGAAAGCAATTCTGGTATTTTACTGACCTCTACTGGTTGTTTTCTATCAAGAGTTAAATAGAGGCAGTTGAACAGAAAAAAAAGTCCCTAAGCGGAAGCAGACAAGTCCTAGGGCTGATCTCCAGAGCTCACAAAGTACATACACATATAAGTATATACTAAAGTATATACACGAGGTCTCGAATGCTCGACCTAAAAAATAGCAAGAGCACGTGTACAAGGCAATAACAAAAGAGCGGGGGCAATAAGGCAGAAAAAAATCAGCGAGACATAGAGGGGTGGGGGAAGCAACAAAAAGTGCAGGGCGGGGATGTGAAGGTGAAGCAGTAAATGGATGAGAAAAAGTAGTTCCCTGAATGTAAGTAGTGGAAGAATGCAACTCATCCACTCAAACACTGTAAAATGCCCATGCTCCAAACACAAGAAGAGGAAAGAAAGCCATTGAGTAAGAAGCAAGACAAAAAAAGCAGCCAATCGTGAGCAATCAGCTGACCCAAAGCCCTATCTAAGTATTGGTATTGTACATAATAGATCCCTCAACAACAATCTGTAGGCAAGACCTAAAACTATATTAGCCTGTTTGCAGCATGCTGGGAAGAGTGTTTGAGGCATGTGTGCTGTAGAGATGCATGCTTTGCATACTCCTGCCATCTCGTGTTGGGTTTGAATGTTTGCAAGTTGTTTTTCTTCGAAGAAGTCTTTCCTAGTCACGAGGTAAGGTGACACCCCTCCTTTCGGTGATAGTGCGCAGGGGCATTGACTCCATTGTTAGATTGTTTTTTTCCCCTATCGGGTTCGGACGTGTATTGCTGCGCTCCGGTTCAAAATCGTCCTTCGGGTTCCCCTCGGTGCGCAATCCACTCTACCCTCGATGTTATTGTATGTGTTTCCCTCTCTACGCGTATCCATTCGATCAGGAAAGTCTCATCTTCGATCGAAAACTTCATGGGCAGCCTTCGGGCCTAGCCGTGTCGGTCCATTCCTCTGCCGATGGAACGGACCCTGTTTCAGTTCTGTCCTCGGTGCCACGCCAAATACCCTTGCACCAATCTACACAAAGTCTGTAACTTGTGCCTCTCCCCGGAGCACAAGGAAGAAGATTGCGAGGCCTGTTGGTCATTCCGATCGAAAAAGACTCCTCGAGATCGTCGGGCTCGACGACGAGAAATGCAGCCCCAAAGCACTCAACATACTCCGGATAACTTTGGAGAAGAATCCAACATGAAGCGACAGCTGCAGAAGAAGAGGAGGCCTTCTCAGTCGCAGAATCCGATTCTGACCTAGAGATCGAATTAGAGTCCGAAGACATTTTACTGGGACAGGTGGCCGTGAGTACTAAAACCACCGTACCCCTAAAGCTATCTTCCACTAAACATAAGGCTTCGGCACCAGCTCTGCCTTCGGGCGTTGGTCGGCAAAGAGACAACGTTTCTGGCGCCCGCCCTCGGGCCCGGCACTGAAATAAGTAGTCAAGCATTCTGGCTCGGGATCGAGCCGAGAAAGATCGTCTTTGGACCCGAAACATTCCTCTCCGAAAGACAAATCTAGTTTGGAGCCGAAATCCTCCATTTCGAAACAAAAGTCTGCATCGGAGCCGAAACCTTCCGCTTCAAAGGACAAGTTCGGTTCTGCACCGAAACCTTCGGGGCCTACATCCAAAGAAGATATTTCTCCCGGAACCAATTTTAGACATTATCAAAGACAGATTGGATCCAAAGCAGAAAAAGCTTTACATCAATTCAGACACTGGACATATATTAGCTAAAATTCCTTCCAAAAGGAAAGTCAGAGGACACTGGATACAGATCCCCCAAAAGAAGAAAAAAGACATTGTTACAAGTCCGCATTCTACTTTGCCATCCCATCCACCACTTCCATATTCACCTTTGCCAATACTGCCATGCTCAGATCCACTAAACATAACACCACAGGGATCTCCTCGCACACAGCCTGATTTAGGAGACAGGGATCCTAATGATGACGAGGACAATACTCCTTTACCTACAGATCCGTGGGATGATTATAATATTGATCCACCTATGGATAATGATCCAGACCTATACCCTACAAAACCTTCACCTCCAGATGATAATGTTTCCTATCTAGAGTTAATTTTCAGAGCAGCAGCATATCATGGGGTTACACTGCATAAAGAGACCTTAGATGACGATTTTTTATTTGAGACACTAGGGTCTTCACACAGAGTTAGCCAAAGTCTCCCTATGTTAAAAGGCATGATGAGACATGCAGATGACGTTTTTAAGGACCCTGTTCGTGCACGAATTTTAACACCTAGGGTTGATAAAAAATATAAACCATCACCCTCTGACCCGGTTTTCATTAAAGGACAGCTCCCTCTAGATTCACTGGTGGTTTCCAACGCTCTTAAAGGGCGAACCCACAGACATCTGGAGATGCTCCTTCCCCAGATAAAGAGTCGAAGCTTATTGACGCATCTGGTAAAAGGGTAGCTGCTCAAGCTGCTAATCATTGGCGTATTGCCAACACGCAGGGCCTTCTAGCTAGGTATGACAGAGCACACTATGATGAGATGGAAGTTCTACTTCAGTACCTCCCAGAAGAGCACAAGAAAAAGGCACAAGAGCTAGTTCAAGAAGGGAAGCTCATTTCTAACTCTTCTATTAGATGTGCTCTTGATGCTGCTGACATTGCAGCGAGAGAAGTTAAAACCAGCATTCTCTTTTGTCGGCATGCGTGGCTTAGAATTTCAGTCTTTAAACCAGAAGTGCAACAGTCTATTTTAAACACTCCTTTGAATAAACAGCATCTTTTTGGACCTCAGGTTGATGAGGCTTTAGAAAACATTTTAAAAAGACACGGACAAGGTGAAATCCATGGGAGCACTTCATTCTCCTTCAAGCAGAGGCTCCTTTCGTCGCTCATTCTATAGAGCAGGGTCTAAAACTACATCTTCAGACCCTAACACTTCCTCGTACAAGTCCAACACACAGCCCTCTTTGGCAGAGGTTTCTTTAGAGGAGGGTACAGAGGAAACAATTTTAAAGGAGGAGGTAAGGGCATACCAACACGCAACTCTCCCTCTCCGAATAATCAGTCGGGGGAAGACTTCAACAATTTCTCCCCATTTGACAATCCGTAACAACAGACAAATCGGTACTAGAAATTATCCGACATTGTTATTGCCTGGAGCTCGCCAGCAAACCTCCCAACATTCCACCTCGCAGACACAAACTCTCGTCAAAACACCCACAGTTCTCAAACAAGAGGTACAAGCTCTTTGAACAAAATAAGCTATAGAACCAGTTGCATTACAGTACCAAGGTTCAGGAGTGTACTCCCTGTACTTTCTAATCCCCAAGAAGGACGGCTCCTTAAGACCAATTTTGGATCTAAGGACATTAAATCTGTACATACTTTCAGAACATTTCCACATGGTCAGACATCCAAATCCCAAGGAGCTCTATTTAGCGAGCTGGCTCCTCAAGTCATAGAGTTTGGATATCTTAACTTGCCATCAGAATGCATGACCATTCTTAAAGAAGCAAGAAAGCCTACTACCAGAGCAGGCTATGCAGCTAAATGGAAAATATTTGTTATGTATTGTACTAATAGCAATATTGATCCTCTAAATGCATATACTCAAAATATAATTTGTTAGTTCTGCATTTACAGTGTGCTGGTTTAGCCTACACTTCCATTTGTTTGCATCTTGCAGAAATAGTTGCATATTTACAAAACAGACAACATCTATCTTTGTTCAAAGTTCCAGTAATTAAAGCCTTTATGGAGGGCCTTAAGAGAATAATACCACCCAGGTTACCTTCAGCATCAGTTTGGAATCTGAACATTGTGCTTATACGGCTCTTGGGTTCACCTTTTGAGCCATTACACAACTGTCCACTATAGTTTCTTTCATGGAAAGTCGCCTTCCTCATTGTAATCACTTCATTAAGGAGAGTTGGTGAACTACAAGCTTTAACCTTAGAAGAACCCTTCTCTCAACCTCACAGAGACAGGGTAGTTCTTCCCACCAACCCAAAGTTGCTTCTGCTTTCCATATCAACCAGTCAGTTGAGTTGCCTGTGTTCTTTCCTCAACCTGTTTCGGTAGCAGAACGAGCTCTTCATACGCTTGATGTCAGAAGAGCGCTATTGTATCACATTGAAAGAACAAAAGATTTTCGCAAAAGAAAACAACTGTTTGTTGCATTTGCTACACCTCACAAAGGCAATCCCATTTCTAAATCTAAAATTGCAAGATGGATTGTTAAGTGCATTCAAACCTTGTAACCTAAAGCTAAACGTACTTTATCTATACCTCCTAGAGCACATTCCACTCGTAAAATAGGAGCATCTATAGCCTTTTTAAGTAACATCCCTATAGCTGACATTTGTAAGGCAGCAACATGGGCCACACCACACACTTTTACCAAACATTACTGTGTTGATGTGTTAGCACGTCAGCAAGCCAATATACGCCAAGCAGTGCTAAAAACACTTTTTCAAACAGCTGCAACATCTGCTGGTTAGCCACCGCATTGGGAGAATACTGCTATATAGTCTATGCAAAGAATGTGTATCTACAGCACACTTGCCTCAAACTGATTATGCTACTTACCCAGTAAGCATCTGTTCTTGGCATGTAGAGCTGTAGATTCACATGCGCCCTCCCACCTCTCCGGGCACCTGTAGCTGTTGCAGTTTTGCATTATTTACATTGCGTACGCATGGACATCTCTGTACTACACTTACTTACTCCATTCTCACCCTCTTGCGGGAAAACAATCTAACAATGGAGTCTATGCCCATGCGCACAATCACCGAAAGGAGGAGTCACCTTACCTCATGACTAGAAAGACTTGTTGAAAGAAGAACAACTTGCAAACATCCGTACCAAACACTAGATGGCAGGAGTGTGCAAAGCATGTAAATCTACAGCTCTCCATGCCAAGAACAGATGCTTACTGGGTAAGTAGCATAATCCTTTTAGCAGTTGGCCTGTCTCTACAATAAAAGTTACATATAGAGTATTGTTAAAGCAGGAACCGTCATGAAATAGTTTCTGATGACTCAGTGGATTAATGCATCCTCTACAGGAATCTGTAACAACCTCATGGTCACAGTTTCTAATCCCAGCTGGTCCACTCAGTCTTTATCCTCCCGGGGTCATTAATGTGCCAGTGAGTTGTGTACCACTATACATGTCATTCAGTGCCAGGATGCTCCTGAGGTGAATGTGCACTTTACAAATACCCGTTGTGTTTCTTAGGTCTTTAGTGTTTATTTTTTCAGGAAAACAGCAGATGAGAGAGAGAGAGACTATTACACAGTTGTTCTGCAATTCTAATCTAAAATCCAATCTTTACAATATTTGCTGCACTTTACTAGGTACATTTGTAAAGATTTGCCAGTGCTGAACCTCCTTCCCAATGATGGAATAATTCACAATCCTTATTTGAAGTTATAATTTAGCGCAGTGCATTTTACTCAACTCTTACAATTTATTATAATTCTCTGATTCCGATGTATTTGTTTGACTTTTTAATCATTTTAATTCATGGGTTTATTTAATCTGAATTATGAAAAAACGATGATCCTGCAATCAAGAGAAAGGTTCTGGGCCCCATTCACAAACCGCATTTTGGAGTATACAAAGTAGTACTAAAGCACTACTCCTTACTACAAAATGGAGTTCACAAACCTACAAGTGTAAATCTCCACATCCACCTCTTCTATCTTTTTTTCCTTGAAGATCCTTACACATGTAAATTTACTATGGTAACTTTGGAAGGGACCAGGGGGAGCAACTGGAAAAAGGGCATGCTTGCCACCAAATGGGACGGACCTGTAGAGGAATATGGAGGCATTTAGGAAATGATTGGGTGGGTGGGTGGTAGGTGAAAGAGGGTCATGAACTTACCCACAAAAGGGGAGGTCCATTGCTATTCACAACTTTATTTTAAAGTTTGCCAGAAAATAACATATGTTCATATAGATTGATACTTCAGTTTTGATTGCAGAAGCAGTATCTTATTATATTTCGATTCAACAATACACCGGCAACATCCCATAACATTAGGCTGACAAAACGGCACCTCCAAAGCTACTACGGTCAAAAAGGATCCAAAACCATAGTAAATGTACTCCAGCTTAAACCTGGAGTAAGTCCAGACATGTCCAACCACTAGTACTACAACACCCTCTCATTAAAAATAATGGAATTAGGGACTTAGAATAAAAACCCATGGGAAATAATGTTAAATGAAATTATTTATACAAATTAAAAATATAAACTAATCTAATGTTTACAAAACTAAGAATAAATCATATTTATTATTTTACTTAAAAATAGTTTAATAACCTTTGTTTGAGTTACTCCTAATTAATTCCCTCCATCGCTTTTAATAGAAATATATATTTTTAGGTTTGAATTTTTTTACTTTGACAATTCAGATAAATAATTTAGATTCAATTTAATATATTCAAAATACTTACATTTTAAATTGAAATCAGTTAATGTTGTAGAATTGTTTTTGTTTTACATTTAAATATATAAAATGAACATGAAAATAATGTAACTTTTTTTCCAAGGTCAATAAACGTTTTTTTTTTTTTTACTTTTCTCTACACTGTACCATAGGGAACTCTTAACTATCTACAGTACTATATATTTTATTTTGGATTAAATATTACATTAATTTAAACATATATTAAATATTAACAATTTTTTATTCTGAAGATTTATTAAAATGCCCACCTAAAGTAAAATGTCTAAATTTATTTATGTATTAAAAATTATATTAAAATCACAAAAATGTTTGTATAGCACTAATTTAAGATAATTTTATTATTTCTTAAATTAAATTTACATTTCTTTTTAAATTAAGTGGGTACTGGAATATTTTATCATGAAATATTTATTTCCTAATTATACGTACACTTTTTTAACCTAAAATTTGTTGTATATATCTATATATACATTGATAAATGTCAAAATTAATTCTTTTAATTTACCTCATTTCCAATCTGGTTCCATTTTGAGTCTCTGCCTCCACTAGCTTCCAAGGGTGGATGTTGCAGTATCAGTGGTTGACCATGTGTGGTCAACCACACCCTGTTTCAGTGGTGGAGACACGTAAGTCTACACTTACACTCCTAAATGGTGAATAGCCAAAAGCAGTAAAGTTACTCAAAAGTATAAGAGTAAACTTCTTCACAGGTATAAGTTAAACTTTGTGAATAGTCCCATTTGTGACTATTATAATGTTATATTATTTTCTAAAACCATGTTTAGGAATTAACTTCTAGAAGTCCACTGCTGATCGTGGAAATTAATATAACTGTATATTGTAAGTGGATATGTTAAACATTGCAGTTTCATTAACGCCTTTTTGTTTGAATATCCCACTTTTATATTCCCAGGATTTGTGATGGTGTTCAGTTTGGAGCTGGAATAAGGTTCCTGTAACTTTCCTGAAAATGTTTTGCAGAATATTGCAGCTATTCAGCAGATTCATTGCTGCGTTCTCTTGTTCCAGATACTTCAAATTCAGTGAAAATGCCTTTTATGTCATTTCTATCTCAGTAAAATATCCACAGAAAAGCCAGTATTTGTGAATAAATATGTAATAATTTTACTGTTGTCTGCTTCTTTCTTTAATGTGGTTGGCTTTAGCCTTGTTACAGTGCAGAAAGGCAAAACGATGTGGATCCAAACATTCAATTATGAATTTACTATTTTGTGTCAAATTTATCAAGCACACAATTAAGATAATGTAGGAGACTAGTGAAATATGTCTGCATAGTTCTAAACATTTTTTCTCTGTTAAAATGCATTGTACAATGTAATTCAAATATTTATTTCTAGGCTTGGGATTTGGCTTTTTAGCTACATTATGTGTCAGTGTGTCACTGTCTCCTCATTACAGTAGCCAATTCATGACTAATCTTTCCATAATTGATCTCTATCCCTTGTCATATATCAAAGCAAACTATAAGGACGAATATTAGGATGCAGTTTCAGTTTTCACTATCTTTTTGACGCCAATGGAAAATAATTATTGTTGGATCCTTGGATTTATTTCTATTATTTCCACCCATTTAATATCAGTCATTGGCCAGTCTACCCAATCACATCTCGTTTAATTTGTTGGAGTTTTTGCATCCTCAAGATCTCATGGTTCAACCCAGATTCTTTGTAAATCCTTAGGTAGAATTTGATAAGTTCCTCTGAACAAAGGTGAAGATTTTAGCCAACTCTTAAATATAATCAATCGTATAAAATAGAAACTTGCAAACACTTCATAGAATGGGTGCAGCCAGGAGTTCAGCCAGGTAATGAAAAGTAGCCTCTTCTAGAACTATAGCCTACTCACTAACACAGTTCACTTGCAGTCTGCAGCCTGTGCATTATTTGTACATAGCATGTTCTTAGCAATAACTCTAATGTCCAGCATAGGAGAAAACTCTAAAGTATTGAACATGGGCTCCAAACTATACACTTTATCCTTTTCACGAAATGAATGTCACAGTATGTTAACTCTGCATAATAAAATGACACATTGTCACATTCATTAACAAAGCCCAAGTATTAACTATCCTAATGTTATTACTTTCAATATGTTTTTAATTTCTAAACCCTTTCCTACTTCAGATATTAGTGCATTTGTCCTCCACATACTTTATTGCAAACAACATAAACTTTATGATCATCTGCCTAACTTTTGATTATGCTTCTTTTTTGGTTACTTTTTTCCTATCCCCATTTATCACCCACAGAAGAAGATGGGTATGGTTGGCATCTTATTGGTATCACCCTGCCCTTACTGATATTTATGTTCATAAAAGAGCAGTTGGTTCACACTAGAAATGCCAATTGACCAGTTTAATCTAGATCCAGCTGATAACTTATATTCATGAGAATGTATGTTAAGGGACTTGTATAATGAGCTTTACCTTCCTCAAGGTTTCCTGACACCATAAAAGATTGGTTGTAAGGCAACAAATCCAAAGTATCAGCTCTCCTGTACAGCGTGACTAAACAGTAAGGTTTTGAGTTTTTTACCTACATTGAAGGTGTGAGGATGTTTCCCTTACCTCTTTAGGAAGGGGCCAAAATAAAATTGCATGACTGCCAATTCTCACCATGCAGAATCGGGAAATCCATATGAGAGATTGATTGGGAGAATGCAAAATGGGGCTAATAATATACACCGCAATATTCTAGGAGAGAAGTGTGGCCTGTCGCCAAGGAGGACTTTATGAACTAAGCAAAGGGACATGAAAATTGTTCTGCCTCGAATTGGGAGCCAATGCAGATGTTTCAAAATAAGTGTTGCACTGCAGAAGCGTGAAACAGAAATAAGCAGAAAGATTTATCTGGTCCTGAATTGCTAGTAAACATTGAAGGAGAGTTGACTGAATGCCTTCATAGGTGGAAATGCAGTAATCCAAGTGGGAGCCTATAAGTGCCGAAACTGTGGAGCAGCGACTTGTAGTAAAATACAAAAGCATCTAACACATTCTTCTAAACTAGAACATGCATACTGAGGCTACCATAATAACCTATGCTGACAGTGTAGAGTAGAATGAATTTTTGCTCTAAGAATTTTGATGACGAGAGACTGGACAGGACTAGGGCAATAATCTCATGGCCAGAAAGCGGGTCTTTACTGTGATTGGTGCTCCCAGAGCCATCTGACTCTGTCTTGCTGCAATAAAATGTAAACCTATGTTTGCCCATCCACTCTCAGGCCTTTCAACAGCCAAACATACAGAGGCATGTCACTTTTTAAGTGACCTTTAAGCCAGAGTAGATGTCGAGTGCCATCTGCCTAGGTGGAAAGTTGGAAGCCATAGGACTGGATTAAAGCAGCATGAGGCCTGACATCTATAACTACTATGAAACAATTACATTTTCTTTCTGCAGTGAAACTTGTTCCTTTGTTTTTTTTTCTTCAAATGTAGCTATGAGTTTGCTTGTGGTAGGAATGATGAGTTTCAGCTTTCTCACTGCGTGATAATTTTGTATAATTAACACCATGTTTATTTTCACAAGTGTTGGTGCTCTGGCATAACATTAGTCTTTGTGATATACTCTTACCACCTCTGTCAGCTCAAATCCCAGTATGGTTAAGATTATTTAGCCCTGGAAATGGCAGTCAGTAATAATAATACTAATTGACGGGAATAACACCCAGCTAGATTTTTCCTGCAAGAGAGAGAAGACTGGTTAGAACATTCTCACTCCCTCTTCCGTCCTTCCCATTGACACCACCTCCAAACCACAGGAATCACCTTTTGCAGATAAATATCATCATTCGGTCCCTTTGGCGACGGTGTGCAAAGCCGAAAGGTCATCTGCCTTGTACATTCCTTGCCAGGTCTGTGTGTCACTGGCCCCCAGTAGCTCAGTTTCCAAAAATATATTTGCTACACCTGGATCCAGTAAAAACCATTTGTAACGAATGAAATGAACTTAACACCATTCTGTCACCTGATTTGGCCTGGTTTAGCCCTGTTAACCCGTACATCTCTTTGAGCAACTTGCATGTATAATCTGTACACACATTGATCAAACAGACATTTTAGGCTTTCCAAGCCCGCATAAGAAGATGGAAGCTGCTTTGCTCTGCATTACTTACTAGTTGGCACATTATCAAGGAGCAATTGCTTCACAGGAACTTTACAACCAGGAATATTTAAGTGGTATAACAGATGTTTAGTACCTTAACAACATCCTCATATGTGTGCCCTGAAGAAGTCCCAAGTCATATGAGTACGAAACATGTTGGATGAATAATGATGAATATGTAATGTGATTGTAGTTTTGCATATGATGAAGCAAGAATTTACAAATAACATATCTGATTAAATATTAAACTTGCCCCTTTAAGTTTTTTCATAAGTGTGGCTCAGATGCTTTGGAATGAGGTACACTTTCAAGTTGAGATCATAAATAAGATCAAGATAACTCAGAATAACCGTTTTAGAGGCAAACCAAGTTTGACAGATTCATCTTTTTCTTAGTTTGTCTAAATAAGGAAATGTTTACAATATGATCAACAGACATTCATAGAACATTTTATTGTGCAGTTTGCTCTGAACTGTTATTAGGTACAGATCTAGCATAATGTAACTTTTCGAAATGGGATTCCTGGTTGGCTAAGCTATGCACCCAGGCCAGCCAGGAACCACTTCTCTAGTCAGGGTAAGATAGATACACGATATGATAACCTGTGCTTACCCTCTGGTAGCTTGGCGCAGAGCTGTCAGGCTTATCTACAAAGCAATGTGTAAAGTATTTGTGCAACACACGCATACAGTAGCACAATGTATACACAACAAAAAGAGTCCACACAGGTTTAGAAAAAAAGAGAATATCTGAGTAAAACACCAAAATGACAAAATTCCAATCAGTAGAAGTCGAGATATTAATTTGTAAAGAATAAATGCAAAAACAGTGCTTAGAAGTCAATGGCGCTAAAAAGCTACTTTAGGTCGTGTTAGACCCGGCTAAATCCAAAGTTCAGGCCGATCGCGATGGAGCGGTGGTCAGATACAGGTCCAAACAAGTCCCGCTGAGGTTTTACCTTCGCAAGCTGAGCCAAGAGCCCCATTCACTGGGGAGATGGTCGCCGGGAGCAAGTAGAGCATCGCTAGCAATGATCCTGCGGACGTGAAGAGTCGGCTGGGCATCACAGACGGGGCCTCGCGGCCGGCGATGCTTGCTGTGCGTGCAGATGATGCTGTGTGCTGATCCTTCGATCGAGCAGCACACTCCCAGAACGAACTGACCCATTTGTGGTTGTGAAGAGCCCAAAAGCTTGATTTGAATGGTCCCTGACACCCATTCCAAGGGCCTATGACTGCAGAGGTGCTTCTTGGGTGATGAGTTGGAAGTCTTTTGTGTCCCTGAGACTTCTAAAGAAAAGGAGGCAAGCCAGCAAGCCTTTGGAGATCACTTAGAGGGAAGGCAGAGTCCAACTCTCCTTCCAGCAGAGTCGGGGAGTTGCAGGGCAACAAGCAGAAAAGCAGTCTTTCCAGAGAAGCAGTCCAGTTGAGTCCTATAAACTGCACTGCAGTCCTTCTGACCGAGGTTCAGTTCAAAATCCAGAAGTGTCTGATTTCTGGGGGTCAGAGACCCAGTACTTATACCCAAAAGTGCCTTTGATGTAGGGGGTGACTTCTCTGAAGTGCACAAGGATCCCTTTCAACCCAGTGCTGACTGCGAGGCTAACCCTGGGGGGTAAGTGGGGAGGGGGGTAAATCTGTGCTTTGTGTGAGGACAGGACACAGCCTATTCAGATTTAAGTGTGAGCTACCGCTCCCTCTTCCTGCCCAGGAAGGCTATCAGAATGCAGATGAGTCCTCTGTCACACCCAGCACTTCTGTGTTTGTGGCAGTCTAGTGGGAA
This sequence comes from Calotriton arnoldi, assembly GCA_963921515.1. NCBI lineage: Eukaryota > Metazoa > Chordata > Amphibia > Caudata > Salamandridae > Calotriton > Calotriton arnoldi. The sequence goes on from CAWUFW010002807.1 coordinate 348,907, forward strand.
TGCATGTGTATCTGTCACCTAGCCCCGATGTGTATTGTCTGACACAAAGAGCAGTAGGTACAGAGAAATGTCCACTTTCTAAAAGTGACATTTCTAAAAGAGTAATGTTAAATCGAACTTCACCACTAAGGAAGATTCATCATTACTATTTCAAACATATCTGTTGTACGGTTTCCACTTTCCAGTAGGAACAGTTCTTTTGTTGGACAACATAAAAGTTGGGATGTTGCCAGACTGATTCCATGCACCCTCTCAGGATATGTTGGCCTATAGACCTGCTAGCTCACAGTGCCACCTAAGTTCCCCTAAACCTGGAAAAGTAACAAATGGGTTGGACAACCTCAGAACATGACAACCCTGAAATTTGTGGTAACAGATCTAAACCCTTTTCACTCAGTCACTCATGCTCACAGTGATACACAAAGGGGCGTTTTCCATATTTATTGAACCATTGTGATTCTTGTATAAAATATATGTGCTGCAATGATTAATAGACCGAAGCAGATAAAAGTGATTAGCAATATAAGGACAGTGTAAAGAATGAATGATTCCACCATCGTGCTAAAACAATGTATGTATACTGGCATATAACTACTGGGTATAGTGTAATCCTACTATGCGCTCGCTAACCTAGTTGCCTAGAGCTTGTGTTCTGTCAAGAATCCCCTACTGGATGATCTAAATCCCCATTACCTGAAGGCAAGGTATGTAGGTCCCTGTCTTGGTCACAAGTTGGTCATCCCTCCCGGCAGAGGGTAAACAGGGATCAGCTGGGCTAATACTCCGACACAACGATGACCTCGCAATGACAGCAGAATGCTCCTTTAATTTGAGCATGGAAATACATCTGTATTTATAACAATAGCATCCATGCTTCCGTGTCGAGGCTTCAGCTGGGCTGACATTGTTTATTATCTCTGTGATAGCCCTGTTGCCTCATGGACGAATAATAAACAACAACATTTGCACAGTGTGTGTTCAGGCTATGTACTGAAGTACAAGGTGTCGTGATAGTTTACTTACGAAGTGGAATTGTAAGTAATGTGGTTTCAGAGAAACTAATCTTGCTCTGTCACGCAAGCAAATGTGTGTCAAAAGTCATCATGTGGAAAAGAAAGCAACTTAAGAAACACGTACATGTAAAATGGCAGTGTTGCTGTCCGGGCCTAACCTAGCCATGTCACACCCACTCCTCTGACATAAGTCGACTAAAGCGATCTAATAATAAGAAAGCTATCCATAGCAATGCTACGCATATGTTCATATAAAAGGTGCTAAAATCTCAAAATTATTTAAAAAGGCAATCATACAGTTTGAGAACCAAAGCATACAGAAAGCAATTATTAAAAACATGAAAGCGAAATAAGAACCAATTTTAAAAACGAATTTAAGATGTTAAAAACAAACCAAATCAAACTTTTCCCACCAAACAAAATAGCCAATTGTTTGTGTTCCCAGTGGTAGACAAAACATTTCTGTTTACTGCAACCGCAGACGATGATCCCAGAGGCACACCTCAGAGCAGGTTTATGGAGCATGTGTGTTCCCATCCAACCCCCACAGCAGCCACTGAAAAAGTGACCACAGCCAGTGGAAAGTCTGCAGAACTAGTGCCAAGATCCAACTCACCAGGCGCAGAAGCATCCCTGGGAGGGTCATTGAATGCGTTCAGAGCAATGGTATACGCAAAGGACAGCGATACAAATGAGCCTTTAAGTGGTCCACCAGTACGTCCATGTCCAGGGGCTGAACCTATTGCATTCCTAGGCACAAGTCCAAGGCACACTCAAAAGTACACAGCAGACAGCGGAATACAGGCTGCACGCAGTGAAGTCAAACGGGCCGAAATGATAAGAACCAATGCTCATTTAATTCCTAAAGCAAGGGTGCACCAAAGCATTGTACCATGCATTCACGGCACAGGAGCACATGTGGTAGTGCCAGTTCCCTTCGATATTGAAATGTGACATCCATTGCAGAACAGAAAAATTAAAATCACAGTCCCGACAATCATGAACAGGGCCAGCGGAAGACCTCCAAAAATGCTTCTTAGCATGCAGTGAATAAATGATGGAATGACTCCAAAGACTGTCTGGAAGGTACTAACTAAACAAGAGCCGAATCTTTTTAAAAAGTGTGCTACCCGCCGTATGAGACATATTAAAAATGTTGTGCACCAATTTCCAAAATGCTGTGGGAAATTAGTGCGCAGTAGCGACTGTATCTCAGAAGAAGACCTTGCAACTTGAAGATCAAATGTCTCATTTGGAGATGTTAAGGCCACATCTTTCTGAAACAGTAAGGCTTTCAGTCTGCTCAAGGCATCAAAATGCACATTTGAAAGCTTTATCGAAGGCCATAGCAGCGCCTCCCGAACTGTACAGGCAGGTGGAAACAATATTTGTGTATAGCAAGTGACCATAGAAGAAACTATAACAAGATAGGCTATGCCCGTTCGAGAGTAATCTGAAAGCCGGACGAATCATGGCTGCTGGGGAACCTTTCAAGCAGCAAGATAAGTTTGCTACAGAAGCATTACAAGCCCGTGCAGCAAAACCTCCTTGCGCACTAAGGAACCACTCAGCATTCTCGCAGCCAGAACTACTGAGGAAAAGCTTCAGTTTCTTTAGTCCGACACCGGAATTTGAAAGCTAATTCCCAATACTCATGTACATACCCTTCATATCTGCCCACTTGATGGTGGTCTAAGCAATATTGGAACTAAAATGCCGAAATGGGCAGGGTAATGAACATGTGGATTATCACGTCCGTGGAGAGTGTTTCTGCAACAGAAAATGGCAGCCTCTCTAATCTCTCAATGTGTAACATTGTGAATGTTGCTACTTTACGTACCATCAGTATTTGCTGTTTTGTCAGTTGGTAAGGTGAAAACAGGCTAGTGGCTTTTATATGTCACCATGGTATACTACCAGAACGAAGTGTCTGAAGTGCCCAGCTCAATAGTAGGATGGACCTAAGTTGCGATTGTTTGTGTTAATACGAACATGTCATGTTGTATAATGTCTATTGCAGACGACACTATGTTACCGCTTAGAACGTTCTTGTAGGGTTGACTATAGCGAGCAAGGTAACCTTACCTACAAATTAGCACTAGCCATTATACGCTTTAAAACGAATTACATTACAAGCAAAATTGAGGCTGCTAAAAACTCTTCTTGAGAGCTTTTTAAGACAGTCACTGCTCTATCCAAAATGCAACAGGAGAATCAATTTACTCCTGATCAAGCCCTGTGCGATAAAGTGGCCAATTTCTTTCAGATTAAAGTCAGAACGGTATATGACGTATTAGCTGGGAGGGTCCCGGTCCCCCAACCCCCCTTGCTACCACAGTCGGAGGACTCTACCTCTTGCACCATTGCCTGCCTGCTGACCAGCTTCTCACTTTTAACAGTGGACAAAGTAAAGGATCTGCTATTATCTACCTAATTAGGGTCCTCGACAGACCCTTGCCCCCCTGCTATTATACATCTGGCCTCGTATAAGATCAGTATTCATTTATCCCCACTTCTGAATAATGTCATCAGTTCAGGAATCTTCCCCATCTCGTGGAAGAAAGCATGCATCAGATCCATACTAAAGAAACCATCTCTTGACTCTTCCGAGGTGAAAAACTACCATTCTATATCCTGCCTACCTCTGGCGGCCAAAATCCTAGAGAAGTCTATTAACCAAAAGCTACTTGGCTATTTAGACACAAACGACCTGTTAGATCCCACACAACATGGCTTCAGACCACAGCACTCCACCGAGTCAGCTCTAATTTTGGCCACAGAGGAAATACGCAGGCAGCTTGACCAGGGAGGAAGAGCAGTCCTAATCCTACTTGACCTATCAGCAGCATTTGATACTGTGAACCATCAAGTATTAACGCTGCGGCTGAAGGCAATGGGAATCAAAGAGATGGCCCTAGCCCTTCTCTCCTCATTCCTTACGGCGAGGGAACAGAGGGTGTGTTGGGACAACTTCAAATATGAGAGGTTCTCCCTCCCCTGCGGTGTTCCCCAAGGCTCAGCACTCTCGCCAACCCTATTTAACATCTATGTTGCGGGTCTGGCCAAGCTGATAAGGACTCACCGTTTCTCGTTGGTGTCATATGCCGACGACACGCAGGTTGTTATCTCCATCTCCTCTAGTGTGGAAACCGTGGCGGGGAGATTTCACTGTTGTCTGAAGCACGTCATGGGGTGGATGCATCGGAACTATCTTAAATTAAACACAGACAAAACGGAAGTCATGGAATTTGGGAATGGACCACCACTCTGGAATCAATCTTGGTGGCCTGTGGAAGCAGATCACTGTTCAAAGACTGCGCCTAAAGCAAGGAACCTAGGATTCCTGTTTGATGTCCAATTAAATTTTGCAGGACAGATCAACCTCTTAACATCATTCTGCTTTTTCCTATTAAAAACTCTGTGCAGAATTTTGCCTTTTATTCCACCTGACCTCAGAAAATCGGTTGTAGTCGCTCTAATTCTATCTCAAATTGATTATTGTAACACCCTCTTCCTGGGCGCAGACAAACGCCAACTGCTAAAACTTCAATCACTGCAAAATGCAGCAACGCGAGTGCTGCCTAATATTCCTAAACACCACCATACCTCTAGCAGCATTAGGGAGCTTCACTGGCTACTGGTCAAACAGCGCATTGAGTTCAAGGCGCTTTGCCTGGTGCATAAAACTTTGTATGGTTGAGGATCGATGGACTTACAGAAACTTTTCCAGTTGTATTCCCCTCGATGGAATCTTAGATCTGCCAATAAAGGTCTAGTCCAGGACTGATGCGGTATTCTTCCCTATTACACTCGCTTCCTTGCTACTCTTAGCACCAAGACACCTCGGCATTCATGCGCTCTACAAGTTCTTTTACTTACTTACATACCCAGGGAGTACATTCTAGAGGACAGGGTTGTCAAGCCATTGTCAACAACTGCTAGAGCCTTTTCTAAATTAGCCCTGCCAATCTTGTGCAGTCTTTCAGCAGTTTCCTGCTGAGAAACTTTCCATATTTCATTGCATATTGCATACAAGAAGCATTTTTGACATGGTGTTCAAGGACCTAGCAAGGAGTCCAGTAGTTCCAGGTTATCAGAAAGAAGAGGTAAGCGTTGTTTCACCTGGGACAATGTTGAGGCTTTTAGCCAATCAAGGCACAACTTCCCATCACTGTACGTTGTCACCACCCCTGAGTGTTCTGTCTGCACATAACGCAGGCCTGCTGATCTTAAAGCCTTCGGTGTTACCCAGGAACCATGGTTGACATCCGTTAGTATCAAACAACCACATTAACCATCCCCTCCAATTGTTGTCTGATGAATTGTATGTGCCATTGCGTAGCATGGTGTCTAGTGTTTCCTCCTTGTATTATGTAAACTGCTGCCAGTTTTCAAAACCTGCAAATGTGGGAATGCGTGGTGTGCTCAAATCAAATCAAAGTGGAGAAGTGTGGTTCAATGGTTAGAGCGGCAGACCCTGATGCAGAGATCTGGCCCGGGACCAGGGTTCAATTCCCGCCTCGGCGGGTCTTGGGCTCAACTTCCTCGGACCTGATAATTCTCGCCTCGGTGCCTATTCTAATCATGGGTCCCACTCTGCAACTCTGGGCAATAGCTTGCTTAATCTCCACAACGGCCCCACCAGCGCTGGGATGCCTGGCTTCACCTTGGGGGTGCCCAGGAGTGGACATTTCACAGGGAAAAGCCAGGAAGGGTTCCACAGCGGTATGCGTTCAGCGCCAGGATGCCTCAGGGTAGCAGTGCGCTTTACAAGTACAAATTCATTTCATTTCATTTCATTTCATCTTTTATCTGAGCTAAACCAAGACATGACGTTTGTTGCACAGTTGCGTTCAGGAAAATCATTTGTTGTGGTATAATGCACGCTCTAAATAAAGACTTGTTCCCCTGAACCTGCCAATCTTTTGTCCCCCAATTTGATTTTACATCAATAGTGTCCCTCCAAAAGTCGAACCCTTGTGTGGACAGCTGGGAAAGAAAAGAAGTAGAATAAATCATTTTGGTGTTTGTTAGCATATTTTTCTTTGCAGGTGATGGTGAAAGTTTATAATAATAAAACACTGGGTCTAATGTATAATAACAAGAAAAATAGGAAAAAAAATTTGAACTACCCCGTGATGGTGTAGGGCAATGTTCCCATTGTGTGTAATTAAAAATAGCACATGGAGTACTTGCTTTATGCAGGAAATAATTATCTTAATTTTGAAAATAGAACATTTTATCATGTACCTTGTACAGTTAATCAGATGAAAAACAGTAGAATGCCCTAGATCTTCTAGCATTTCATGTACTGTGTTTACATCCCAATCATCAGATAGTACCAGGGGTGAAAATGTCATTTAAAGATAATTTAAACATATATGGAATTTGTAAAAGTTCAGTGGGGCATACACATCATACAATACCCTATCCCAAACAATACCATTTGGAACTGGAACAGCCGAATTGTTCACTAGGGAAAGGTTTCTTCGTTTCTTTGTGTGACGACAAGTGTGGTTTGAGAACTAAGATCACCAGTTGTACTTCAGAGCGTTCTGGGAGATGGTGTCCTTTGAGAAGCAAGGAAAAGACTGTCACAAAACCAATCCAAAGGACTAGTAAAAGTAACACAATTTCAATCCAAAGGTGTGAACATCTGCGCCCGTCCGCGCCTTGACCGACGCCAGAGGCCAGGACCCTTGCTTCCATGGCTGCTGCCACCGTCCCAGGGAACATGGCAATTCTAAAATATACGAACAGGGAATTAAAAGAGCTAAATAAACCCTGTATAGGACCTAACATCATTTTAAAAGAGGCTCTATCTAGACTTCACGGCATCTCCCTTCTACCGAGTGTTCCCCAACTCAACTAAAATCACTACCTCTAACGATTTTAGCAAACCAGACGTACCCGACCTACTTACTGCCATTTATTTGAATGCACGCTCTATCCCCAAACATGCAGTTGAGATATGGAGCCTGTTAGATCAGGTCGTACCAAACTTATGTTTCATCACGGAATCCTGGCTACATGAACACGCTTCCCCTGACGTTCACATCGCCTTTCCACCTCAGTATAAAATCATCAGATTAGACAGAAAGGAGAGAAGAGGGGGAGGTTTATTAATAGCCTCCACCGGGGATTTGAATATTACAATCCTAGACACCATCACTTCAGACCATCTAGAACTCTGTATTTTTAAACTTGATAGCTTATCCAATGGAACTTGGAGAGGGGCCTTAATCTATCGTCCCCCTGGTCCCAGAGGTGATTTCTCTGACACACTACTAGAGACCCTTGTGCCTCATGTTCTAGCCTCTGACAACTTCTTACTTATTGGAGATTTTAACCTCCACGCTGAGATTCTCTCTAATGTGGAGACTGACCAGCTGATCTCAAATATGAACACTCTTGGACTTGTCCAGCGGATCACCGGTCCTACCAACAAAGCAGGCCACACACTTGACCTCCTTTTTACAAACTACCCAGGAATCACTGCTGAACCCCCTGAGCCATTATTATGGACAGACCACTATTTATTAAAATTCACTATCCCCACAACAATGACTAAAAATGGCTCCAATAACACGTCAATATTGCGAAGACCCTGGCGTAAAATTACCCTGCCCCTTTTTTCAAAACATTTTAGCTTAGACTTCTCAAGGACAAAAACAAATATACATCAGGCAGCACTAGATCTTGATAAAGCTATCCTGGCTGCGTTAGACAAAATTGCTCCCCTCACCCAGGTCAAAATTAAGCCCAGGTCTGCTCCCTGGTTCACAGACCTACTAAAAACTACAAAACGTCTGTGTAGGACTGCAGAGCGCAAATGGCGCAAAAGTACGGCTGACAGTAAAATCTATAAAAATATTCATCAAGGCTACATGACCGACATCAAACAGGCAAAAATAACTTTTTCTTTTAAATAGAATAAATCTGGCAGAAAACTCAAGCAAAGAACTCTATCAAATTTTGAAAGAATTCACAGCTCCTGTCAATCAGCCATCAATACCTGACTCCCAAACCTGGACCGACTCTCTTTCCGAATATTTCGAAGAAAAAATCATGGCCATTCATCGGTCCTTTCCTTCACCACAAAAAAATTCGGAAGATGTACACAGTATGTTCACTGACCCTTCCCATGTCCTGGACGAATTCATCAAATTTGACACCAAAGCAGTCTCCACTGCCATGTTGAGGATAAAATCAGGCTCCCCCACTGATATGGTTCCGTCCAAAATCCTTCCCATTGTCGCCCCAGGATTGTTGGAAAGTCTCACTGAGCTATTCAACAACTCACTTTTGGAAGCGGACTTTCCAGGAAGCTGGAAGGTGGCTAGGGTAAGACCGATCTTAAAAAAGCCCACTGCCGACCCAATGCTGCTTTCCAACTACCGCCCAATATCTCTGCTTCCCTACTTTGGGAAAATACTAGAGTCTCTGATCAACCAGCAGCTTGTTAGCCATCTGGAGAGTCAGGGACTGTTGGATCCCACCCAGTCGGGCTTTAGGGCCGCCCACAGCACTGAGACTGCTTTGGTCGAGGTAACAGATAACATCAGTCTGGCCCTGGACAAACATCAGTCAGCCATCCTCGTCCTGCTCGATTTGTCCGCTGCCTTTGACACCATCTCCCACGGCATCTTAGAACATCGGCTTTGGGAGATAGGTGTCAGAGGCACGGCCCTCGAGTGGTTTAGGAGCTACCTGGCTGACCGCGTGACAACAGTACAGATCGGAAACAACCTCTCACGGGAGAGACCAGTCAGGATGGGAGTACCACAGGGCTCTATTTTGAGCCCGACCCTATTTAATTTGTACATGACCCCACTGGCCAAGGTGATCAGATCTTATGGATTTGATGTCATATCTTACGCAGATGACACTCAAATTCTGGTCACTATCGGTCCAGATCCTACTGAAACACAGCTACGCTTTAACAATTGCCTGTCCCACATTGACAGGTGGATGAGCTCCAATCACCTACAACTAAATGGAGCCAAGTCTGAGGTCATGCTCTTTGGAAAAGCACAGGAGCATTGGTCCACCGACTGGTGGCCATCCCATCTTGGCCTCTGCCCCACCCCCACATTGACGGTGCGGAACCTAGGTTTCCACATGGACAATCAATTGTCCATGAGGAACCAGGTCAATCATATCATTGGCACGTGTTTTGGAGTAATGCGTAGCCTCCGGAAGGTCTTCAAGTGGCTACCAGTGGAGGCCAGGAAACCATTAGTTCAAGGGCTGATAATAAATCGAATGGACTACGGAAACTCCCTACTGTTTTCAATTAACGAAAACCTTCTGGACAGATTACAGATCTTGCAGAACACTGCGGCACGGCTGGTCTTGGATCTCCCTCCCAGATCGCCCTCCGCACCCTGCTTAAGATCCCTTCACTGGCTACCAGTCAGAAAACGAAATCTTTTCAAAGTCATCTGTCTAGTCCATAAACAGTTGTACGGAAATGGTCCGAGATATTGGACCAAGAAGTTATGTTGGTACCAACCACGCAGGGCGCTTAGGTCCAGCAACCAGTTTTTGCTCACTCCTCTCAAGATACATACTGCCAGAAAAGGAGGACGATCTTTATCCTTTCTTGCCCCATCTTCCTGGAACAAAATTCCTATTCATCTGCGAAATGTCCCTGATCACAACTCTTTTCGCAAAAGGCTGAAGACATGGCTTTTTGACATCTAAGCCACCTCACTTCCTTTCAGAGCTGTCTGCTAGCGCCATGAAACTTTCGAGTGATGTGTGCGCTGTACAAATGCCCCTGATTTGATTTGATTTGAACATGGAGGAACAAAATATGCCTTTTTCAGCCAAAGATAGAAAATACGCAGTCTCGTCCGAAACGGTAGAGGTGGTGGTGCTGGCGGATCAGATGAACCCGAGGAAAAGTCATCAAAGTCAATGAAGTAGCCAGAGCAAGTCCTGTCTATTTTTGGCAGCTCTGCAGGTTTTGTAGAACTGGGAGATGACTCGTTCTGTGGTACATTGATGTAGACAGGATTCACGTCAGGATTCCAAATTGAAATCTGTATATCTGTACTAGTTGAGTGTACAATTGTTGTGGTAACTGGCAGAAGGGAAACTTCATTGTTGGTTACTGCAAACTGTAAAACAGCCAGACGTTCATTTAGATCTAATGGTGTTTTCTCCGCCACTGTGCTGGGACTGTAGAGGTGTAGGACCCACAGCTTTACCCCAAACAGAATTTCATAGGAAGTCGGACCACCCAGGGATTTTCTAGGCAGATTAAGTGCACTCTGGACACTTGTCCGACTACACGGGGTACCAGAACCACTCTTTTTACTACACGCGCACATTTCCCGTTTTATACGCACCACATGGGCCCCAAATGGCCAGGAACCATTAACGCATGCACTATTAAACATGCAATACCTGATGGGGAACGGCAGACATATCACCAAATGGTTATACAGAGGCATCCGGACAGTGATGGCGGCCCCACTTCTCTCCATTCGCGAGAAATGGACCACGGAATTGGGCCACGAGTTTAGTGACAAGGAATGGGAGGTTATACTAGAACAACCCAGGAAAACCTCCAGAAACCCCAAGTTTAAATTTATTCAATTAATGATTGTGCATAGAGCTTATTTGACACCACATAGACTGCACAAGATGTTCCCTGAAGTGGCGGACAGTTGCCCCCGTTGCCATGCACCAAATGCGAAATTGTTACACATGATGTGGGACTGCCCGAGATTGCTTCCTTATTGGTCTAAGGTGCACAAAATCCTGCATGAAATTGCACCAGTACTAAAAGATGACACCCCAGAATACTGCATACTGGGTCTAGGCCCTAGAAGCAAGAAGTCAGGACCTGTCCGTAGATTCATGAACCTTGCTCTTATATTGGCAAAACGCAATAGCACAAAGCGGTGGAAGTCTCCTAAACCCCCGTCACTGCTAGAATGGTACACCGAAATGGTTAGATGGGGTAGAGCAGAGGGGGCTGAACTTTGCAGAGAAGAGCAAAGAGGCCTGCGTAAAAATATGATATCACTGGACTGGAACGTACTGTTGGAGGGGTTCATAGCTGTGGATGTACAGGCCTGTTGAGGGAGGGTAATGGTGCGCACTAAGATTATTATGCCTGATTATTGGCTAGCCGGGAGATACAATACGTGTAATCACTGATTATTCATATGTTATTTAAGTGGTGTATTCATGGAAATTGACAAGAGTACTATGATTTTGTGTTTTGGAAGTTATGTGGCTATGATTATTGCAGCTGAGTCAGTGGGTGGGTGTTTATTTTACGGTAGTTATTAGGTATAAGCAATGGTCCATTTGCCAGAAAGAGACAAACAGAGTCTATTGCACAAGATGAAACTGGTCGTACCATCAGAGCTTTATGTTTAGACCCAGTATGGATGGTAAGCAGGAACTTAACAGAGTGTAAATTTGCCGATTATTGCTTGGTATGTGATTATGTTGATATGCTGGGGATCACGTTAATGTTGTGCCTCCTCCCAAATGTGTATTAGCGGTAATGCTACTGTTAGGGGGTATGAGCCCCCTTTATGGGCGAGAACTGTCGGCTGTATCTTCTTGTATGTTGTGAAATTTCAATAAAAACTATGTTAAAAAAAAAAAGTGCACTCTGGACACCATATAGATATTGGACCCAACTGCGTCCTGAGGCTTATACCCTAGCTGTTAAAGACGGCTTTAAGTACCGTTTTTTACTCTCCACAACCAAATTTCCTTCAGGATGGTATGGGGCAGAATACCGCTGGGTCACACCCAAACTTCCCATGGCATCTTTATAAGCCCTGGAGGCAAAGGGCAATCCCTGGTCAGAATGAAGTGTGCCAACTGCGTATGTCCTGATAAAGATTCGCTGATCCTTTATAACAGTTCGGGCGTCAGTCGACCACTGTGGCCATACCCATAGGAATCAAATGCAGGAATCCACTACAGCCAAGATAGACTTGTAAGCCCCATCCGATGACAAAGGGCCGCAATGGTCCATATAAACATAAGCCAGAGACTTGTTTGAAATCAGTAGAGGCATCTGTGGTGGACATGCCACGGTGGAACCCTTCATCTGCTGGCAGATGTCACATTTAAGGACAAAGTCCTTGGTCTGTTTATAGAGGTCTGGTCACCAGGAGCGTTGCTGCAATAGTGAAATTGTAGCGACCACCCCTGCATGAGCGGATGCAAAACCCTCATGTGCAGCTAGAATTTAACCTTCATTTAATTTAAGGACAGGTACAGGCGCTCTGTAGGAGCGATTTGGGGGTGATTCATGCGCGTTATAAATTAAATTAACATAATATAGCAACCTAACCTGTGGTCTGAATTTGGTATTACTCTATCCCCCACTCCAGGAATGTGAGCAAATGGTAGGTTTTGCGCATCTATCTTGTCGGGGTACTTCACTGGAAAGCCTTTGGGCAAGTGGGTGTTGTTGCATGCAGTGTTGACAGCCACCATGATATGATTGTTTATTCTTGTACTTGAGCGAGTTATAGCAGCGCCTGCAGCAGTTTGCACTGTGTTGCTTTTGCGGCTTCATCAGCCATACAATTCCCTGCAACATGCACGCCAACACGCTGGTGACTCGACGTGTATATTACATGAGTCCGTGACAAGCAATCTTTCAGCTTTGCCACCTGGTCCCAAAGCATCTTGTGCTTTATTGTGCACCCTTTTAAATCTCTGTATCCAATATTGCTCCAGTAGTGTAAATACTCATTGTATGACTGAACACAATAATGTGAATCACACATTATGAGTGTGGGGAACCAGGATCCGTATTCTCTAGTGCCTAAATTCGAACCCTAAGTTCAGCCAACTTGCAGTGTAGTCACCAAGTGACTGCGTGTAGGTTTTCTCTGGATGGAATTCTCCAATCGTCCATGCGCCCTTTCTCAGCAGCGCATGCTGCTGAATATTGGTGCTTTGTCCCTATGGCAGGTTGTGCAGAACCGTCAGTATATATGATGATATCATACTGTTCTAGAGGCATGATTTCATTAGGCAGTGGATATTCCTGTTCACATTGCAGAAAGGCTTGTGTTTGTAGTGTAGAGTCAAATCTGTAGTCTACATCTGTTGCGGTGAGTGAGCCCATTGTATCCAACATGGGTGCAATGATGTTGCGTTTGGAACGCTTGCTCTTGTTACGGCATCTAAGGTCGGCTCTGGGGTCACGACAATAATTTGTTTTCCATGAGCCAGTGCTCTCTCCCTCACCACAGCAGTATGTACCGTTTTCAGTATCTTTTCTGTAAATGCAAAGCGCATTTCAGCATTTGTATACAGATGCGATTTGTATGTAATCGGTACAGTGTCACCTTCATTGAATGTCATGTAGGTGTACCCTGATGCCCCCACAATTACACGGATCACCAGGTTTGTTGTGTTTACACGTGTGTGTAAATGTTTGGAAGCTAGCATGTCAGCTTGTACTGAACGTAATATTTGTGTATGTTCGGTAATCCAGTGTGTGCTCGAGAAATCTGGATGGATCAGGTTGTAGAATGGTTTAAACATGTAGGAAACGAATACAAAGTGGATCTATCCTAAACTGAAAGCAATATGTGACCAGAAACATGGTTAAAATCTACGCGCGTTTCGGCTGGACGCCAGAGATGTTTTATTTATTTGTTTAATCTCAAGGCTTTATACCGGACCATATTATTATAACTAAAAGGAAAATATTTAAGCTGCTGGTCATCCTGGAGACATATATCATGTTATCTGATGTCTCATTTAGTCATCATCTATTATGAAGCGTGGTCGTTAATTTCAAGGGGCAGAAGATATTAATCAAGGAAGTCCCATTGATTGATATTTCATTATATATCATTCGAGACATACATGGCTACCTGATGAAGGCGTCCAGCCGAAACGCGCGTAGATTGTAACCATGTTAGCCATAACTACATTGTAGAATGATTTAATGCTTATCATGTATGAATTTTTTCTACACATTTGTTTGTTTAGCTTTGGATGTATACTTTTTTGTTTGATCTAACCTAGACATAACATAAGTATTAGTCACATTAGTTGAAAATTGAACTTTGACAGTATTCCAATGTATTTATTTTTATTGATGATTGTATGTTCAGTGTAAATACATTTTCAAAAATTGTTTTGCATATCTTAAACATTAGCTGATCAAATAAAATAATATATTTTTCAATACATTTTTGTTTCTGGTCACATATTGCTTTCAGTTTAGGATAGATCCACTTTGTATTCGTTTCCTACATGTTTATTTCCCAATAATGTTGTCACCCTGATGTAGGAAACACATTTCAGGGGTACCCCCTTTTTTCCACACATGTAGAATGGTTTAACCCATTCTGCGTAATCTGGAATGTAAGTTCTGCCAAAATTTAGCAATCTTAATATGAATTGTAACTTCTTCAACATAGTTGGAGGCTGTATAAGCGCACACTTTTCTAAGAAGTGTGTTGTCATCTTTTTGCCTTCACTTGACCACTTGTATCCCAGAAACAGGACATTTAGGTAGGCAATTTTTTATTTTTTTAAAGTTAAATTTGTAGCCCATGTGAGCAAATCCCAAAATTATGTGATCTTCTCTTGCCAAGTATTTGATGAAAGGTCATCATTCATCAAATATATGTCATCGACATAGGACAATGCCTGTTCATCAAAGATTTCTAGTAGTTCTGTTACCCTGGCTTAAAACAGATCTGGCTATACTTATACTCCTGTGGCAATCGGCAGAACTGTTTTTGAGAACCCTGGGCGCTGTATGCAGTTAAATACCTGCTTCCAGGTGCTATATTTTGGCAGAGAAATCCATTTGAGATATCTAGTGTAGTTTTGTATTTTTTACACACTATGTTGTTCAATAGTGCCCGCTGTGCACGTTTTGTACTGCAAATGTGCGACTAGCTGTGTGTTCAGGTGTCTGTAATCTAAAACTAGACAATATGAATTGGTCTGGTTTCATCGTGGGAAACAAGGGATTACTCATTGAAGAGGCACAATGTTCTATTACACCCTGGCATTCAAGTTGTTCTAGAATCTCCCTAACTTGTTTTTTAGCCTCATTTTTAATGTGGTATTGTCTTTGAGGTGGTGGGGTAGACCTCAGTGGTATTTAATGATCAGGGGAACCATCATCCCACCCCACATCGTTGTGGTATAACGCGGGTGCTAGTGCTAAAGCCCACTCCTTGACGTATGAATGTTTAACTGATTCTGGGACGAGGTTGGAAAAAGTAAGTAAAATTACCATTCCTCCATTTAGGCATTCCATCATGAATTCAGGTGGCCAATCTTTTTCGGGCAAGAGAATATCGTAGCTGAATGACAAGTCCTCCCAAAAGAGAATATCAATATTCCTAGGTACGGCCCCCTCCAAATGGAGTTGTATTTCATATAAACAATGTGGGACTCTTACCCTAGGATGCGATGTCTTCACCTGGATACATTTACTCAGCCCGACTCCCACCAGACAATCCATCAGGTTCTGTCGAACTATTGTGACTTCTGCCCCGCTGTCCAGCATAGTCGCTGCCCATTCCCTTCTCAGAAGCAATGTCCTCAATATCTGCGGCATGCTGGTCTTTAGGTCCAACTTTCTTCTTCTTTTTGAGTTGAGGTTTTGATGGTTTAGGTTTATCTTCCTTATAATGATGTAGTCAGATGAGCGTTGGGAGTCCTTCTTCAATCGTTTTTTGGATGACTCCTGAAAGGAACGAGACAAACGTGTATCAGTATCCTGATACCTGTCAGTCGGTCATACGCTAGGCAGGTTATAGCACTTCTCAGTGGCTTCCTGTGGAGGAGACCCACCCTGTGATTTAGTTTTGTCTTTGTTTTTCTTATAATCCCACTTCTTTGTAGAAGACTCAGATGCTTGCTTAGAGTTATCGATTTCAGAATTACTCTTTAGTTGTGGTTTACCAGGTCTGGCTCCCAAATTATCTTTTCCTAATGTTGCATAGGTCTCCTTGATAAGTTTAGGTAATTCGTGCTCCTGTTGTCCAGGAGACAAATCCCTTAGCCGCTGGCCTATAGCCTACTCTGCTGCTTCCCCTTTAATGTTACTTAACATAATGGCAGATACTGTGGCAAAATTGCCTATCAGTTTCATCCCCAAATCCACGGCAGGTGCTGCCCCATGCTCATTCTGGATCTGTTTAAGCACTTCTGGCAAAACAGCTAATGAAGGAGTCCCATGTGTTCTGGTATATGCTGCAACAAAGACTGGACCCCATGAGGTGCAGATTTCCACAAGGAGAGCCATCTCCATCGGCAAGCAAATTGTTAATTTTCTGTTTTTATCCAGCAGTCCCATATGGGGAAACACAGCTTCAAGCTAACTTGTTTTTTGTGTAATCCAGAATGGAATCTCCTCCCATCTGGTAGGAACCTTACCCATTACTGCATTTAGTGTTTGTGGGTTGATGCCCGGTGTAGCCAATTGAGGTTGTGCAGCTTGAGCAGTCCGCGCAGGGTTTAGTGTTAATGTTCGCATAACGAACTGTATCAAACATCTGTATATTGTCAATAAGTGTTTGTATAATCTCTGTAATTGTGCTGCTGATAAATTGTCAACATTAGGATGTGGTGTGTATCTGCCTAAGACTGACCATCTTGCACCCTCATTGCTAAGGGGACCTAGTCTAACGTCTTCTATGGTGTGTGGGAGGGTACCATCAAACCAATTTCTGTGTTCTTGGTATGTTAAAGGTATTTCTACTTCTGCTGGGTCTTTTGTGACAGATATATTTTTTAATGGAATTCAGAGAGGGTAACACAATGGAAATAATCCTTTGAAAATTTCAAGCTTGAACAACCTACAGCCAATACATAGATGTCACCTACTCAGCTGAGGAGGATAGTCCCTACCAACACGGATGTCTACAGTTAGGAGGTGTGTAGTGGTCTCTGGGTGTGCATGAGAGACCTACTCAGGTGATCCATTAAATAAGAACCTAATCTACCAATGTTGGGGGCACCATGTCGTACGGTTTCCACTTTCCAGTAGGAACAGTTCGTTTGTTGTACAACATAAACATTGGGATGGTGCCAGACTGATTCCATGCACCCCTCCGGATATGGTGGCCTATAGATCTGCTAGCTCACAGTGCCACCATAACAAATGGTTTGGGCAACCTCAGAACATGCCAACCCTGACTTCCCAGGGAATCGTGGTAACAGATCTAGAACCGTTTTGCTCAGTCACTCATGCTCACTCAGAGAGATACACAAGAAATACACAAAGAGGCATTTTCAACATTTATTGAACTATTGTGAATCTTGGTTAAAATCTATGCACTGCAATGACTAATAGAAGCAGATAAAAGTGATTAGCAATATAAGGACAGTGAAAAGAATGAATGATTCCACCATTGTGTTAAAACAGTGTGTATATACACTGGCATATAAATACTGGGTGTAGTGTACTCCTACTATGCGCTCCCTAACCTGCGGGTGTTCTGCCAAGAATCCCCTACAGGATGATCTATATCCCCATTACCTGAAGGCAAGGTATGTAGGTCCCTGACTTGGTCACAAGTTACACATCCCTCCTCACAGAGTGTAAATGGGAATCAGCTGGGCTGAGACTCTTACACAGCTATGACCTCGCAATGACAGCAGAGTGCACCTCTAATTTGAGCATGGAAATGTGCGTGTATTTATAACAACCGCATCCATGCTTTCGTGTCGAGGCTTCAGCCAGGCTGACATTGTTTATCGTCTCTGTGATAGCCCTGTCGCCTCATGGACAATAATAAACCACAACATTTCCACAATGTGTGTTCAGGCCTTGTACTGAATGTTCAAGGTGTCATGATAGTATACTTATGAAGTAGAATTGTAAGTAATGTGATTTCAGAGAAACTAATCCTGCACTGTCGCTCAAGTAAATGTGTGTCAGAAGTCATCGTGTGGAAAAGAAGGCAACTTTAGAAACACGTGCATTTAAAATGGCAGTGTTTCTTCCTGGGCCTAACCTAGCCACGTGACATATCAAAAATAAAAAAGCTATTCCTCTCTGATCAGGAATTACAGCTTTAAAGTATATTAAGGATTTCCCAATGCTGACCTATGAGATGGGTAGGCCTCAGAGAAGTGTAAAACTAAATATTCTGTTTGGCACTACCAGGAAATGCAAAACATAAAGGTACATGTCCTACCTTTTACTTGTATAGCACCCTGCCCTCAGGGTTACTTGGGGCCTACCTCAGGGGTGACTTATATGTAATGAAAGGGGAGTGTAAAGCTTGGTAAGTAGTTTTAAATGCCATGTTGAAGTGGCAGTGAACTGCACACACAGGCACTGCAATGGGAGATCTGAGACAGGTTTGAAAGACTACTTCTGTGGGTGGCACAATCAGTGCTGCGTCCCACTAGTAGCATTTGAACTACAGGCCCTGGATATATGGTATACCACTTTACAAGGGATTTACCAGTACAACAAATATGCCAATCAGGTATACACCAATGTCATCATTGTTTAGGGGTGAAGCACATGCACTTTAGCACTGGTTAGCAGTGGTAAAGTGCTCAGAGTCCTAAGGCCAACAAAAAGAATCAGCAAAAATGGGAGGCAAAAGGTGCAAAGTTGGAGGAAAGACCACCCTAAGGTTGACAGGTCTAACACGTGTCTCTTACCCCCACAGCTGAAAGTGAGGAGATCTACCCAGCCTCTAGGGAGTTCTCATCACCAAGGCGGAACAACATGGACAGATCATCAGCATTGGAGTGGTCTACTCTTGGTCTGTGTTCCACCCTGAGGTCCATACCCTGTAGGGAAATGGACCACCTCAACAATTTTGGATTCTCACCTGTCATTTTCATGAGTTACCTGAGGGGCCTTTGGTCTGTCTGAATCAGGAAGTGAGTGCCAAACAGATATGGCCTCAACTTCTTAAGTGCCCAGACCACAGCAAAAGCTTCTATATCAATAGCACTCCACCTCTGTTCCCTGCCTGGGGAGTAACCTCCTAGAGATGAAGGCTACAGGTTGGTCTAGGCCCTCCTCATTAAGTTGGGATAGTACTGCCCCTATGCCATGCTCCGAGGCATCTGTCTGAACGATGGACTCCCGTGAGAAATCGGGGGCCTTGAGCACAGGAGCTGTGCACATGGCTTGGTTCAGGGAGGCAAATGCAGTTTGGCATGCCTCTGTCCAAATCACATTTCTGGGCTGCTTCTTGAAAGTCACCTCAGTCAAGGAGGCAACAATGGTGCCATATTCCTTGACAAACCTAATGTAGTACCCAGTGAGGCCCAGAAAGCTCTGACCCCTGTCTGTGTTTTGGGGAGCTGCCAGGCCATGATGGTTTCTATCTTGGCTTGAAGGGGTTGCACCTGCCCCCTGCCCACCAAGTGTTCCAAGTACACCACAGACCCATGCCCTATCTGGCACTTACTTGCCTTGATAGTCAGGTATGCCTGTTGCAGAGCCTGAAGCACTTCCTGGAGGTGAAAAAGGTGGTCTGTCCTGAAGACGGCTATGTTAGGCAGCAGAGAAGGCCTCAATACCAGCAAGGACCTGGTTCACCAGCCTCTGGAAGGTGGCAGTGACATTCTTTAATCCAAAGGCCATCAGCCTAAACTGGTAGTGGCCCTCTGGAGTGGAGAATGCTGATCTCTCATTTGCGCCCTGTGTTAGGGCGAACTGCCAGTACCCTAATTTAAGATCAAAGGTACGTAAGTACTGGGCAGCCCCTAATCTGTCAATGAGCTCATACGCCCTGGGGATGGGATGAGCATCAGTCTTTGTCACAGACATTAGCAGTCTGTAATCCAGACAGAACCTCAGCTCAAGTGTGGTGCCCGCTGGGGCAACTTTTGGTACCAGAACCACAGGACTGGACCAGGGGCTACTGGAGGGTTCTATTAGCCCCAACATCAGCATTTTGGACACTTCAGCCTTAATGCTGGACCTCACCTTATCTGATAACCTGTAAGACTCATTTTTAACAGGGAGGTTGTCCCCTGTGTCCACATAATGGGTACACGGGTGGGTAGTCCCAGGGATAAGGGAGAACAGAGAAGAGTATTGTCCAAACACTTGGTGGCAATCTCTCTATTGTTAGGGAGGTAGAGTGGGGGAAATAATTACTCCTTTCACAGACAAATCCTTCTCCCTGAAGTCCAAGTGGTCAGGGAGGTTCACTCTTCTCTTTCTCTTCTCCATCAGTCACCAACAGCTTTGTGAGCTCATACCTCTCAAAGTGTGTTTTGAGGCAATTAATATGCAGCACCCCATGGGTCCCAGGTATGTGGCCTCACCCTTTCTTTCAATCACCTCATATGGTCCATTCCATCAGTCCTGGAGGGCCTGGGGCTCTACCAGCTGCATCACCCTCACTTTTTGACCAGGTTGAAATTGCACAGTGGTAGAATTTTTGCAATACTACTCCTTCATGACTTCCTGGTTGGCTTCAAGGTTACTGGAAGCTTGCTTCCATAACTTAGCCATCTGGCTTCTGAAGGCCAGCATGTAGCTTACTATATCCTGGGGTACCTTCCTGGGAGCTTGCTCCCACCCTTCTTTTACCAGACTCGGAGGGCCTCTTACTGGGTGCCCTTACAACAGCTCAAATGGGCTGAAACCACCCCTCTCTGTGGCACCTCACAGTAAGCGAACAACCGGATTGGTAAGAGGCTATCCCACTTTTTTCTCAGGACCTCAGGCTGGTCTCTGATCATGCCTTTCAGGGTCTTGTTCAATCTCTAATCAAGCCCATTGGTTTGTGGATGGTAAGAGGTGGAGAACCTGTATGTTACCCCACACTCTTTCCACATTGACTGCATATAAGCAGACATTAAGTTTGTGTCCCTGTCAGACACAACTTCCTCGGGGAACCCCACTCGGGTAAAAACCCCAATCAGGGTCGTTGCCCCTGCGGATGCAGTAGTAGTCCTCAGAGGGATTGCCTCTCGGTACCTAGTGGCATGATCCACCAGAACCAGGATGAACCTGTTGTCTGATGCAGTTTGGGGATCCATAGGCCCTACAGTGTTGATGCCCACCCTCTCAAAAAGGGTGCTAACGGCAGGCAGTGGGTTAAGGGGGGCTTTCAGCTCCTACCCTGTCTTCCCACTAGCCTGGCAGGTGACACAAGTCCTACAGAACACATCTGAGGAATTCTTGATTCTAGGCCAATAGAAGTGAGGGACAAGCCTTGCAAAGGTCTTGTCTTGGCCTAGGTGTCCTGTCCGGGGAATCTCATAAGCCAGCTCCAGTAGGACGGACCTGTAGCATTGGGGTACCACAAGGGCCCTTAATTTCCCATGCCCAGGAGCCTAAGGCTCACTGTAGAGGAGGTTGTCCTCCCAGTAAATGTGGTGACTACCGGAGGCATCACCTGCAGCTTGGGCTTTAGCCTGTTGCCTCATGCCTACAAGGTTTGGGTACTCCCTCTGTGCCCTACAGAACTCCTCCTTGGTGGGTTCTCCTTCCACATGCCATCCAGCAAGCTCAGGCAGGTCACCAAGGGAAGCAATGTCCTCCTCAGTGGACTCTGGGGCAGCCACTGTATGTTCCACATCCATCTCACTGGTGGTACGTTCAGGGGCCGGATTACCATACCCTCTGGCTTTCCTCTTCTTAGCAGCTGGCTGTGCCATTATTCCAGGCTCCAGCCCTTCTTGACTCCCTTCCCAGGAAGTAATGGACCTTGTCATGGCACAGATCCACTCAGGTAACTGACATCTCCACATGAGCCTTGAGCTCCATTTCCTTCCAGATAGTATGCTCTAGGTCATTAACTTACAAACAGTCCATAGGCTGCAACTTTCAGAAGTCCTGAAACTCTCCCCCCCCCCCCCCATGGGACTAGGGCCACTGGATAGAGACCATCTCTGTTGTCAGCCATCACAACCTGGTGGAATGCCTTTGGAATTACGGGCTCTGGGGAAACCAGCTGACTCCTTACCATAGTCATACTGGCTCCTGTATCCCTCAGAGCCTCAACACCTTGCCCATTGATGGTGACCCATTGCCTATACTTTGTAGTATCTGAGAGCACATGGATCTTAGGAACCATCTCACTGCCACCCAGGACACTAAAGTAACCACTGTAAACTCCCACCCACCCATTAATTGGGATGAGCTCCTCCCCAAGCACTATACTAGCCACCCCTGGCGACTTTACTCCAGTGGGAGGTGGTGCTTTTTTTTGGACACTTAGGATCCCTTTTGTAGCGTTTATACTTGTAGCACTCATAGCACTTGATGGGCTTGGGCTGCTGACCTTTGTCAGGGTAAGTTTTCTTCTGGTGGCCAGATTGGGAATGTGAACCAGACCCTTTCCCCTGTGAGTTGTTTTGGGGACCTTTTAAAAACTCAGTCCTTTTATCTCCCCCCCTCCTTCTGGTTGGGACCCTGACCACCCTTTTGGGAGTCCCCCCAGATACCTTTTTGGACACTCTGGTGCTGACCCAGAGATCCGCCTCCTCAGCAAGCTTTCTGGCATCAGTAAGCTTCCTATCAAGCAGGTGTTGGCGCAGCTCTGGAAAACAAGTATCAAGAATGTGCTCCTTCAAAAACAAGCTGTACAACCCTTCATAATCATTAACTTTGCTGCCGCTCAATCCCTTCAGTGCCTTACCAGCATAATCCAGAAAATCCACCCATGTTTGTGAAGTGAGTTTGTGACTAGCCCTGGTCCGTTGCCTGCACTTCAGTTGTCACCCAAACTTCCTTACTAGAATGGCCTTCATTGCACTGTAGTTGGTCTAGTCCCCCAACTAGAGTGTAAGGAGTGTGTCCATCCCCACTGTGGGCATGTACCGACAAAGACTATCCCCCAGAACTCCTCTGGGACCCTGTTCACTTTCAAAGCCACTTCATAGGCTGCCAACCATTTTTCTATGTCAGCCCCCACATTGTAACTGGGCACCATATCTTTTGTGATATGGAATTTGGACTCCTGCGCAGACACTTCAGGTATGCTACCACCAATATTGCTGTTGCTGGACCCCACTTGGAGGGCTCTGCTATCCAGCTCTCTGAGGCTTAGCTCATGGGCCTTCTTCCTTTCCTCCATGGCTAGCCTCCTTTCCTCTAAAGCCTGCTCTTTCTCAAGCTTAGCAAGCTGTAACTTTAGTTTTCTCTCCTCCCTCCTGTCCTCCAGCTCCTCTGGGGTCAAGCTGTTTGAAGACACACTGCTGCCTGCTCTAGTGTGGACTGCCAATCCTGGGAGATAATTGCCCTCCCTCTGTAGGCAGCATGTCAAGACCCTCTGTCGGGTCCTTCTGTGATCCCTCCTCAAAAACAGATCCCTCATCATCCATTTCCCCTTCTGGGTGGGTGGCTGCCCATGCTCTCAAGGCTTTCTGAAGCTCTGTTTTCTTGGCACTTAACTTGAGCAGCACCCCTTTCTCCTGGCAGAACCTCTTGAGCTGAGCCACTGTGTATGCTTCCAGGTTGGCCAGCTCGAATTCCATCTTGCCAGGTAGGACCACAGAAGTTGCAGAGAAAAATGGGACTTGAGCAAAAGGACTTTTGGAAAAATTTAAAGATGTCAGATCAGAGAAAATTGAAAAAAGCTTGAATCGGTCTCAGCATATACTTGTAGCGAACAATGAGTTACTATATGGTATTTCACAAACACAAGTCCTATCTTCACCGCTGATCACCAATGTTAGAAATGGGATTCCTAGTTGGCTGAGGTATGCACCCAGGCCAGGCAGGATACATACTAAAAGATAACCTGTGCTCACCCTCTGGCAGCTTGGCACCGGGCAGTGAGGCTTATCTACAAAGGCAATGTGTAAAGTATTTGTGCAACACACACACAGTAACACAATGAATACAACACAAAAAGACTCCACACAAGTTTAGAAAAATAGAGACTATTTATCGGAGTAAAACAAGATCAAAACAAAAAAACTCCAATCAGTAGAAGTCGAGATATTAATTTTTAAAGATTAAATATAAAAACAGTGCTTAGAAATCAATAGCGCTAACAGGTTACATTAGGTCACGCTAGACCAGGGTAAATTCAGAGTTCAGTCTGACTGCGTTGGAGTGCAGGTCGGATACAGTTCCAAACAGGTCTCGCTGAAGTTTTACCTTTCCAAGCTGAGCCAAGAGCCTTCTTCACGGGGGAGACGGTCAACACCAGCAAGTAGACCATTGCTAGTGATGCTCCTGCGGACACAAAGAGTCAGCCGGGTGTGGTGGATGGTAGACGGGGCCTTGCAGTCGCGAGCACGATGCTTGCTGCGCGAACAGACGATGCTGAGCGAATGGGCCCATTTGCGGTCGTGAAGAGCCTAAAAGCTTCATTTCAAGGGTCCCAGAATCACTTCCAAGGGCCCAAGACTGCAGAGGTGGCTCTTGGGGGTCAGGAGCACCCAGGAGCTGTAGGAGATGAGTTGGAAGTCTTTTGTGTCCCTGAGACTTCAGAAGAACAAGAGGCAAGCCAGCATGCCCTTGGAGATCACTTGGAGGGAATGCAGAGTCCAACTCTCCTTCTAGCAGAGTCAGGGTGCAGCTGGCAGCAGGGCCAGAAGCAGAAAAGCAATCCTTCCATAAAATCAGTCCAGTTGAGTCCTTTAAGTAGCACAGCAGTTTTTCTGACAGAGGTTCAGTTCAATATCCAGAAGTGTCTGATTTTAGAGGTCAGAGCCCAGTACTTATACCCAAAAGTGCCTTTGATGTAGGGGGTGACTTCAAAGGAGCTCTTAGAAGTGCACAAGGATCCCTTTCCACCTAGTCCTGTCTGCCAGGCTAATTCTGGGCGGGGGAGGGGGGATGTAGATCAGTGCATTGTGAGAGGACAGGACATAGCCTATTCAGATGTAAGTGTGAGCCACGTTTCCCCTTCCTGTCTTGTAAGGCTATCAGAATACAGATGAATGCAGGCGAGTCATCTGTCACACCTAGCCCTTCTTGTGTTTGTGGATGTCTGGAGGGAATGCACAAAGTTTAGCTGTCACCCATCCTATAAGTATTGGAAACAGGCTGTCAGGCACAAAGAGCAGTAAGTACAGAGAAATGTCTACTTTCTAAAAGTGGCATATCTAAAACCGTAATGTTAAATCCAACGTCACCAGTAAGGAGGATTTATCATTACCGTTCCAAACATATCAAACATGAAAAAAGCTACTCCTCCCTGATCAGGAATTACAGCTTAAAGGATATCAAGGAATTCCCAATGCTGGCCTATGAGAGGGGATAGGCCTCACAGCAGTGAAAAACTAAATAATCTATTTGGCACTACCAGGAAATGCAAAACATAAAGGTACATTTCCTACGTTTTACTTACATAGCACCCTGCCCTCTGGGTTACTTAGGGCCTACCTTAGGGGTGACATATGTGATAAAAGGGGAGTTTAAGGCTTGGCAAGTAGTTTTAAATGGCAAGACAAAGTGGCAGTGAACTGCACACACAGGCACTGCAGTGGCAGGCCTGAGACCGGTTTGAAAGGCTACTTGTGTGGGTGGCACAATCGGTGCTGCAGCCCACTAATAGCATTTGAAGTACAGGCCCTAGATATATGGTATACCACTTACAAGGGACTTACCAGTACAACAAATATGGCAATCAGGTATACACCAATGTCACCATGTTTAGGGGAGAAGCACATGCACTGTAGCACTGGTTAGCAGTGGTAAAGTGCTCAGAGTATTAAGGCCAACAAAAAGAATCACCAAATATGTGAGGCAAAGGGCAAAATGTTGAGGGGAAGACCACCCTAAGAATGACAGGTCTAACAGTAAGTCGCTGTGTAAACAAACATTTTTTTACCAGAGATTGCTGGGACTGCAGAGAATTAATTGGTAGGGTATCATTGGAGAAGGTATACTCCAAATCAGGGACGAAGAACTCTGGTGTTAATTATAAAAGGATAGTGATCAGGTTATAGATGAGATGTGGTGTTCAGGGAGGTTTCTTCTTTTGAACATAAAGGTTTAGCTTGTTTCATAGCAGGCAAACATTGCATATAGGTTTTGTTAAGAGGAGAACTTATTTGTCTGCATTCTGTGGCAAATCAATGTTTCATCCATTAGGGGATAGGAAGTGTTTTGATCCCCAAAGTAAGAAACACATTTAGGAGAAGTTGGTCTCTCTTTCCAAAAGAAGGTGGGTTTTATAGGAGGATGTATACATATACAGACGACGATTGGGTTTAGATCTATATATACGTTGAGAATTTATTTTAGATGGTTAGTAATATCTGTCGTCATCATATGCAAGAAATGACCTAGGTCTCTGACAATTCCAGCATGTGTTTGCTGGGAGAATTCCTACCTTATTCAGTTTCCCAGGAGTGTTGCACTTCCTGTGTATTGTAAAAAACATTGTGCTAGGACTGGTGTAATTGTGGACAACAATGGGAATAACGAAATCTGAATCAAATTATTTTAGCTGTTGAGGGAATTAGACTTTAAATGAGCCAAGTCTTTCCCTTTAATTTGGGTTTTTGGATGGAACAATTCTTTCTATTAAGGTCTGTTGAGCATTAACACAGTTTTCGCCTACAACCATTGGCTGGCAGCGAGTGAAATGTATAAAGTATTACACAGCTCAATGCCTACAACCCGGAGGCCTGCGGCGTATCACGGAGTTATGAATTTTACTTATGAGATAATAACATGGTAACGAAAGTGTGGTGAAAAGAGTGCAGGAAATAACAGAGAAAAATAAGAAGCAACATAAGACTAATCGACCCCCTACCCTTCCTCCCTCCCCCGCACCATAATTCCTTAGTCCTAATTTCTAGTGGGGCAAATGGGCTCTGTGTGATGAGTGAAGTGAACACTCTCTCAAGCAGCAGTCTATGTGTTTTCCCTGTCCTTTTGGGGCAACAGGCTCAGAATTTGCAGGTATTTAGAGCAGGTCACTTCTTTGAACTCTTTCGACAGGATTGTGATAAACGGGGTCCAAATTTCTGAATATTCTTCTGCCCTGTTATTTACCATCAGCGACGTGTTCCATTGCCAACGACACCCAGA
Organism: Calotriton arnoldi; assembly: GCA_963921515.1. NCBI lineage: Eukaryota > Metazoa > Chordata > Amphibia > Caudata > Salamandridae > Calotriton > Calotriton arnoldi. Next base: position 375,874 of record CAWUFW010002807.1, read on the forward strand.
GTTTTCGAAGCCATGTCACATGATCGGGGACCTCCTCTGTGCCCCAGCATGTCAGGAGGACCTGTCGTGCGGCATTCAGTGCAAGTGCCATTTGTCTGTCTCTAATCGATCGTAGGGGAAAGGTCAGGGGATTGGAGAGTCCCAAGATTGTGTATGCCGGGAAGCGGGGAATTGTCGTGTCAAATGCTTGGCTGATGTCATTCAGGATCTGTTCCCAGTATCTGACCAGCTTGGGACAGTTCCACAAAAGATGAAGAAGGGAGACCGTTTGACCAAAGCCCCGCCAGCATTGCGCGGTATGTCTCCTGTTCCAGCCATGGATTTGAGCAGGTGTTAAATACAAATAGGAGGCAACTTTATAAGCTGACTCTGTGCCAGACATATCATGTGCTGTGTGATGTATCCTGTAATAAATATCCTGCCATTCCTTGCTGGAAAGTGGATGCCCTAATTCCTCCTACCATCGAAGCTGGCCCTTGGTCTTGGTGGTATTGATTTTAGTGGAGAGGAAAGCACAGAGATCAGAAATAATACGTTTATCTCCATCTATGGATATTAGCCATTTTTCAAAACGGGTCAGAGGGCGAGAAGCACCGGATTCGTAGCTCGGGAAGGTCACCCAGTGTCTAACCTGCGCGTATGGGAACAAGACTGTTGCCAGTAGTGACTAATCTTGTTGCAGCTGGTCAAAGGGAATGATCCCAGAGAGATCGAAGAACGAGCCTACCCTTTTGCAGCCCTGATCGCGACAGCGCTGGAAGACCTCAGACCCATGCCCCGGGGGGAAGTCCGGGTTGTTGACTATTCGCATCATCGGCGAGGGGAACGTTGTTAGCTTGTGTCTAAGAGCTACTGCGTCCCAGATTTTCAGGGTCGTAGCTGGTACCGGTGAAGAGTAAAGTCCCCATGCCCTATGCTTGCGAGGCAGCCAGACCTCTCGCCAGATATTGGCTCCTGCAATCGTCTGATCCATGAAGGACCAGTGCTTTTCTGAGAGCGGTCGATTCCATTTTGTGTCGGGCGACGAGCTGGTGGCTAAGGCGTGGGCTCTTGCTACTCCAGATGAACCAGTTGATTGCAAGTTGTATGTTACGGAGAATCGATGACGGCGGGGTTAAAGGTATGATCTGAAAGATGTAGAGGATACGCGGGAGAATTGTCAATTTGATGGCCACTATGCGGCCAGACTACGACAGGCCAGTGCGATTCCAGGTGGAGAGCATCTTGGTAGTCTGATCTAATAAGGGGCCATAGTATCAAGGCTACTTACAGTTCCGCAGGAGCGATATGATAAATGATATGTCCCTACACCCCACCAGTCACTCACTGCACCCAACAATGTCAAAGTGCCAGTAGTAACTAGGGGAAGAAGGGATAAAAAACAGAGGGAAAGTGTTGACCAACGTTCACAGTTCAAACACCGGACTCAGTAGTTCGAGGATACACTAAAAGGAAAGAAAAAAATTGTAAGTATCTAACAAGAAGTGTAAGGGAGGAGTATGTATGAATATGCAAATACGATATCTCTCACTACACTACCTCAGGATTTCCCTTCTTCCGTTTAGTCCTTGTTCAACTGAGTGGCTGATGTATCAAGTACGTCTGTGAATAAGGAGAAATAGTGTGGTGGTGTTTAGAGACCGAGAGCAAAACTATGAGGAAGAAAGTTAACAATGTAATTAAAGAGACCCACCTACATCAGTTTTGTGAATATTCTCAGGAAGAATCTTCAGCGAAAGGTAAAACAGGTATTACATTCTCTTAGACTAAATAAGGCTGAAAACTAGAACAAAAACTATACATAAACTTTCCTTAAGCTGTGCACTAAAGAAATTTAATGATGTCCCCTTTTATTTGCAGGGGCAAAGATTAAAGGCAACAAAAAGGAAACTGATCTTCACAGAGAAGAGCAACTCTGTTAGATAAGTATAATCCCTTTATGTATTTAAATGATAATTAGTAGCAATTTTTATATACTTGCTATAAGGTGGGGTGATAGTTTTAATATTTCTTTTCTTTTTCTTTAGAGTTCGAGGGAAAATAACAAAGGATGCCCCAATCACTGCCACGACCCAGGATTAACATAAGGGCAACAGGAACTCACCGCCGCAACAGGGAACGTTAGGAGTCATTGCCGCCGCCGGGATCACTAAAAGGTCACCACCGCAGCCAGGAACGAAAAGCAGTCACCACCGCCGTCGCCGGGATCGTGAGGAGAATCACCACCGCGACTGGGATCGTTTAAAGTCACCGCCAGGATCGTCCGGATAAATCACCACCGCGAACGGAGTCGTCAGGAGTCACCGCCGCCGACGGCATGTTCAGGTAAGTAGAGAAGAGGCGCAAACGAGGACCGTAGTACGCCAAGGAGCTACAGGATTCATGCGTATTAAACTGGAAGAGGATAGGGCGTCGACAGGAAGCAGACGCGGCCATCCTCCAGCAATACTAGAACGCAAAGCATTTTGCGTCGGGAGCGAGGTATTTTTATATTGTTGTCAGCAAAGATGCTGATCGCATGCGTGTCTGCTCCGAGACAGATCTATGTCACCCGCGGGTTGTCCCATACCCTCTGCGCCACGGACTTCATATAGAGCGCAAAGAGGAGCAGGGAGAGGGAACAGCACCTGGCAAGTTCCCCGTGCTATGGGAAATGATGTGGACGAGGTCCCATTGACCCTGACCGTTGCCCTGGGGGCGCTGTAGATACAGCGTATCCATGCTCTGAACCTGTCACCAAATCCGAACCGGTGTAGCGTAGCAAACCAGTACGGCCAGTGGACCCGGTCAAACGCCTTTTCAGCGTCAAGAGAGAGGAAGAGAGCTTCCCTCCGCGAACGCTGGACGAGGTCCGTGAGATGGAGGAGGCGTTTCATATTGTCACCATATTGCCTCGTCGAGACAAATCCCACCTGATCAGGGTCCACTCAGTGCTTAATTTGTAAAATATTAAGTGCCAGGGCTCCGACAAGGAGACCACTGCAGCTTGCACCACCCATCGCCCTTGTCATCGCTGCCAAAACAACTACTAACCATCTCTCTCACATGTTAATGCGACAGTTCAGATTATTCCAGGTCCCCAAAGCTAAAGAAATGGCTGGGGGGGGGCAGGTATTAGCAATTTTAATGTATGTTGTATTCCCAAACAACCCTTGTTCTGCTCATCTCTAAATTCGATGAGCAGCGCCACCATGTGGTAGACTGTTGTATGTATGGTGTTGACAATTAGGTGCCGGTGCCGAGCACTGGAATCCAATTAAGTGCGGGTGTTGAGCACCAGAAAGCACCGGCTCAAATTAAGCACTGGGTCCACTAGGCCCGGCATGATTGGGTTGAGGCGCGTCTCCAAGATGCCTGTGAACAGTTTAGCGTCTGTGTTGAGCAGGGAGATGAGCCGATAGGCCCCACACGCCTTAGGGTCTTTATGGGGTTTAAGGATCAAAGAAATGGATGCCTCCAGCATCGTGTCAGATAGGGATCCATAGTCCAGGTACGAATTGAACAGCCGGGTCAGTAGGAGAGCTAGCTCTTGGCAGAAATTTTTATAGAAAAGGGGGGTAAAGCCACCCGGGCCCGGCACCTTGGAGGGTTTAAGGCGTGCAATCACTGCCATCACCTCGTCTGTGTGAATATGCTGATCTAGCTGAGATTCAAGATCTGAAGGGAGGAATGTCAGTGGGACGTCTCGCAGGTAGGCCTCAATTTCTCCGGACGGGGCATCGTCGGCCCTGGCATATAAAGTGCTGTAAAAGGTCTGGAAAGCCTCCGCAATCTCAGGATCTGAGTGGACCTCCACTCCTTTGAGAGTGTGAACAGGATCAATTTATCCAGACACCGCCTTGCCGCGCAACCTATCCGCTTGCATGCGGCCGCAGCGATCTCCACTAATGAAGAATTTATGCTTAAGTCACAAGAGGGCGTATTCTGCCCGGTCAAGATCAAGGCGTTGTAACAGGAGTCACTGTTTCTCAGGTTCCCTCCACACCCGAGGGGCTCCTGTGCGTTTCTGGATTGATTTTGTTTTCGCTTTGTTTTCGATTTGTTGTCGCTTTTCTCTATGCAATTTATTCTCTGCTGCCGAGATTGCGGTGAATTCACCTCGGAGTACGAGTTTCAACGCCTCCCATACTGAGGAGAGACGAGTCCCCTCACAATCATTATTGCCAATGTAGTCCCCTATAGCCGAACGGATCTCCGCCACGTCTGCTCAGATTGAATACTACTGCATAGGGTGGATTTGCGCGGTAAGCAGATTCAGCATCAATGTGATCGGGCGTGATCATCCAGAGATCGGGGCTCTATGCTTGCCTCGCCGACACAAGCTGTTAAGGCTGTGGTCGTAAGAAAGTGGACAATTCGGGCTAACATTTGCTGGCTAGCGAGTAGAATGTGTAGTCCCTGGCACAGGGATAGAGAAGTCTCCAGATATCGAAGAGCGCGCCATCCGCCAACCACTGGAGTCCGGCGGATGAGAAAGCCCCGGTCTGGGAAGAGCGCTGGCTAGAGCGATCCATGTCTGTGTCCATCACTAAGATAAAGTCCCCTCCTACTAGTATGGCCGGGTCTGGAGAAGCAAGAACAGTCGCCAGTGTGTTGATGATGAAGGTTTCCTGGCTGTTATTTGGAGCATATATATTAGCTACTGTGAAAGTGACGGCCCCCCCATTGTAATCTAATCCCAAATCTTCACAACTTGAGCAGGTCTGAGGAAGGCACAATAGTACTCCATATCCAAATTCCAAATGGCAACGATTAAGACACCACCAACCAGGGCACAACATTGTAATAGCTCCTAAATCTAATACGGTGAACTTCTTTTGTCTAAAAAAGCTGGAACTTGTGCAATGCTAAAATATCTCACTATACTGTAACAATTTATTTTAAATTATAAAGCAATGCAGATTTAGTAAACATTAATTTAGAACACACAGGATTCAACATATTAGACAAAAGTGCAAATGAACCATGTATCACTATAAAAAACACACTTGTCCACAGAATGAGGGGACATACGTCTTAGCCACCCCTATAATCTACATGTAACACTGCTGTTCCTATACTGACAGATCATACCTCAGAATCTTTATTATAAGGACCTTTGCGACATACTCAAAATGAATCTTGGGTGCCCTGGTTATCAGGAGCTATTCTGGAATCCATTATAGCCTTAAAGCTCAATATAGCGGGCTCTACCGGCCATTAAAGGTGGGCTCCAGCATTAACAAGGGAGCGGGCCTTTAATGGCCGGTAGAGCCCACTACGGGGGGCTCTAGGGTTATTCAAACATTCTGCGCCTATAGCGCAGAATGTTCTAATTTGTAAAAACAAAGGCCTCACTAAGCTCGAGGGGATTAAAATACTCTCGGGCTCGTGAGGCCTTTGTTCACAGCAATAGCTGTGAACAAACATTTGAATGTTGGAGCTCGGGCTTCTACCAGCCATTAGAAGCCCGGAGCACTCCATTGTCTTCAATGGAGCTCTCAATATTCCAATGTTCTAATTAATAATATAAAATTATATTGAAACAATTTCATTCGGCTCGTACGACAGCCCGAACTGGAAGGGCCTTGTAAATGAGAACACTATGCTCATATATCGGAGTCTTTTCCTTGGCATCGGGAAGCCATTTCAGACGCGACTCCTTTCCTTATCAATCTTGAGAAATTCAGATTTTGGAGCCTTCTCATGCGTGTTGTACTTTGCTCATATGTGCAAGTATTATTTCTGACTTTTGGAACCATTAGGGTCGACACATAAGGGACCTTCCTTGGCTGTTTAGAGTCTTGATTTCATATGCAGGCTTTTTCATTTTCGAGAACCCAGTCAAAGATTAACTCTTTAGTGTTAAGTGTCAAGATGCAATTGCTGGCTCTGTTTGGCATACCACACATATGAAGGTTGACCGGATGGTTCCTGAGGCTCCGATCCCTCTCTATAGGTCTTGGATCTTGCATTTTGTAGCCTCAATCCCTTTCCTGGTTCCAGATCGGAGTCTTCCAATAGGCTAATGCTGGACTCAGTTTCTGTTACTTCTATGGTAAATTCTCTAAAGTTCTTGAATTTTCGTGACATTTCAGCATTCCTTAGGTCAGTGTTAGTTGTGTTTTGTGCAGATTGTTGTGTGGCGTTCCAAGATTCTACATTAAAAGTTCCACACTTACTCCTGGTCTCCTTTCTTCATGACAGAGGAACCCAGAATTATCGGTTCTGCTTTAGTACTCATCAGATTTTGATTCTTTTCCTTATCCCTTCTTCCACCAATATGGAGTGTTTATCGCTTTCATCGTGCGCATGACTGTTTCAGGGATGATGATCACGTTGAAGGCGCGAGCTTCAAATGTTGAGGCAAGCTTCGAGTGTTGCATGAAGGTCATGGTTGCAGACCGTGTATCATGAGGTGCATGTAAAGAAGGTTGGCTTGTTCGTGTGGTGGCCCTTTGCAGGTCATTGGAGATGATTGCAGATGATCTGAATGCAGTAGTAATGTCCAATTTCTCCTTGTGTGGTAGGGGCGAGCAGCCTTGCCACACTCATCGAAGGCTTTAATGGATCTAGAATCTGGGCCTTCTAGATCTGGATACTTTTATTCATCTCGCTTTAAAAGTCACATTTAACATTGGAATGGCCCTTAAAACACAGTATAGATAATAGGCCCAGATCATTTATTTTCTCACTTTCTCGAGGGGCAGGACAGAGTGCAGCATTCATCCTTATTTATCAGTATGTGGCAGACGGTGGCTGTGGCAGCATGCTTTTAAAGAGGCTTAGGTGGAACTCACTGCTGCCTTATTGTATCTTTGGACTGAGTCCCACTGATATGTATTTCCTGGTCTTCGGTGTCAGCTCATGCTCCGCACTGGCAATCGAAGGTGGGTGCAGGGAGCCAGCTGGCAGGGGACCACACAGGCAGCAGTGGGTCAGTCTGTAATGCTTCAGGTGCTGGGTCACTTTTTTCATTTAGGCAATGCCATCTCAGGAGTCCTTCTGGCTAATGTACTTATTGCTGGAAAATGTTGCATCTGCTTCACTCCGAACACTGTCTTGGGTATCATCTCGTCGCGAATGTGCCCCACGATAGCCATAAAATGCAGAATTATCTGGGTGTCCTGTTGTGTAGGTGATAATCCCCAGGATCATTGAAGGTTGCAGTTCTCACACCCTAACATTAGCCAGCTCAACAGCACCCTTTTTGTATTAAATGATAGATGTTATTGATTTATGCCATGTCTCCAGAAATAGGGGGATGGACTTTAGAATCATTTTACGAATTAAAACATATGTAGTGGTGTTTTAATAGCGCATATATAGAAGAGACATTCATGTTTAATATGCTATATTGTACAAGAGCTGAATTAGTTGGTAAGACTTTATAGAATAGTTAAGTAGGTCTACTGGCTAACAAATTCCAGCACAATTCAAGAGTTATGTTTGATTCAGGACCTTCTTCCTGCAGTCTGGACAGCAAGGCAGTGCAGTTCAGGGTGTCATAAACACCAGACAATCCTGAAGCTATCAGCAGTGATGTCCTGTCCTGGTTCAATGGATATGAAATTTCATTTTAACAACGGTGACCAGTCTCTGTGTACTGCTCTCCATGTCGCCTACCAGGCTCCAAAGGACAATAGTCGTCCCTAAATATTTGGAAGTGTAAAAGGATATTTTTTTAAAGAATTAATCCACAATAGTAGTGCTTAAAAAAGTAAAGTAACTGGTCACTAAAAAGATTTGAGTTCTTACAAACTTATTCTTTGAGAGAGTGGCTGACTGCCCTGCTCATGTTTCTCCAGCTAACTTGTAGTTCCATGAACTGTCACATTAACTTCATTCTCTTTTTTGCAACCTCTGGTCGCTGGATGCCTTTGAGAACTGTGGTTCCGGGACAAATTTTCACAGAAGTCACAATCCATCAGTGAAAAGTCTCTCTTTCCAGATGCTTCATGATGGGCCGATTCGTTTGGGCCAGACTAGAGCCACCAGCCCCATTTGGCTTGATGGTGTTGGGTAGGGGGGTGAATAGTACTTGACAAGTCATGAAGGGACAGAGAAGTGAGAGACCCCAAGTTAGGTCAGGATGCGCACCGGCCACAGAATGGCCGAGATTTGAATGAAAGCTTTCTAGGTGCTCATAACTTAGGTCTGTGCGGGAGAACCTCAACGACTAAATTGTAGTTTTAGCCTCTGTTTCCAGTTTGGGTGCCATCTCCTCTCCCAGGTCAGGCTCTAATTATACACTCTGTGCATCACAATGAAGAATCTAATGGTGGCAGAGCCATTCATTTCATTCCTTTTCCAGTCAGTGCCTAAGTCCCCTCTTTTGATGGCAGATCCTAGTGAAATGTGGGGGTTACAACTCCTCATCCTCTCCCGGTTGAATGACACCGAGGAACAGGAATTTATAGAAGATGGCATTGTGGATCAAAGTCTGGCATAATATGATGCAAAACATCATTACGTGGGTTGGCCTCAATGTTGACCCTTGAAAAGACAAGCCCATAACATTTTTTCTTTCGTCCACTTTGGTAGGGAAGTCGACCATTGCTCTGCAAGAAAGAATTGGGTGCGCTTACTTTTTTGAAATATTATGAAAGCTGCATTTAGCATCCGTAACGAGCAAGAAAAATTAGTTTTCAGGAATGAAACCAAACTGATGATACAGGCTTTATCTTTCGACCCTGCATCATAAATGTCAGAAGGGTAAACAATGTCATAGCCTCCTTGACCAACCCTTTGGATGAACGACGCCTTCGTTTCTAGATTGGAATATTTTCTTTTTACAACCATGCACCACATCAGGGCAATGTGGGTACCATCTTGACTGATGCTTTTCACAAGCTCCTGAAGGACATTCCTGATTTCAAAGCTGCCCTGTCAGATAGGATGTGTAAGGAGTTTGATTAGGATGTGGATGATGCTTGTCAAACCTTTCTGTGCCATCTAAGTACTTTCCCCACCAATGTTGACACAGCCAGCATAGCCATGGCTTTAGGGGTCCATTAAGGGTACACGTTTAGTCATTGCCTTTCATTTTAGGTGCAGGACAAGGTCTCATCTTTTGTTTAGCAATAAGGAGCTGCTTGTAGCCTCCATAAATGGCACAATGGACAAGTGCAAGTTCAGGGCTATTCTGGTCCTTGCAGGGTTAACAATTAGAACGCATGAAAGGAGACAGAAAAGATCTGCCTCCTGAGGAAGCAGCACTCTGGAGAGTCCTCCTTCACCACTGATCAAAAGGAGCAGGAATCCCTCTCCCTGTTGTATCATTGTTCACCAGTTGATGAGAGAGTCTTGTCGTACATGGGACACCCAAGTCGCTCCACTAGCTATAATGTGGGTGTGGATGGTCTCACACCCATCTCCCTCTGGGACTCCAGCTTGTATCTATCCCACCCTGTTCCCCTCCAATCCTACACTTGGTTGTACAAGAGCTGTTGGGCAAGATTCACAAGTATGGGGCTTTGAATGACAAATCCTGTCCCATCCTCCGCAAAAAACAAAGGGTTCCATTCCCATTTATTCAAATTGAACATTTACCTGGGGTATGCAAGCTCTTCTTGACCTCCTGCGCTTTAATTCTTTACTCTAGCAAAAACAAGTATTGGAAGATGGTGTCTCTGGTTTAGATCCTGTTGAAATTGGATTGGCCCTGTGACGTGGATCTTGAGGGGGCTTACTTACACACCCTATAACGACACCCCTTATTGGAGATACTTGAGGTTACCATCCTGTTTCTCCATTTGCTCCACCCGAACTGTTTTGATTTATTTAATTTAGTCTCAGATTTGTGTGGGTTTTAAGAAGATTTTGAAACTCGTGTATGTTTTGGAATAATGCCATAGTTTTCAATATTTTAGAGGTTTCTTTCTCTTCCTCTGGTTCGCAATTTACAGGTTTTCTATTGGAAAATGTGTCACGGTAGTGTGGTCTGTTTGTGAATTCCCCAATTATATTTTCTTAATGTTAGTTGAATTATACTGGATTAGACAAGCATAAACTGCCTTCTTAATACAATTTTCAGTGAGGCTTTTATAGTTGCTCACTTCTTGTTTTACTGTTTGTTGTGAGTAGGTCACATTGTGTTACGCACCTTTAAAAAATCTACGGATGGTGCTGCTAGGACTTACACACGGTTTATAGAGACAACATTAAATAAGGAATTACAAAATTATTTGGTTAAGAACAGATGTATTTTCATGTCGATATCATTTACCAATATTGAGTGGCTTTATGAGTTTTAGGTTCTTAACGATAAAATGATTGAAGTTCTGCTGTATTGCAGGGGCCTACTTGACACCCCCGCAACCCCTGCAGTGCGAGGATGCCCCCAGTCTTCTGCGCATGAAGGGGGCCACCTCAGCTTGTTTGTGCTGTAAATGTATGTGTCTCTCTGAAGCAACTGCAGTGAGCAGCATCCTCTGAGCTGACACAGTGCAGACCCAGGGCTGAAGAGACACAAAATAGTTCATTTGTTTTTCTTTCAAGCAGAGTCTGCAAGGCCTGTTTCCGGAGTGTATGGGGCCCCCTCAGAGAGAGTGTCTTTTAAAGAGCAGTGCTCATCTGAGAGGGGAAAGGGTTAGCACTGGACTGACCAGGGCTATAAAGTGGCCCCTGCAGCCACTGTAGCTCAGGAGGGCTCTCAATTCTTCAGGGGTCCCCCAATCCTTCAGGACGGTCCTATTCCGCCCCAAAGGCCAGTGAATTTCTGTGATTTATGGGAGACTCAGGGGCCCCTCTTCACATTATGCGGGACGGGCCCATCAGTTACGCCACTGCTGTATTAATGCCTGCGGTCCTTAGAAGTTTGTGCTGAATTTTGTTTTCCAATATGCTTCCCTTTTACTTTTCCGGGCTTCTGGATTCGGAATTGGTAATTTACTCCTCCTACATCCTGACTTTGGAGGTGGAAATTGGAAGTGGCATGGCCTTATCTCGAGGAAAGTTTAGGCACCCTACACTACGAAGAAGACCTGCTATTGACAGATTACGATGGCTATTACCAACTCCAGGTCAGAATTCCAAAATGGATCAAGAACTACTAACTGCTTTTAACAAGCGGACTGCTTAGACCCAGTCCCTTATATGAGAAAATGCTGAGCTACGTCAATCCCTGCTGATCCGCACCAGGGTTCCTTGGGTCCACTTTTGGCAGGACTGATGGAGGTCCAAAGAAGTTTAAGGAATTCTATGAGCATATGTTTGATACATTTTACTTTTGAATTCTACATCTATGCATCATACTTGGTCAAAATGGGCAAATAACCAGTAACACTTTTCCCTGGGCATCAAAATTTTCTCAAGCCTTGTCTTTACATTTTTGAATACCTTTAACGATATGTTAAAGATATGTTTGATGAACAAGATCGGAGGTTTATGACACACAATCTTAATTTCAATCAAGGCTCAAGTGAACTATAGGCATTTGCTTGCAAGAGAAACTGATTGGACTGATGAAGTAGCAGCAGGTCATTCTTTGATAGAAGGCACGTTGATCAATAAGGAAAGTTTGTTTGCAGAGTGAGGAAGGGCAAGAAATTAAAGAGGCCACCTGGGTTAGGTACAATTCTTCATGATTTATAGGTAAGGTTATTTTTAACATTTTCAGCTCTTGGCTGGGTGACGGAGTTTACATCAGATTTGTTGGAATTTGCCAATTGTGTTATGTTTGTTGTGTTTTCGAAGAGAACTGAGAGCATTAGAAATTTGTATCAGGATTTACAATCTAGATGGCGTTTAACAACTATGAGTGAGTCGATTTTTTTTTGTTTTACTCAAGGTTTGAGGAGACTCCAAAGTTATGTGTGGTTTAATGTATGCATGAGTATGAAGGAAGAAAGGAGGGGCACAGGTCAGCTAGTGAGAGCCAGTTGTTTATTTTGTATGTGAAATAATTTAATGATGTAAGTGCGGCAACTATATCCAGATGGATTAAGAGGGTAATGAAAAAGTCCAGAGTAGATAGAAGGAGATTCAGATACGATTCTGTTAGAGGTGAATAAGGTGTTTGAGATGGGAGGGAGATTGGAGGACATTTTGAAAGCAGCGGATTGGTCGAATGTAGATGTTTTGCATGGTTTTACTTTCTACCTGTGGAGCATGTGAGTACTGGTGATTTGAGGGGTTTTGAACATGGTTAATGATAGTCGCAGGTCTTGGTATAAGTGACAGCAGAATCTTGATTTTATAGATGACACAGAGGCAGTTTTGGTAGGTAAGTCGACCATTGCTATGCCGCCAACTCATTACGCAAAATGTTTTGCATTGAGAAAACACTCCTTGAGCCTTCCACAACCAGCCCTATCCTGGAAACCTCACCTGCTCGGTGTAATGACCTGCCAAATATTTTTCAGAGAAAAATCCAGATAATTGATGACATGTTTCAACACTCTCCCCATTCTGGCACGGATAGCTACAGCGATGACTTGGTGGTCACAAATCTGACCAGATTGAACGCTTTTCCTGCTCTGACATTAGACAGTTTCGCTCACATTTCGAGCAAAATTAAATATGGTTCTCCAAAGGACCCAGCCCCCACGCATTCTAGCTAAAGTAGCCATGGTGATTCTTCCAACCCTGTTCGGAATGGTAAATCTCTCCCTTACCACGGGCCTTGTCCTGGTGGCATGGAAACATGCCATGGTCAAAGCATTCTTGAAAAAATACAATCTGGACACCCTTGATCTAGGAAATTATCGCCTGATCTCTCATCTGCCTGGGATAAGCAATATCTTAGAAAAACATGTACTTTTTTCACTCTCAAAATTCCTGAGGAATTACAATATCCTGCATCTGACTCTGACTTGATTTCGTCCCTATCATGGTACTGAAACCGCCATTTTGGCAGTTGTAGAAGAGACTAAAAGGCTGCTTGAGCGAGGAGGTTTGGCAGTGATTATTTTCCTCGATCTCAGCTCAGCTTTTGATACCGTAAACCACAATATTCTTGCTAAAAGACTACAGAGTGCTGAAATTTCCGGGACCACCTTCGCCTGGCTCAAGTCATTTCTGGACGAAAGAGTGGGAAGTAATTTAATTATAATACATTAATAATTCGTTTTTAATTCATATTATTTATTTAATTGGTAATTAATCATGTTAATTGTGCAATTATTTTTTTATTTACATTTTAGATGCAGATTGTGGGGTTTACAGGGGTACAGGATGGGAAGTAATTTAATTTTAATTAATAATTAGTTAATTAATATTATTTTTTTAATTGATAATTGTTAATTGTGTAAATAATTTGTAATTTTAGGTGTGGGTTGTGGGGTTCATAGGGGTATAAGGTGGGAAGTAAATTCATTATAAGTAATTAATATTTAGTTTTTAATTAATAATAATTATTTAATTGATAATTTTGTTATTTGTGCAATTATTTTGTTTTTACTTACATTTTAGGTGTGGGTAGTGGGTTTTGTAGGGGTATAGGGTGGGAAGTAATTTATAATTAAGTTATAATTAATTTTGTAATTGAGATCAATTATTAAACTGATAATTATGTAAAGTGTGTAAATAATATTTTGTTAACTTAAATTCCAGGAATGTGTTGTGTGTTTTGTGGGGGTATATTGTGGGAAGTAAATTAATTATAATTCAGTAATAACTCGTTAATTAATGATAATTAGTTTATTAATACATTTTTATGTTAATAGTGTAAATAATTTGTTTTTTAAAGTTAACTTTTAAGTGTGGGTTGTGAGTTTTGTAAGGAGATATAGGGTGGGAAGTAACTACAATAAAATTATTTAATACATTTTCTTTGTTAATAAAAAAATTTAAATAAATTTATTTAATGAAAAATATTTTTTATTTTAATTATAATAGAATTTGTAGTTATTTATTATATGTATTTAATATTGTAAGATGTATTTATTTAATTTAATTTTTAATATAAAATATATTTGTATTTTTTAGCATATTTATATTTTTATTTGTTTACTATGTTTTTGCAATTATTTTATTGTGTTGAAGATAATTTGTTTGTTTCTAATGTTGCACTGACTGGAGTGTAAATGGTAAATTTTACCCCTCCGCAATCCAGCACTTTCCCTACGGTTGCACTGACTGGAGAGAGAATAGTAAATTTGACCCCTCTGCAATCCAACACATTCCCTACTGTTGCACTGACAGGAGTGGGAATAGTTAATTTGACCCCTCTGCAGTCCAACACATTCCCTACTGTTGCACTGACAGGAGTGGGAATAGTGATTTTGACCCCTCTGCAATCCAACACTTTCCCTACTGTTACTTTGACTGGAGTGGGGAATAGTACATTTTACCCCTCCGCAATCCGACATTTTCCCTAGTGTTGCACTGACTGGGAATAGTAAATTTTACTCCTGTGTGATGTAACAGTTTCCCTACTGTTGCGTTGCGTGAAGTGGGAGTAGTAAATTTTATACATCTTTAGTAGAACGCTTTGACCCTGATTACGATGTTGGGTGGACTCGCATCCGCACAACACCATTGCGGAATGGGAACCGACCAACCTCAGGTCAGCAGTCCCGATCGCATCATTTGGATACAACCACATACAGTGCAGTTGGAAACATCCATTTTTCTATGGAAGCTTGTGCGTCGGGCAGAAAACACCCGCAGCGTAAGCTCCCATAGAAAAATGGATGTTTCCAAACATCCCTGTACCGTGTGGCAGGCAACATCCCTGTCACAGGGTGCAGGGATGTTTAAGGAGGCACCTTAGGTGCCCGCCAGGGCCAAATGCAGAGGGCCAGGGGGCCCTGCTAGGGGCCCCCAAAGTCGGTTTCCAACAGCCAATCCATGTCGGAAAGGCTGACATGGATTGGCTGTTGGAAACTGACATCATAATCCCGATGGCCGACAGGCTCCTTGAGCTCGTCGTAACCGCAGAGGATTCCCCGGCCGGTTTAAATTGCGACCGCCGTCATCATAATATGGCGGTTGGACTTTAAACCTACAATGTCGGTCGGAAAATGGTCGGAGGCTTTCCAAGTGACAATGTAATTAGGCTCTTTGTCTACTTTTGTATAAATTGTAGCGAGAATAGTATATGTATTCAATGTAAAATTATATAATTTATTTTACATTGTTACAATTTATAATATTATGTTTGTGCTTGTTTAAAATTATATAATATTTATAATTATTAATATTTTTAATGTTTAAAATATTTTTATAAAATTGTAAGACATTTATGTTGGTTACTTTTTTATTTTATATAAAAATGGTATGTTTTTTAAATATTTTATGTTGTAATATGTGTATATATATATTTATTTGTTATAGTATTACATTATTTTAAAAATTCTGAAATTATATTATAGATTAGAATTATTGGTTTAATAGCTTTTAATTAGATATGTGTAAATATATCAAACCGCTAAGCAGTGCAGCCGCACTGCCGTTGCCTTTCTCCTTCCACTTTCAACGGCGGTCCTCAGCGAAGACTGCAGCGTGGTTTTGATGTTTAGAGGCTTGCCCCCTCGCTGAGGTGTAAAAGAATTGCAAGACACACCGAAACGCGTCGACACTTGGATAAATAAAATTTGTTTTGTTTTAATTAATTGACACGTGGATAAATAATAATTTGTATTGTTTTAATTAACTAGCCAGATGTATCATATGCCAAAGAGGAGTACACTAAGGAATGAGTATGTGAAGAATTAAGTGACATGTACTAATGTGGATAATCATTGCCTTAGTGTAAATAATTTGTTGGCAAAAAGCAAAGTGGTGTTATCTGATTTGGAATGAATATGTGGCCATCAATATAAAATACGTATGAACAACTGTATTTATAGATATCTTTGGGATTATAGGAAATGTTTTAAAAATTGAATTTTTTAATTGATTGCAAATAGTAGGAGTCTATTGTGGTCATATTGTGTGGAATAAAAGAAAATCCTTTTTATCAAATTAATATGTGTAATTTCTTTTAAGAAAAGTGAAAATATTTGGTTCAGTGCAAACTATTAGATATGGTTTAATTGGGTGTTGACACCGAAGGGAACTTCTTTTGATAAGCAATTCGATGTATGACCATGGTGGAAAAACATCAGTCATGGAACCAATAGCAAGCAAGAAGCCATCTGTAGGACTGATAACTGGAGGAGGATGAATGACTATTTATCTTCTATCAAACCCTGAATCTGAATTACTTTCATGTAACATAATTTCTTGCATTGGTATCATTTCAATTAATTTGCGTTCTGTTGGTGGTTCATAATAAACCCCAGTTGTAGAGGTTGTAGTTGTCGATATTGCAGCATCAGGTTTGATGATTGGAACTGGTACTTGATATAAAGCTGGAGACACAGCAATCTCATCAATCCCTGGAAAGGGGTTGAAGATGTCATCGTGGCTGGACTCTTTGTGGTGTAGTTCTTCCACAGTAAGAAAAGGATGTGTTGATCTACTCCAAAGCGTCTTGTTGTTGATGGGTGTCTGCTGAACAGAATGCTTTTTAATGTGATTGATCAACACCCTACTGTTCTTTTTTGCACCAGGAAGCGGCGGCAAATTACTGTCTGCGTGCCTTCTACCCGAGAACTTGAACAGGTGGTCTGTATGATGGTTCTAAGACTTGTCCGTCAGCAAACTGTTCCTGAACCAGCTCTCTCACTGTGGGGAGCCACCCACCAGCAGCTTTAGAAACTTTATCTTCGTTGGTGGGCACAGCCAAAATTCGTTGCGCTGGATAATTTAGCTCTAGTTTCTGGAACAGTCTCCAACAAATTTAAGCGGAAGACAGTATCCGGTGGTTTCAACTCTGCCACCTTTCCAAGGACATCATGATCAGAAACATACATTGGTACTCCAAAGAGTAAGATGTATGGGGTGTGGCCACCTAAGACGCCTCTAGCCAAATTATTTAGTGCTCTGTGATCTCTTTGAAAGCTATACAGCCAGGTAAATCGTATATTCAATATCCTAGCGGTCAAGGCCTGTTTAAGCATGCTGTTAGCTTGTTCTACTAATGGGTGAGAATATAGCGGTCATAGTCCCAGAGTAGATGTAGCATCCATAAACACCTTTGCAACGAATGCAAGACCATTGTTCGAATGAACTGCTGCTATTGCGGGCTAGGCACTGCAAGTCTTTTATGACTGATTGAGCAGTGCCAGATCTTTGTGACACAATCCAAAGGAATCTGAAGCATGAATCAACCTCAACCAATATGTATTTATATTGATTGACACTCAGGAGTGGTTTGATATGGTCGAGGAACATTACCCCAAATGGTTTATTGGGAGATAGGGGAGTCTGTGCTGATCTAACAATTGCTAAATGTTTTAGTTATTACCAAATTTTGCATTGCTCAACATATTTTTTATTAGCTTTGATAAATATGTCCACCAGTATTGTTGATGTAGCATTGATAAATTAGCACTGATGCCATCGTGATCCAAAGCTATCCCCTCATAAGCTGCCCTAACTAAACCTAACCTAGCTCACTCATTGGGAATATGTCTATCCCTTACCCCAGGTATAAAATCTATAGGAACGTTATTTTATTTTTTTGTTTAACAATTTTTATTGAAAACAGAACAGCAGCGGTAATGACATTACATAGACATCTCAGCTGGAAATATATGCGTTTTAGTATTACAAAATAGCTTACTACCCATCGGGAGCACCCAAGATAACACAGAGCGAAAGGCTGATCAGTATGAAGAGGGATACAATTACGTCGTCGGGTCTGGGAACACAACTCGTACTCACTATTCTTGCTGGCCCGGAGGATTATGTCACTCTGTCTGCGCCCGCCTCCTCCAATAGTGCCTGCCTCTCCCGTCTAAGTTCTACCGTAGGAGAAATGCAGATGTCCCCCTTGTATTTATTCCAGCGTCCCCACTTTTGATCCCATTTTCGTGGGCAGCCTCTACCTTTGTATACAGTTTTCTCCGCTATCATAGCATGGTCCATATCCTTAGCCCAATCTCGCAATTGTGGTATAGTGTCCACCCCCCACTTCTGGGCAATGTTTCTTTTCGCTATGCTCCACCCCATAGTGGCCCACGATTGTTCTGCTTGGGTGAGGTCTGTTGTCCCCCAGATATTAAGAAGGCATAGTTGGGGAGATGGATGTATGGGTTTGTCACTAGACCTTGCCATTTGTCGGGTGATGTCTATCCAGTAGTGTTGCATGAGGGGGCATTCCCATAGAATATGTATGAATGTACCTATTTGATTACAGTGCCGAAGACAGAGTGTATCTGGCCTCCTTCCTAATTTAAATAACAGTTTGGCATCAAAGTACACGCGATGGAGAATCTTAAGCTGGACGACCCGGAGTCGCATCGGGACTGCTACCTCCCGGGGTGAACCCCGCGCTTCAATCCAGTCTTCGTCAGTTATTGCTCCCAGGTCCGCCTCCCAATTAGCTCGCAGTTTCTGTATTGGATCAGCCCGGTTATTGATCAATTTGTTGTACGTTAGAGAGACAGCCTTGCGGGCCATTGGGTCCAGCAACAACCTGTCCTCCAGAGGAGAGGAGTCAGGGAGGGGGGTGTCTGTAGGAAGGGCACAATCTATGGCATGACTAATTTGAAGGTACCGAAAGTGCTCTGCCGGTGCTAGCTGATATTTGAGTTGGAGATCTGCAAATGACGCCTTTTTGCCCTTGATCAAACATATCTCCCACCGGGGAGATACCGATCATGTCCCACTTGTCAAACCCTGCACAGATACTCAACCGTCCCAAGATGTCGGGTTCCCACAGGGGGGTAGCCTTCGTCAGGCGCCCTCGCCATCCCATCCGCCGTTGGACCTTGTGCCACACTTCTACTGTACGGGCCGTGGGGCCAGTTAAGCCTAATTTCTTGGGGTTGGAGTATAGCGCTCTATTGTAGCCTCCCTTCCCCATTAACCACAGATCAGTGCGGAAGCTGGGGTCAGTATGGGACCCAAACACCCATCTGTTGATGGCAATTAATTGCGACGCCTGGTAATAAAGGCGCATATCCGGCAACCCGATGCCTCCATCTTACCATTCCATAGTGAGCTTGTTTATAGCTATCCGAGGCGGTCTATTATCCCATAATAAATCTCTAATTGCTGCCTCGATCTGCAAAAAGTAGGTTTCGGGGACCGGGATGGGAGTGTTTTGCAGGGCGTAAAGAAAACGTGGCAGGGCTAGCATCTTGACTAAAGACGCCCGACCCAAAAGAGTAAGGGGTAGTGTCTTCCAGTGGATGACATCAGATTTAAGCCTCTGCAACGGACCCACCAGATTCTGTTCATAGAACACTGCTACGTCAGTTGTTATAAAGATGCCAAGGTATTGGAAACCCTGGGTCGCCACTGGAATGTTGTATCCCCGAGGACTTTGCGGCGGATCACCCCAGAGGGAATACATCTGGGATTTGGACCAGTTTATCTGGTAACCAGAGTGGGCCTCAAATATGTGGAAAATGTGGAGAACACGGCGGAGTGAGCGCGCCGGTGAGGTGGGATAAACTAAAATATCGTCTGCATATAGCGGTATGCGGTCTTCATGTCCGTCTGTCCATTTAAAGCCTCTGATACCAGGGTCTCCCCTAATCCAGACTGCTAAAGGCTCTAGGACCAGGGCAAAGAGAAGTGGCGATAGTGGACAGCCCTGCCTCCTACCACGACAAAGGGGGAAAGAGCCTGAGCGATGGTTGTTCACTGAGACGTGGGCAATGGGACGGTTATACAAAAGTCTGATCCACCCAATCAACTTGGGCCCGAGCCCAATGCGAGTCAAAACCGCAAACAGATAGTCCCATGCCACGGTGTTGAATGCCATTTTTGCGTCAAGCGCGAGCAAGATCGCCTCTTCCTCTATTGTTGCCACACGACCCAACGCGCCATGGACGCGACGTAGGTTACGCGCCGTATTGCGACCCGGCATAAATCCCAACTGGTCAGGGTGGATCAAGTCAGTGAGATACGGGAGTAGGCGGTTGGCCAACAGTTTAGCCAAGATTTTGGCCTCCACGGTTATCAGGGAAATGGGTCGGTACGATGTACACTCGTCCACTGGTTTACCGGGCTTGCGGATGACCACAATGGTGGCCGCGCGGATATCTGCCGGAAGAAGGCCAGCCTCATAGCATTCATTATATAGATTCAGTAAATGGGGAGCGAGCTTCATAGCCATGGGTTTCATCAGTTCAATCGGAAGCCCATTTGGGCCCATTGCCTTACCCGCCCGGATGTCTTGAATGGCCTTCTGAATCTCTTCAACCGAGATATCCACCTCTAAGGCCTCTTTATCTGTTTGGGAGATACATGTGACCTCGATAGTAGCGAGGAGATCTGCCGCCCATGTCGCCTGTGAGTTCTGCGGCAAAGTGTATATTTGCTCATAGTATTTCGCGAACGTCTCTGCAATGCCCTGAGGGTCAGTGATCAGAACATCATCGGGCCCCTTGATCGCGCGCACCCATCTCGCCGACTGTTCCTTGCGTTCCAGCCATGCCAATAGTTTTCCGGTTCGCTCGCCCTGCTCGTATATTCTATGACGGGTGGTGAGAGCACGCCTATTGGCGTCCTCCAAAAGCAGCTGTCTGTAATCCTGTCTCTTAACATTGAGGTTATGTTGAATATCCTGATCAGAGTTCCGCGAAGTGGCGCGCTCAAGGTCCAAGATCTCCGTTTCCAATTCACTCACTCGCCGGTTGCGCTCTGCCCTGTGGCCCACCATCATTGACAAAGCTCTCCCCTTTATCACTGCCCCATAGGCGCCCCAGAGCGTGATAGCTGATTTCACAGACCTTTATTCTCCTCAAAATAGTAGTCAGTATCTTTCCGTAAGTTATCCCGAATGTGTGGGATCTTCAGCGCCCAGGGTTGGATCCTGATGGGGCCTGGTTGCACTATACGGTGAGCTCCAAAGACTGCTGTAACCGGGGAATGATCCGACACTCCCCTCGCAAGGCAAGCGGGATCCGTGAAGTCCTGTATGTTTTGTGCGTGGGTAAACAGGTAGTCTAGTCGTGATTGGCTGCCATGCACGCCAGACTGGAACGTGAAGTGTGTGTCATGAGGGTGTGACCATCTCCAGATGTCTACCATCCCCAGGGCATTAGTAAAGTCATGTAGTTGTGAGCTGTGTGCGGAGTCACGTCTGGGCGGGGATCGGTCTATTTGGCTATTCATCGTCAGGTTAAAGTCGCCTCCCATCATCAGTGTACCCACGGGTAAGTTCAATATTAGCACACCTATATCTGCTAGTGTCATGCGTTGAAGACCCGGTGGGGCATACACCGAGATAACGTTGAGGACTCTGCCCTCCCAGATGCCCGAGCAAGCTACATATCTACCCAGCGGGTCAGTCCACGTACTTTGTATCATATAGGGGCAGCCTTTTCGAAGGAGGATCCCCACCCCCCTAGACCCCGAGGTAAAGCCAGAGTGTGCAACCATACGATAACCCTTCCTATCCAGGGCCTTACAGGAGTTACCTATTAAATGTGTTTCTTGGAACAACACCATATCCAGCCCCTGACGGTGAATATATTGTAGCACTATTCCACGCTTGATTTTGTCCCCTAGCCCGTTGACATTCCATGTCATGAATCTAAGTCCCTGACCTCTTGCCATAAGACTCTAATAGCGGTTTAATGGAGTGGAAGGAGTATCTATGGTGAAGGAAACCCATAACGGCGACCTTCTGTGCTGCTCCTATTGTGGTACAACGCCCTATGGTGCTTTTAGACGTGATATCAATGACCTGAGTGTCAATACCTGCTGTGATGCACTGATACAAGATGCAATTTCGTACTGCTGCATTAAAACAATGAAAAACAACCCCCCAACAAAACAAACCCAAACCACCCAGGTCCGTAGTAACTCACCCCCCTCCCTGCATTACGGGACTAAAACCGCCCGCCACCCCCAACATGCAGAGCGCCTGTCGCCCACCCATAAACAATTCAAGGGAACGTGAGCTACCCCACTCCCACCACAGTAGCAGACAGTCAACAGGTTCCTCGTCCCCCGACCCGACCCCACCCCCAGCACTATTTATAACACTCGGCTCAACCTGGATAACTGACCATCTCCAAACGGTGTCCCAGCCCAGGGATCCATGTGTCAACGGTCTCCATATAGGAAACGACCACCACCAAGTTTAGACATGAGGAAAAAGCATACCACTAACAATTGAAAATAGGCATTCAAACGCTGAGTCAGGCTCCTAAGCAACGACAAATAATGACGCTTCGCCAGCAAGGGTAGTCTCTTCCCTCCTCCCGATCAGAATCGTACCCGTTGCTCTCACAATCAGAGGGTTAAACTTACGAGTCCACCACCAGAAGCGTTCTGGGGAACTCTCGGGGATCGAGAGTAACAACACAAAGTCTTACCAGCGTCCAAGATTAGTGCCCCCCTGTGTGTCCCTGGGAATCAGAGTCTGAGTGTGGAGGAGAGCGTCTCTGCTGACGCCAGTCCTCGGCCTCGTCAGCCGTCGAGAGTCCCTTCTTTACCTTCTTTTCCACCGTACGCCAGCCCTCCAGCCAGTCCCATGCTTCTTCCGGGCGAGTGAAGAACCATGATTTCCCGTTGGCTTCCACTCGCAGCTTGGCGGGGAACATCATTGCGTATTTAACTTCTTGATCTCGGAGAGCCCGTTTCACCTCCAGGAAGCTGCGTCTCTGTCTCTGTACTCGCAGTGTGAAATCGGGAAAGAACATGATTTTGCTGTTTTCGATGGTTAGCGGCGGGGCCACCCGTGCAGTTTGGAGAATGATATCTCGGTCTCGGAAATTGAACACGCGGGCAAGGAGTGGCCTAGGGGGCGCCCCCGGCCTGGGCCGACCTCCCGGCACCCGATGAGCTCTTTTGATCGAAAAACATTTGGAAAGTCCTCGGGGCTGAAGATGCTTGAGGACCAGGTCCTCGATAAAAAGGTCCGCTGCTTGCCCCTCTGCGCGTTCCGGAACACCTATAATACGAACGTTATTCCGGCGCGTTCTGCCTTCATAGTCATCCAGCTGTTGAGCCATTGCTTCGTGGGAGGCGCGCAGTTCAGTGACTTCTCGCTTGAGAAGGCTAGTGTCGTTGCTCAGTTCCTTGGTCGTGCTCTCCACTGTACCCACACGCTCAGCGATTTTTTTCATGTTTTCCCTGATCAGCCCCACATCGGTGGCCACTGTCGATCCTCGCTTCGAGGGACGTTTTAATGGCAGTGATCGCTTCGAGGAGATCCTTATTCGTGGGTTCCGCCGTGTCGTCTGGGGCCACCACCTCTCCCCGATCCCCATTCTGTTGTTTTTGCCAGGCGAATTTCTCCAGCTTGGTCTGTGCTGCTGATCTGTTGCTACGTCCGGACGCCATGGTCACCGCTCCGGTGGCACCACTCGGTTGCAGAGTGCGGCCGCTACTCCCCGCCGCCTGCAGTGGAATCCTCCACCCGGCCTGTCGGATTTCGCGGAGCGCACCCCAACCAGAGGAGTACTCCACGGGGAGTGTAATGTCAGATGAGCTCTAGTGGCGCCCCACCAAACTCACAGGCCAGCCAGAGGGGATCTGGGTGGGGTTTGGGCCTCCACCGTTGTCACGTCGTCTTCTCTGCTATATAGCTTGCTGCACCAGCCGCTAAGTTGGCCGAAGCGAGGCAAACGGGGTATCGCGGAGATCCGCAGCAGTGTCTGATCTCACTGGGACCTGGCGTGAGATACTCCTGTCGCGTTGGGGAGCACACTTGCTTCAGGTCGCCTGGGTCCCACCCGCAGCTTGTGCCTGGCCTCAGTCACGCAGTGGGGGGAAAGGATTATTGGGTCCCTGCACCGGGCCTCGTCGAGTCGCTGCTGGACCCCGCAGTGTATGCGCTGGGTACCCAACCAGCTTCTGGGTCGTTAGTGGGTCCCGTGCTGTCGTGGATGTGCCCCCTCGAGTACAATAGCAAAAGCCGCGCAGTGTGGAGCAAGGATTGCACAGCCTCTATACCGGGCCTCCTCGAGCCGCCGCGGGACCACGCAGCCGCCGCACTAGGTCCGCAATTGTTCTCGGGGCCGCTAGCGGGACTCTTGCAGTCGTGGCTGGGTCCGCCCAGACATAAGATCAGAGGCCACGGGGCCGTTTGCAGCGCTACTCACATGGACGGGCCGGGCCGGGCCGTCTTCTCCCCTGCGGGGTCGTTACAGCTCACACCCCGGCCCCGCCACACCTAGGGCCTTGGATAAATCCCCGCTGGCTCTCGCTGGGCCCGGGTGAAGTGCCGGCTATTGCATCCCGTCACTTGTGCCGGTCCCCGGGGTGAAAGGCCGCAGCCGCGGTCTCTCGTAGTTCTGCCCTCCAGCCGAGGTGCACCTCCTCCAGCGGGGACGCCGGCAAAGACGCGGTCCGTGGATCTCTTCACCGGTGCAGCCACCAACCAGGACCAAACTTGCCCACAATGTCGCTAGGTGCCACCGGGCATTGGAGAAGGCTGCAGGGTACAGATCAGGCCGGCAGGACTCTGGATTAGCCGGATAATGCGGGAGTGGCGCTCCGGAGCTAGGCTACCGAGCGGCCATTCCCGTCGGCAGTTAGCCACACCCCCAGGAACGTTATTTTTAGTGAGAGTGTAAGATAATTTGGAGGGGAGGCTTTTGTCCTTTCAGTGTTTCCTGTGCTGCCACTATAATGACTGCGGTGATCTTAGTTTGAGATCGAGTTACAGTAGGTGTCCTAAAGACTTGCATCACTATCTTTGCAGCCAAATCTCCTGAACAGTTCCCTTTAGCATAGATTCCTTCAATTTTATGGGCAATGCTGTGCCATGGACCAAGGGGGTATTTTGCTGCAGAATATCTACTTTCCCCAAAGTTGTTTACTTTTTATTGATTTCCTCTTTGAGTCTCTGAATCTGTTTAAGCTCCAATACAGTAAGTCTGCATTATAGCCTTGTTCACAGAGTGCTGAATGACACAAAAAGTGTGGAAACTGACGCAACAACCTTCTGAAGGACAAGTAGTAGGGCAAGTATTTCTGCTAGCTGTCCTGTAGTCCCCCAAAACCTAAGTGTGTGTACATAATGCTTTAAAGTCACCACCTTCAAACACACCCTGCACTGCAGCAAAAGCAGCAGAGTACTCCTGCTTAGTGTTCAGAGCCGACCATATAGAAATTATACTCATGTATGGGCAAAATATTTAGAGATTGCAGAATATTTTGTGTGTATGTCAAAAATTCCTGAGTGCGTAATGTGGGATCATATTTATATTTAAATTAGTAGCATTATAAAAGCGACCCACTGCACCAAAATAAAGGTGTAGAGCATGTGTATTAGGAATACTGGATTTTGTTGTTGCTTCCATTGTAGATATGAGAGAAACTATAATAATTTGTTTTCCCTGTATAGGAGAACGCTCCTTCTGAATGACTGTCTATAGTGCATTGAGAATTTTCTTGGTAGCAGTAATTTGTTCCCCAGCCGAGGAATACAAGTGTGAGCTGTATACTATGCAAGTTGTCTGTCCCTCATTGTAAACTATATATATGAAGCCTTAAGTGCTGGGAACAACCCTAATTACTAGGTTTGACTTGTTGTCCCGTGTCTGTAAATACTTGGGCCTGATCACGATGTTGGTCGGTCGGAAAGCCTCCGACCGACAGTCTGATTCTCCTAGACCGTTGGTCGGAAACATTTCTGACCAACCTATTACGATGCTCGTGGTCGGAAGGGGAACTGTTCGGTCATTCCGAATCGGTTCCGACCGGCATTCGGAGAATCTGAGTCGGTCGGAGCCGATTCGTACAGTTCAATGGACAGCATTTCTGACCGACCGATTACGATGTCGGATTCCAACAGCCTTTCCGACACGAAAAGGCTGTCGGAAACTGACTTTGGGGGCTCCTAGCTGGCCCCCCTTCATCCTGAATCTTCCTGTTTGGGGTCGAGGCGGTGCTCAAGGGACCCCCCTATAAAACCATGCACAGTCTCCTATTGAAGAAAGGTGTGGTTGCGGAAAACCTTGCACCCTGGGGTGGGCACCCTTTGGTGCCTGCCACACTGTGCATGGTTGGAAAGGAGGGTCCCTTGGGTACCCCCACTGCCCCCAACCGGAGGCCTCTGGGTGAAGGGGGGTCTGCTACGGGCCCCCAAAGTCATATTCCGACAGTTGATCCGTTTCAGACAGACCGATTCGGAAAGGCTGTCCGAATCCGACATCGTAATCGCTCAGTCGGAAACGCGGCCCGTAGAGACGTACGAGTTGGCTCCGACCGACTCGGTGTCTCCGAATGCTGTTTGGACGTGAGTCGGAACCAAGTCGGACAGTCCAAACGGTTTCCAACCATCGTAATCGGTCGGTCGGAAATGTTTCCGAGTTGGTCGGAAACAAGGCTTCCGAATCAGATTCGGACAAACCGAATTCCGTTCGGAGCCTTTCCGACTGATTCTCAGTTTCTTCCACGCTATCCGTGGCCCTTTGGAAGACCAGATAAAGCTACTGATCTGGCTTTGCATCTTTGCGAACCATTCCTTCTTAAAAGGTAGGGGAATTGAATCAAAAAGAAAGGTAAACTTGGGGAGGACTATCATCTTCACCAAGTTAACTCGTCCAAATAAGGTGAGCGGGAGTTATGACCAGTTCTTCAATAAAGCTCCCGCTTCTTTCCTTACTTTTTTGAAGTTTTCCTTGGTTAGCTTGGTGATATCGTGAGGGATCTTAACCCCCAAGTATCTCATTTCCCCTTTACTAGTCTCATCCCCTACCTCTGTGTTCCAGGCCATTATCTCTGTCTTCTCTTCATTAATGTCATAGCCTGAGATCTTCCCAAAGTCTGCCGTTAATGTCATGACACAACTCTGAGTTTTCTGTAGGTGGGTTGTATAGATTAGAAGGTCATCTGCATATAAGCATAATTTCTTTCCCCAACCATTGTATTGAAATGGTAAGATATCTGGGTTGCTCCTGATTCTTCTGGCTAGCGGTTCGATAAATTAAACAGTAATGGTGACAAGGGGCAGCCTTGCCTTGTGCCCCTGGTGATTCGAACAGTGTTTGTCAGGGAGCCATTAACCAGCACCCTAGCTTCTGGTGTGGCGTAAAT
This sequence comes from Calotriton arnoldi, assembly GCA_963921515.1. Taxonomy (NCBI): domain Eukaryota; kingdom Metazoa; phylum Chordata; class Amphibia; order Caudata; family Salamandridae; genus Calotriton; species Calotriton arnoldi. Next base: position 402,853 of record CAWUFW010002807.1, read on the forward strand.
TCCTGCCAGGGCTCTGCAAAACTTTGTCCCGAGATTTAGAGACTTCACCGCAGCTTGTAAATAGACCCAGTTAACCCGGTCGAAAGCCTTAGTAGCGTCTAATGCCACTACCGCAAGTGGGAGCTCATAGGCAGTGGCCAAGTCTATAGAGCCAATCAGCGTGTAAATCAGCTCTTTCAGAGATCTTCCTCGAATGAACCCCTTTTGATCTTCATGTACAAGCTTAGACATAACCCCATTGAGTCTACCTGCCATAATTTTCGCAAAGATCTTATAATCGCAATTTAAAGGGGTATTGGCCTGAACGAATCACAATATTTGGAGCACTTCCTTGGTTTCAGAATTAATGTGATGATGGCATCTTTCCATGTTTCAGGCATTTCAGCTCCTGTCGAAAACAGTTCATTGAAAATTTCAACTAGGATATGTTGTTATGTCCCGTATAGAGGCCCTAATGTAGACCCGTTCATACATGCCCTAAAATGGACGTATTCGTATTTGCCCTAATACGGTCATATTCGTACTTGCCCTATTATGGCCAAAGCCGCATATGCCCTATTACGGTCATAACTGTACATGTCCTATTATAGTCATGATTCCTTATATAGGCATGATCTTTCACCTACATTGGTCCCTGCTAGTACACAACGAGCTCTGAGGGCTGAACGTTATCTCGCCTGTGGTTTTGAATACAGCAGGGTTTTTCCCAAACACAGCCCCACACTGTACTCATCAATTATGCATGACTCACTAGGAATACACCACCTGCATAATATGTATGTACAAAGTTCACCCCTGACGTCTTCCTCAAGTCTAACAAGGTCCAATACAAACCATATGAAGCAACTAGAATCTTCAGGGTATAAATACACCACATCTTACCCCGGTAAGACAGAGGGAACCGAGACTTCCATGCTGACACACTGACCACAGACGCTGAGGCTCCTGCATGCAGTCGCTCCAGCTGACAGGGTCTAACACAGCCCTTGCGGGGTGTCCGACTCGAGACCAGGACGGGGTCCCACACTCTCTCTATTCAGGTATGGGGGTTCGACTAAATCCTAGAAGGATTCTTGGCTCTTAGGCTTTTAGTCAAAAAGAAATACCCTTTGGGCAACCTAGTTAGCCAAAACACATACAATCGTACACTTAATCAAATCACCAGAACATAACACCACCACCATCAAAGGCCAAGTGCTGAAAAAATACAAGTATTTTATTAAGTATTTAAGACATATAAAAAAGGTTAAAAACACTGTGTGGCAAAATATTGCCCGCAAAATTTAAAAACCAAACAAATTAATACAGTACTGGGGAGAACCTGCAAGAAAAATTGTTTCTAATCATCTAAACAGGCCAATACATCAGACAAAATTCATTATTATGACATTTGATTTTCGTACAATGAATATAACAACAATAACAAATGTCTTTCACAGTCTACAGTATGCCTGTTAACAAGAAGAGTCGGCGCGTTTCGGTGGGTATTACTGCTTAAACACCCTCTTCTTCAGGACAGAGGACGATATCTCCCAGAGCACAATATGAATCTGTACATAATCACATAAACAAAGACATAAAAAAGAATAAAAACCAATTTTAAAAAAACAGTTAACCATTGATAGGCGTATATTAAAACAGTGTTTATATCCTGGCGATACACCAAACATTACTTTCAACCAGACCCCATACACAAATTCTAAGAGATCGGGGACATAACCCTCCTTCCATCCAATGATGCATACCAATCGCACCCCGTAGGTCTTAGAACAACCCTTCCCTTAACAATCATGCATCCACGAGTACCTGTTCTGAATCCAAGGTATCTGTACAGTATCAACTGCAGGTATCCTTTTGCAGTCACGTATAGAGGGGTTAATAAACCTCACTCTCAATTCGTCACTCCTATTGTATTGGTGGAGTTTTCTGTAAAGTAAACCAAAATAACCTTTTGTTTAAACACTCGACAGTCACTCCCAACCGAGCTACTTTCAATTTTAAAAAACACTTGGAAAAACATTACCTCCAAAACTTGTGTTTCTTACTAAATGATGGAAGGAGATAGGGCTGATAAATGCCTCTGTAAGAAGATACATTGAAAGAAAAATTTATTTTATTATAAAAGCTTATTACTCGTGTAAACAGCAAAAAGCTGTTATTACTAATCTATCATTCTATTTACCTTTCCGGTGAATTCAAGGACTTAATTGTCAGACCCCTTCCTGTCTTCTTTAGTGTGGGGTTTCAAACTGTTGTATATTTCTCTCAAATATTAATTTTCCGTCCTAACAGATCGCAATAGGTCTGAAACATAAAATACAATTTTGAGACATTATCATAAAGGTGTTACCTATATTTCCCTCACTAAGGCATCCTCTCTACTCATTTAGTGACTTTTTAAACAAAAATTTTATCTGTAGTACTGCGGTATCTTTCCTAAAATGTTGCCTATACTGCCCATTTCGAGAATAATTCGCAAAAATGTTGACTACCAATCTATTATTGTATTCTTTATTGCCGCCTAAAGCTTACTCGATGGAAACCCCCGCATTGTGACCAAAATCCATTTATGGCTCAATCTCCTTGCAGCTACACGGTTCACACCACCCAAAATAACAGTTAAAGTGGGTGTCAGTATGCAACGCTAAAATTCTAAAACCCTTTGCTATTCCCTAAATAACATTACTCGGTCTCTCACGATACAAGAGTAGCATAACGAGCTGAGAGCCGGGTAAACCCTTACCCTTACCTTCCTCACACTTGAAAATCACAAACGGGGTAGACAACGCCTCCGTAAATGGGAATCTTTTTACACCCTCATTGTGGTAGATTGAAATATCCTGCATATGAGCGTGTAACCCGTTATGTCACTTCCGCCCAAATAACCATCCAAACTAACAGTTAAAGCGGGTGTCAGTATGAAACGCTAAACTCTTCCCTAAATAACATTACTTGGTCTCTCAAACTACAAGAGCAGCATAACAAGCTGGGAGTCGCATAAACCCTTTCCCTTACCTTCTTCACACTTGGAAATCACATACGGGGTAGAGAATGCCTCCGTAGACGGGAATCTTTTTTCACCCTCATTGCGGTAGATTTAAATATCCCGCATATGAGCGTGTGACCCGTTACATCACTTCCGCTTAGCCAAATGGTACGTCTAATCTTAAACGCTTCAAAAGTGTCGGCCATCTTAGCCTACCGTGTTATTTATAATCGTATAGGGCTCTAAATACAAAAACTCATATTTTCAAGGTTGCTTCTGTAAAGTTATGTGTGGGTAATCAAATACTATTAATGACCCATCAGGTTTTATGGTCAACTTATACGTAAACGGCCAAATATCTATTTATTTAATTTATTGAACAGTCAACCATTTGTGTATTTAAACGAACTCAGAGAGGGTATTATACTGCTTCCCAGTTTTCTATAGTTTTTTGAATATATATTGACATAAAGACCGCACTGTCTTTCTTGGTGAAAATGACCCACACAGACGTGGCGGCCATCTTAGCCTATCATCATTATAGAATCAAAAAACACTTAATCAACATTCCACCATAGATTTAATTGGTCATTATTTACTATTAGGGAATGGATCTCTCGATATTAAAGTCCCTTCCTCTTTATTATCGCTAATGGTTATCTCACTATTGAAGTCCCTTCCTTTTTATTATCACTCATGTTATCAACAAATCCCATCTACTGTCTATTTATAACCTGAAGGTGACACATGATCAGAAGCTACCGCCCTATTTTTACATTGCCCCGATTAGGCGTTCCCATTCTTCTTTCGAATTTAGGCTATTTCGCACAGTATTGAATCGCGAAATATACCATTGCTCTCTGGCTTTGCGTTTTAGCTCCATGTTGCCCCCTCGTTTATCCATGAAGATCTTCTCTAGGATAAACCACCTAACATCTGAATCACTATGTCCCATTTCATTAAAATGGGCTACCAGGGGGGCATTCAATTTGTTCGTCCTGATAGCAGAACGATGTACCTGAAGCCTAGTGCGTAGGTCCCTGCTAGTTTCTCCCACGTAGCCTTTGCCACATGGGCAACATAGGAAATACACTCTATTTTTGCTCCTGCAGTTAAGTGTTCTTAATTCAACATTGCAACCATTGTGATCTAGACTCTTCGTTTCAATGCATAGGGCGCAGACATTACATGTACCGCACCTAACATTACCAAAGGCTGGTCTTCCATCTAGTGTACTCTGTGTGTTGTGAACACCCTCTCTGTATGTATACACCAATTCATTTTTTAATTCCTGATTCTTTTAAAGGCAAAAATGGGTCTCTCTAATTTATGATCTTCTTCATCATTAACAATATGCCAATTGCTATTTGTGACATTTTTTATCCTGTTGCTAATATGAGAGAAGTTGCTTACGAAAACCACCTTATCCATTTCCTTCTTTCTTTGTCCTGTTTTATTTAACATTACTTCTCTGTCATAGAACCTGGCTCGCTTACATGAATGCGAAATTAGTTTTTTGGGGTAACCCCTATCCATAAATTTCTTTTTCAGGGCATCTGCGTGTTTATAAAAATCCTTTATGTCAGAACAATTTCTCCGTAAACGGAGAAACTGACTAAAAGGGATATTATCTCTCTGGGACTTCGGATGAAAGCTCGAATAGTAAAGCAAGGTGTTCTTCTCCATGGGTTTGGTATATAGTTCCACCTCCAATGCACCATCCCTTTCTTTAATAGAAATATCTAAGAAATCCACTTTTGACCTGCTGAATTGTGAAGTGAATTTCAGGTTAGGGTCCCCCATGTTCAGCCATAACAAAAATTCTTCTAACTGCTCTATATCGCCTTCCCAAATAAAAACAATGTCATCAATGTAGCAGTACCAGCCCGCTACATTTTCATAGAATGGTGCGAGTTCGTTATATATATGTTTGCTCTCGAACTCCCCTACGTAAAGGCAGGCTAAACTTGGAGCACAGGTGGCCCCCATGATGGTCCCCTTCTTTTGTTTGAATAATTGGTCTTTAAACAAAAAAATATTATTCATCAAGACCATCCTAACACATTCTATTATGAAGTCCTTATTTACTCCTTCTAGATCTACATCATTAAGGGTCCTGCGGACTACGTCCACTGTAGCTTCTTGGGGGATATTTGTATAGAGAGACTCAATGTCCAGGGTGACCAGACACTAAGGGCCCGATTCTGATGCGGGTTGGAAAAGCTTCCCGACCGAGGGCCTGATTCTGATGCGGTTAGGAAGGCCTCCTAACGGCATTTGGTCCTTCCAAATCGGATCGGGTACGTGTCTTCCCGACCGAGGGCCCAATTCTGATGCGGTTAGGAACAAATGTTCCCATTGAAGTCAATGGGAGTTCAACCAAATCGTATCTGGAAGCATCCGGATGCATCCTACTCCGCCGGTCGGACTTTCCCGATCCGAGTGTGTCGGACACCATTTCCCAACCGATTCGGTCGGGAAGCTTTTCCAACCCGCATCAGAATCGGCCCCTGAGTCTCTCCATTAAACAACTTGCCCTCTAAGATCGAAATGATATGTGAGGAATCCCTGACGTACGATCTAAGACCACTCACAAGTGGGCGTAAAAATTGATCTACATATTTACTTAGCGGTTCCATCAGTGAGTTAATACTACTCACTATTGGTCTCATCGGTGGATTTTCGCTGTTCTTGTGTACCTTCGGTAGGCCATACAAGGCCGGAATTCTAGGTTCTGTGTTATTTAAAAATTTGAATTCTTCCTCACATATCCAATCATTTTCTTTTGCTTCAGTGAGCAATTTCAAGCAATCCTTTGCTAGAGTGGCGAGTTTATTTTTTTGAATGGGTTCCTAGTGCTCTACTACATTAAGCATTTCCTGCATCCTGTCCTCATAATCAATTGTGTTAAAAACCACTACTCCTCCACCCTTGTCAGCAGGTTTAATAGTCAAATTTAGGTCATCTTTAAGTGACTTCATAGCTGCCCTCTCTTCCTTACTCATATTTTGTGTGAAAGACCCAGGATTTTCAGGCAGAATCTTGTGGATGCCACTTTCTACAGCTTTTTCAAAGACCTCAAGATTCTTCCCTACCATGGCCAATGATGGAGTGAATGTAGACTTCGGCTTTAAACCTGACTTATTATTGTTCTCTTTACTAGGCCGCCCTTCAAAAAACCTTTTTAATCTCATCTTTCTGAAGAAGGATCGCAGATCCTTCTCCAGTTGATATTTGTTAATACCAGTCGAGGGGATAAAGCTAAAACCTCTTCCTAAAACCCTAATTTCTGTGCTGGTGAGTTCCCTACTGGACAGGTTGATTACTGGTGCTCGGTGTGACGCCAGTAACGTTGATTCCTTGTCCGCAGGTATTCCTGTTGAGGAGGAGGAGGACCCCGAGTTTGTTGACCCCTCCCCTGGTTCCCATTGTACCTCTGTCCTCGTCTTGGTCTTTGTTCTAAAAAAAACAAAACATATTCATTTGGGTTTCCTCTATTCGTATTGTCCTCTCGAGGGGTGTTCTCGTCTTCGCTGCTAGACCCCGAGGTGTCTGAGAAAGTAATCTGTTTCCTTCCTCCTCTCCTATACACTGGTCTGCTGGAAGGTCTTTCCCAGCTTTGGTCATTTCTTTGTTGGAAATAATTCTCCCTCATATATGGATAAGTAGACTCAGTGCTAAATCTACCAACATCTTTTTTGAGTTTATTAGTCTTCTTATTAATAAGATAATCCCTATACCCCTCTACGTCCCTATTTATCTCTTCAAGTTTTCTTTTGGCATCCTCCAGGGAAGTGTTGTTCATAAGTTCTGCCTCCAATTTATCTATAGATAGAATCAATAAAGGGTTCTGGCCTTTATTGATTCTATCAGTAAGGCTGGAATTCATTTATTGATTAAATCAGTAAGGCTGGACCAAACACTATTCAATATAACAACACAATTGCCAGTACTGATACTTTTTTCATTTCACTCATACCCACCACACATGACAAGCAACGTGGGTTGGAAAACAAATTAAATGTTTTTATTTTCTTTTAAATCCTTTTTGGTTTTTAGAAAAGAAGAATTTTTTAATAAAAAATAATTCATGTTATTATTATCATGGATATTTACAACATTACTTAGGACCACAAAACATTAACAAACATCTATACAATTATTAACTTATACAAAAATACTGTACATTCATAAAGCAATTTTTAAGTGAAAAAAGCTCAAATTCCATCCAACATTCAAGAAAAGAAAGAAAGAAAAAGAAAAACACCCTAGGAAGTGTTGAAAAGAGCGTGGATACACCACTTAGTTTTGGTGCAACTATCTGCCCAAGGGGAAAAAGATTGGCTAAACAGTATTGTATTCAGGTCGAGGAGAAAAATAAATTTCCTTAATTTATCAAATTACAATAGCGACCCGATATTGCAATTTAACAAAAACACTTGTCTGGACACAACCAGATGGTCTACACATTTCAAACCCAGACTTTTGTTTATGGGTTATCCTCAGGACCTGGAATGTGAGCAAAAGCTAAAAAAGAAAAAGAAAAACGGGGGTTGTGTTACCAAACATACTACTCAATTCATGCACACTCAAACTTTTTACCACTCTCGTCTGAAAGCCAAACTATTACCTCTGTCGAATCACCGACTTGAAACCAATTGCTACTTTTTCAATTTCCGCTGTATATCAATAAATCTGTAATCAGAACCGAAGCAGAACAAAAGAAGAGACATATTAACTATTTGTCTGGATTTCCACATAAAAGCACCTTGAAAGTAAATTGGTTACAACTTACTTTGTGATCGAAATTCCATACACGATACTTTTATAAGAAGAAGAAGAAGGGAACTACCCTTCTGGGCTCAGACGATCTGCCTAATGGGCAAGAATGAAATACAATTTGTAAACAATGCAACCTTAAAAGCTGTGTGAAGAACTCTAGTACAGTCGCATTTTACTAGACATACCTTTCAATGCATTTTAAATCTCGTCACCCGTTCATGTAGCGAGACAAACCTCTTAATCTGCAACAATAAAAATGAATGAAAGAGAAGGGCCAATAACCGTAAATGCTGCTTGCATTCGCATGATGTTGTCAAATCTTTTAATGCGTCTAAATTATCCGGCTTTACCTTTCGTCTCCTTCGTTTCCGCCGTGTCTTGATCGTCTGTTCGTTTCAATGGCCCGTAAGTAAAACGAAACTTTGCGCGCTTTTTGATGACGCTACGTCTGTCGTAATATCACGTGATTCGTCATTTTTAAAAAAAAGGGGAGATAGAAAAAATCGAGTAATTCACTGAAAGTGAAAAAAGCATCATAATTAATTATTTGAGTTTTAACTATGTTTTTTGTAAACTCCAAATTAAACATTAATAGTTGTACATGTGTCGAAGTGACATAACCGCGACTTATGTATCTCCGTGTTTGAACGCGTATTAAAGGCTGAATTGAATTGCAAAATTACACTAAGTGGCCAAGGGAAGGAACGGTACATTTGACCCAATTCTTTTATACAAAGACGAAAGTCCGCTATTAATGATTTAAATTTAAATTTAGCGAAGGCTTGCATCCTGGGAATTGTAGTTTTCTTTTGAAGGCAGTGTCCTGACTGCATCCTTGTGTCCATATTAAAAGATGCAAGGCTGTTACTTTAAATGTACAGCATGCGACATGTCGAAAAATACATGTCTTTATGAAAAATGAATTGCAGAAAGTGGTATTTGAAAGGGCGTCAACCAGCTATGTTTGACAAGATTGTTGCTATTACCATACCAAAAATTTTTTAACTCAAAAGGCGATCTCTGTGTCAAATTACAAAATGGTTATCGTATGGTCTCGGCAGGTTATAAATTTCTGAAAGTTCATTAAGGCCATCAACAGCAGTATTGAATTTCACTATTAACATGGCTTCTCTTTGTAGCAAAATCCTTTCCATGTCTCCACCTCAAGGGTTGTTCTCAATTTTGGATAAAACCATCCATTTCAATTCAGTCACATTATGATCTTTTGTCAACCAATGTGTCAGGTATCTTGCTCAGCAGCGCCTACCGAGCAAGTAACAGAACTACTGGGCTCACAGAACTACAACTCCCATGATCCCGTGGGGGACTGGGTATTTAGACGTGCACGTCGCGCAGGACGCTGCGCGTAATTCTGTTCGTTCTGATGTGATTCTCTTTCGGACGGGAGAGGATCTTAGGAAGTAAGCGCCAATGTGGGTTCCTGTGTCAGAGTACCCTAGCGCGGAGAATTGCCACTTTGATGAGCAGCGTCTGCCAATAGTGAGTACTCCGTAGGAATTCGGAGGGAGCTGGGATTCCGGCTTCCTGCCTTTGATTCAGGTCTCGTTGCAATGAAACTGTGACCCTCGTAGCGGAATACAGCGGTGAGCTTCCCGCGTATTACCGTCCCTGGGAAACTGACTATAACGGATACAGCGATGATGCACCCAGCGGAATACAGCGGTGAGTAACCGCGTATTACCGTCTTGGGGAAGTCTTTGTTAGGATTCAGTGATTGTTCCCCCCAGCGGAATACAGCGGTGAGTAAACCGCGTATTACCGTCCTTGGGGAAGTCTTCATTAGGATTCGGTGATTGTTCACCCAGCGGAATACAGCGGAGTAATTACCGCGTATTGCCGTTGGGCTGGGATAGGCTCCTCTTATTTAGCCTTTGGAGAACAGCGGAATACAGCGGTGAGTTAACCGTGTATTGCCGTTTGTATATCTTTATTTTCCTTATATTTTGGGAAGTGACAAGACTTGGTTTGGGGACTCGTACCTTATACGGAGGCCTTGCTGATTGGTGAAGTTATCCCATTGGGCTCCAGCTACCCCAAGGAATAGGGGGCCTGAAATCCTTCTTCAGTCTGCCTTTGCAACACTGGTGCTTATACTAGAGGGGAAGGCGTTATCTATCATTGAAGTTCAAGAGGACTCTTTAATCGTGGGTGCAGAGCAACCTGGGGGTAGGTAATAGATCATGAGTGGGTTCGTTCCAATTGTGAGTAGTGCTCGTTGGCAGACATTAATGAGTGTGAGCATTTGTTGTTTCAGGTCCAGGATTGGTTGGTGCACTGTTTGATATTCCCCCGGCTTGTATCCACTTCAGTATTCGCTCAGGTACTTACGTGTTATCCTTTAGTGAGACATACATGAGAGTAGGTATCATAACTCTGTTTATATATTTATGTTTGTTGTTTCAGGTTCCTTTCCACTGCTGTCCCTTCCCTCTCCTTTTCCCTCGCCTGATCACTCGAATACCTTGTACGTATTGCTTTCAGGGTATTGGTGCTATCAGGAGGTGGACCTTTGTCTGCTTCGACTGGATCCTGCGGAGCTGGGTCTGACACAATGGTTGACCAAAGGCGCATTAGCTACCTTTTTACAAATCCTAGACATGTGTTGTGTGATCCGTTGGCGAGCCTCTTGATTGGTTTTACCAATATACAACTTGGGGCACGGACAAACAATACCGTATACCACATTTTTAGTTTTGCAGTTTGTAAACACATCATGTTTCCACTTGATATCACCAAAACTGAATAGGGCACCCTCAATTGTTAGTGAACAACAGACACAAGTGCCACATTTATGATGGCCTGTGATCGGAGGCATATTGAAATGTGTCCTCAATGTAGTGTCTAATGATGGTTTCTGTATGCCTGCTCATATGATTGAATTACCTACACTCCTATCCTTTTTTAGGGCGAACAAAGGTTTGCTCCAAGAGGTATGAACTTTTTGTATAAGGTGCCAATTTTGGTTGATCACTTTTTTTATGAAGTTTGTGCGTGAACAGAAGGTTGTTACGCAGACCATCCGGTCCGTAGGCTCTTTTTTCTTTCTTTGTAACAATACTTCTCTGGGTGTCCACCATGCTCGTTTCATTGCTTGCTTAACTAGCTTTTTAGGATACCCTCGTGATTTTAATTTCTCCAAAAGGTTGTTGGCATGAAACATATATTCTTCCTTTGATGAACAGTTGCGTTTAATCCTTAAAAACTGTCCCACTGGGAGATTGTCCCGCAAACTGCGGGGATGATGGCTGTTGTAATCAAGGGCTTTATTCCTGTCAGTTGGTTTTGTATGTAACGTAGTTATCAAGGTACCATGTGAACTGTAAACTTCCACGTCTAGAAATGTTATGGTGTTGGAATTCGAATTTAGACTGAATTGGATGTCTGGTGTGCGTTGGTTCAACCACATATGAAATGACGTAAGCTCTGAAATGGTCCCATCCCAAATTAGAAAAATGTCATCAATGTATCGGACATATGTCAGTATCTGTGTCCGAAAAATGTTATTGTTGTAAATGAAACAGTCTTCGTATTGGGCCATGAACAGAACCGCCAATTCCGGCGCAAAGGGACAGCCCATGGCGGTCCCCTTGGTCTGAATATAGTAGTCTTGTTCAAATTTGAAGTAATTCTTTTTGAGAGCAAACCTAGCCAGTTGCATGATAAAATCACTTGGGACCCTAACTGGTCTTGTTCTTTTCTCCAAGAAAATTTCTATTGCATGAAGTCCTTCTTCTTGTGGTATCTGGGTATATAAAGACACCACATCTAATGTGACAAGAAGTTGATTTTCTGATGAAAAAGTCACATTTTGAATTCTGTTTAGAAAGTCTGTTGTATCCTGTAGATATGATGGTACATCTGCCAGGAATGGTTTTAAAAAATAATCAACATATTTTGATATCGGCTCCAATACAGATCCACATCCGGACACTATTGGGCGTCCTGGAGGGTTGGTTTCGTTTTTATGAATTTTAGGTAAAACGTATAAAAGTGGGACCCTTGGAAATTTTTTATTTAGAAACCCAAATTCTTTTTTTACCAATGATCCCTTGATGTAATGCATCCTCTAGAATTGACTTAAGTTCTCCTTGGATGTCCATAGTTGGATCTTGAGTAATCTTCCGATAACATTGTTGGTCCTGCAATTGTCTAAGAACTTCCGTGCGATAACTTGTAGTATTCATAACTACTATTGAGCCGCCCTTATCCGCAGGCTTTATTATTATTGAATTGTCCAATTTTAATGTTGTTATAGCTTCCTTTTCAGCTTTGGTAATGTTATATTTTACAAAGTCCTTTTTGTTTTCTATTTGTGTAATTGCTGATAATATTGTTCGTTCAAAAGTTATTATCTCCTTTGGAACTTTGTTCGCGGGTGGGCAGAACGTAGATTTTTCACGGAATTCAGTCGCTTCTGTGTTGGCAGGGCAGACATTCCCCAAAAAGAAGGATTTAAGACATATTTTTCTGCAAAACTCAATAATTTCCATTTTTATTTTTACCAAATCGGTAGTTCTTGCTGGAACATACGAAAGGCCCTTCCTCAGAATAGATTGTTCGGAGTCTGAGAGTACACGATTTAATAGATTGAAAATTGACGAGGGCACAAAAGTTTACAAACTGCAAAACTAAAAATGTGGTATACGGTATTGTTTGTCCATGCCCCAAGTTGTATATTGGTAAAACCAATCAAGAGGCTCACCAACGGATCACACAACACATGTCTAGGATTCATAAAAAGGTAGCTAATGCGCCTTTGGTCAACCATTGGTTGACAAAAGATCATAATGTGACTGAATTGAAATGGATGGTTTTATCCAAAATTGAGAACAACCCTAGAGGTGGAGACATGGAAAGGATTTTGATACAAAGAGAAGCCATGTTAATAGTGAAATTCAATACTGCTGTTGATGGCCTTAATGAACTTTCAGAAATGTATAACCTGCCGAGACCATAAGATAACCATTTTGTAATTTGACACAGAGATCGCCTTTTGAGTTAAAACATTTTTGGTATGGTAATAGCAACAATCTTGTCAGACATAGCTGGTTGACGCCCTTTCAAATACCACTTTCTGCAATTCATTTTTCATAAAGACATGTATTTTTCGACATGTCGCATGCTGTACATTTAAAGTAACCGCCTTGCATCTTTTAATATGGACACAAGGATGCAGTCAGGACACTGCCTTCAAAAGAAAACTACAATTCCCAGGATGCAAGCCTTCGCTAAATTTAAATTTAAATCATTAATAGCGGACTTTCGTCTTTGAATAAAAGAATTGGGTCAAATGTACCGTTCCTTCCCTTGGCCACTTAGTGTAATTTCGCAATTCAATTCAGCCTTTAATACGTGTTCAAAAACGGAGATACATAAGTCGCGGTTATGTCACTTCGACACATGTACAACTATTAATGTTTAATTTGGAGTTTACAAAAAACATAGTTAAACTCAAATAATTAATTATGATGCCTTTTTCACTTTCAGTGAATTACGCGATTTTTTCTATCTCCCCCTTTTTTTTTTAAATGACGAATCATGCGATATTACGACAGACGTAGCGTCATCAAAAAGTGCGCAAAGTTTCGTTTTACTTACGGGCCATTGAAACGAACAGACGATCAAGACACGGCGGAAACAAAGGAGACGAAAGGTAAAGCCGGATAATTTAGACACATTAAAAGATTTGACAACATCATGCGAATGCAAGCAGCATTTACGGTTATTGGCCCTTCTCTTTCATTCATTTTTATTGTTGCAGATTAAGAGGTTTGTCTCGCTACATGAACGGGTGACGAGATTTAAAATGCATTGAAAGGTATGTCTAGTAAAATGCGACGGTACTAGAGTTCTTCACACAGCTTTTAAGGTTGCATTGTTTACAAATTGTATTTCATTCTTGCCCATTAGGCAGATCGTCTGAGCCCAGAAGGGTAGTTCCCTTCTTCTTCTTCTTATAAAAGTATCGTGTATGGAATTTCGATCACAAAGTAAGTTGTAACCAATTTACTTTCAAGGTGCTTTTATGTGGAAATCCAGACAAATAGTTAATATGTCTCTTCTTTTGCTCTGCTTCGGTTCTGATTACAGATTTATTGATATACAGCGGAAATTGAAAAAGTAGCAATTGGTTTCAAGTCGGTGATTCGACAGAGGTAATAGTTTGGCTTTCAGACGAGAGTGGTAAAAAGTTTGAGTGTGCATGAATTGAGTAGTATGTTTGGTAACACAACCCCCGTTTTTCTTTTTCTTTTTTAGCTTTTGCTCACATTCCAGGTCCTGAGGATAACCCATAAACAAAAGTCTGGGTTTGAAACGTGTAGACCATCTGGTTGTGTCCAGACAAGTGTTTTTGTTAAAGTGCAATATCGGGTCGCTATTGTAATTTGATAAATTAAGGAAATTTATTTTTCTCCTCGACCTGAATACAATACTGTTTGGCCAATCTTTTTCCCCTTGGGCAGATAGTTGCACCAAAACTAAGTGGTGTATCCACGCTCTTTTCAACACTTCCCTAGGGTGTTTTTCTTTTTCTTTCTTTCTTTTCTTGAATGTTGGATGGAATTTGAGCTTTTTTTCACTTTAAAAATTGCTTTATGAATGTACAGTATTTTTGTATAAGTTAATAATCGTATAGATGTTTGTTAATGTTTTGTGGTCCTAAGTAATGTTGTAAATATCCATGATGATAATAATAACATGAATTATTTTTTATAAAAAAATTCTTCTTTTCTAAAAACCAAAAAGGATTTAAAATAAAATAAAAACATTTAATTTGTTTTCCAACCCACGTTGCTTGTCATGTGTGGTGGGTATGAGTCCAATTTATCTATAGCCTCCTTTTCAATAACAATCAATTCATGCGCTGTCTCAATAATGAGGAGCATCCAATTCCGACTACACCTATTGGAAATTTGGGTCCACACCTCTAAAAAAAATGTATTTTCAATAAAAAGACCCGGTTCATTGCGAACCTGTAGTCCGATAGGGATTGTTCCGGACTTCACATACTCAATTAAGAAGTCTGCGTGGGCTTCTGTTCTAATCAACTTTTTTTTAACATTGACTAATTTGCCCCAAGTTTCTCCTCTTCCAGTTATTACTGTAATCTTGTTACCAGTTTTGGCATTAATGATTTTATTAAATTGATCATCACTAAAACCAAAGATTTTAAATTGATCCATTGGCCTTAAGCTCAAAAATTGTACCAAACTCCGACACCGGAGACTCTCCAGCCAGCTGGCTGTGCCAATATATCTCACAAAGAATGAGAGGGGCCCCTTTACCACCAAAGGAGTAGGGCACCTAATAGACTTCAGTCAAAAGGAAATCCCTTTTGGGCAACCTAGTTACCCAAAACACATACAATCGTACACTTAATTAAATCACCAGAACATAACACCACCACCATCAAAGGCCAAGTGCTGAAAAAATACAAGTATTTTATTAAGTATTTAAGACATATAAAAAGGTTAAAAACACTGTGTGGCAAAATATTGCCCGCAAAATTTAAAAACCAAACAAATTAATACAGTACTGGGGAGAACCTGCAAGAAAAATTGTTTCTAATCATCTAAACAGGCCAATACATCAGACAAAATTCATTATTATGACATTTGATTTTCGTACAGTGAATATAACAACAATAACAACTGTCTTTCACAGTCTACAGTATGCCTGTTAACAAGAAGAGTCGGCGCGTTTCGGTGGGTATTACTGCTTAAACACCACCTTCTTCAGGACAGAGGACGATATCTCCCAGAGCACAATATGAATCTGTACATAATCACATAAACAAAGACATAAAAAAGAATAAAAACCAATTTTAAAAAAACAGTTAACCATTGATAGGCGTATATTAAAACAGTGTTTATATCC
The DNA here is from genome assembly GCA_963921515.1 of Calotriton arnoldi. Taxonomy (NCBI): domain Eukaryota; kingdom Metazoa; phylum Chordata; class Amphibia; order Caudata; family Salamandridae; genus Calotriton; species Calotriton arnoldi. The sequence continues at coordinate 418,520 of CAWUFW010002807.1, forward strand.
TGGTGATACACCAAACATTACTTTCAACCAGACCCCATACACAAATTCTAAGAGATCGGGGACATAACCCTCCTTCCATCCAATGATGCATACCAATCGCACCCCGTAGGTCTTAGAACAACCCTTCCCTTAACAATCATGCATCCACGAGTACCTGTTCTGAATCCAAGGTATCTGTACAGTATCAACTGCAGGTATCCTTTTGCAGTCACGTATAGAGGGGTTAATAAACCTCACTCTCAATTCGTCACCCCTGTTGGATTGGTGTAGTTTTCTGTAAAGTAAACCAAAATAACCTTTTGTTTAAACACTCGACAGTCACTCCCAACCGAGCTACTTTCAATTTTAAAAAACACTTGGAGAAACATTACCTCCAAAACTTGTGTTTCTTACACCAAATGATGGAAGGAGATAGGGCTGATAAATGCCTCTGTAAGAAGATACATTGAAAGAAAAATGTATTTTATTATAAAAGCTTATTACTCGTGTAAACAGCAAAAAGCTGTTATTACTAATCTATCATTCTATTTACCTTTCCGGTGAATTCAAGGACTTAATTGTCAGACCCCTTCCTGTCTTCTTTATTGTGGGGTTTCAAACTGTTGTATATTTCTCTCAAATATTAATTATCCGTCCTAACAGATCGCAACAGATCTAAAACATAAAATACAATTCTGAGACATTATCATAAAGGTGTTACCTATATTTCCCTCACTAAGGCATCCTCTCTACTCATTTAGTGACTTTTTAAACAAAAATGTTATCTGTAGTACTGCGGTATCTTTCCTAAAATTTTGCCTATACTGCCCATTTCGTGAATAATTCGCAAAAATGATACCTGCAGTTGATACTGTACAGATACCTTGGATTCAGAACAGGTACTCGTGGATGCATGATTGTTAAGGGAAGGGTTGTTGTAAGACCTACGGGTGCGATTGGTATGCATCATTGGATGGAAGGAGGGTTATGTCCCCGATCTCTTAGAATTTGTGTATGGGGTCTGGTTGAAAGTAATGTTTGGTGTATCACCAGGATATAAACACTGTTTTAATATACGCCTATCAATGGTTAACTGTTTTTTTTAAATTGGTTTTTATTCTTTTTTATGTCTTTGTTTATGTGTTTATGTACAGATTCATATTGTGCTCTGGGAGATATCGTCATCTGTCCTGAAGAAGGTGGTGTTTAAGCAGTAATACCCACCGAAACGTGTCGACGCTTTTTGTTAACAGGCATACTGTAGACTGTGAAAGACATTTGTTATTGTTGTTATATTCATTGTACGAAAATCAAATGTAATAATAATGAATTTTTGTCTGATGTATTGGGCTGTTTAGATGATTAGAAACAATTTTTCTTGCAGGATTCTCCCCAGTACTGTATTAATTTGTTTGGTTTTTTAAATTTTGCGGGCAATATTTTGCCACATCAGTGTTTTTAACCTTTTTATATGTCTTAAATACTTAATAAAATACTTGTATTTTTCAGCACTTGGCCTTTGATGAGGTGGTGTTATGTTCTGGTGATTTGATTAAGTGTACAATTGTATGTGTTTTGGCTAACTAGGTTGCCCAAAGGGTATTTCTTTTTGACTGAAGTCTATTAGGTGCCCTACTCCTTTGGTGGTAATGGGGCCCCTCTCATTCTTTGTGAGATCTTAGGCTTTTAGACCTACGCATATGCTAGGTACACTCAGGTACATCTAGTTAGGCATCGTAGGAGTACGCGCACTTTCATAATGCTTTTATATTCATGTATGTATTCATGATTATTGCAACATGGTAGAACTGTTCTATCCATTCACTTTTATCGTACTGCTGATAATATATCTCTGCTATTGTCTGCTGGTTACTGCAGCACATATATTTTACACTAGAATAACATCTTTTCAATAAATACTTATTGAACCGCCCAGACTGTTTATTCTGTGTAACTCTCTGAGACAAACCAAATAAGTAAGCACGAGTGACTGAGTGAAAAGTAGTACATTGTTTCCACGATTCTGAGGGATCAGGGTTGTCATGATCTAAGGTTGCCAGAAACTAATCTCTCCCCGATAAGAGGAGATTCTAGTGGCACTGTGAGCTAGCTAATGCAAACCAGGCTAACATACGCGGTGGGGGTGCACAAAATCAGTCTAACACCAAGCCCACGGTTTATGTTATCCAAACGCGCAGGTCCTGCAGGGGTACTATAGGAACTACACGACATGGCGCCACCAACGTTGGTTGGGTACTTATTTAACAGTAGAATCTGAGTAGTTCAGTCGTGCTATTCTCAGAGAACCTACTCACAAAACCCCAGAGACGTCTGGAGTGGGTGGGCAAAAAATCCGCCACAGCTGAGTAGTACGAAAATACTATTTATTGGCTGTTGGTTAATCAAGCTTGAAGGATATTTAGGGGCCGATTCCGATCTCGGTCGGAGGCGCACCCAATACCATTCGGTCGGGAAAAAAGCCATGCGAAAGCCAGTTTCCCGACCGATCCGTACAGCACACCGAACGAGCAAGTACGATGCGCACAACAGCAAAAATACCGGCCGAGCCGTACTGGTACAAACCAGGTCCTGTTCTCCGACCGAGGCGAATCCGGAAACGCCGAATCGAGTCGCACGGAAGGGAAAATGCAGCCCCGTCCGGCCGGACAAGTATGATGCGCTTTCCGTACGCGCCGAACCCGTCGCTACGCACGGCACGTCAAAGCATCCGGGAGAGCGCACATAAGCTCCGAATCGCGCCACAACACGATCCACGGCTACGAGACGAACACAGCACCGACGAGGACGACGCGAGCGACGAGGACGAAGCCAAGCGACGAGGACGACGCGAAGCAACGAGAAGGACGAACGACACGAACCAACCATGAATCCCTTCGTCCCGATCATACCAATATTCTACATCTACTACCGGAACAGGCACGGACGCGTACGGCGCAGAAGGCTAAGTCAGACACCAACCACAAAACACATACAACACGTACACGACACATCACACACATACACTGGGAATCTGAATATACTTACACCAGCAACAGCAGCACCATAGGGGCGGGATGCCCATCACCAATTCCACATATGCACACAGGGGCCTGAATGCGCGCCACCACCCCAACCCAGTGGGGGCTGGATGCCAACCACCACAACCACCCTTAGCCAGGGGGTGCCAGATGCCCACCACCACTACCACCCTTAGCCAGGGGGGCTGGATGCCTACCACTACTACCACCCTCACCCAGGGCGGGCTGGATGCCTACCACCACCCTTAGCCAGGGGGCTGGATGCCTACCACTACTACCACCCTTAGCCAGGGGGGCAGGATGCCCACCACTACTACCACCCTCACCCAGGGGGGCTGGATGCCTACCACTACTACCACCCTCACCCAGGGGGGCTGGATGCCCACCACTACTACCACCCCCACCCAGGGGGCAGGATGCCTACCACTACTACCACCCTCACCCAGGGGGGCAGGATGCCCACCACTACTACCACCCTTAGCCAGGGGGGCTGGATGCCTACCACCACCCTTAGCCAGGGGGGCTGGATGCCTACCACTACTACCACCCCCACCCAGGGGGTCAGGATGCCTACCACTACTACCACCCTCACCCAGGGGGCAGGATGCCCACCACTACTACCACCCTCACCCAGGGGGGCAGGATGCCTACCACTACTACCACCCTCACCCAGGGGGGCAGGATGCCCACCACTACTACCACCCTCACCCAGGGGGTGCAGGATGCCTACCACTACTACCACCCTCACCCAGGGGGGGCAGGATGCCCACCACTACTACCACCCTCACCCAGGGGGGCAGGATGCCCACCACTACTACCACCCTTAGCCAGGGGGCAGGATGCCCACCACTGCTACCACCCCCACCCAGGGGGGCAGGATGCCTACCACTACTACCACCCTCACCCAGGGGGGCAGGATGCCCACCACTACTACCACCCTTAGCCAGGGGGCAGGATGCCCACCACTACTACCACCCTCACCCAGGGGGCAGGATGCCCACCACTACTACCACCCTTAGCCAGGGGGGCTGGATGCCTACCACTACTACCACCCCCACTCATAGGATGGACAATGCATGACACAACAAGCACACCACAACCTAGGGAATGCAAGATTAAGACATCCCCCCACCACCATGACAAGCGTGTGAGCAGGCTGTGTCAAATGCCTACAACACCGAACATGACATTGAACATACAATGTGACCCCCTAGCACATGTGCCACACATATATGTGTGTGGCACCCACAATGCAAGCAGCCCATGACCATTGTGGCAATGGGGTCTAAACCCCCATCATCACAGTGACCAAAAGGCAAGTGTGGGGTCCATAGCTGAAGCACATTTTGACCATTGTGGCAATGGGGTCTAAACCCCCATCATCACAGTGACCAAAAGGTAAGTGTGGGGTCCATAGCTGAAGCACAGTTTGACCATTGTGGCAATGGGGTCTAAACCCCCATCATCACAGTGACCAAAAGGCAAGTGTGGGGTCCATAGCTGAAGCACATTTTGACCATTGTGGCAATGGGGTCTAAACCCCCATCATCACAGTGACCAAAAGGTAAGTGTGGGGTCCATAGCTGAAGCACAGTTTGACCATTGTGGCAATGGGGTCTAAACCCCCATCATCACAGTGACCAAAAGGCAAGTGTGGGGTCCATAGCTGAAGCACATTTTGACCATTGTGGCAATGGGGTCTACACCCTCATCATCACAGTGACCAAAAGGTAATTGTTGACAAAGAAAGAGCTGCAACTGCCAAACTGCATGGATCATTCCTGGTCACAGAACCAAAAACTCATCTGTGGCAAAGTAGTGTATGTGTCCCATTGCAACATAAATTGGGGGAGCCAAATACTGCAGTGCAAATGAAACATTCCTTTGGCCATGTGCAGACAAACAACACCCATGGTGGCTGAGACCGTCAACAGTCATCAATGACACAATGACAGAAGTGACCATCAGAATGCAGAACCACATATTTGCACCAATGGGCACACAAATGCAGATACCCTGTGGAGACTGCAGATGTGAGGTGAACAGATACCATACCATGGCAGCAATGGGACACACAAACCATGATCACTGTGCTGACCGATGACCTAGGAGTCCCAGGGACAGCAGGGGAAACACACCAAACAACATACAGCCAATGGCACACCCAAGATATGCCAATGCAGTGGTGCAGATGCACAAACACAAACAGGCAGACCAACACTGTCATCATACACAGCAGGTGAGGGGTGGGGGTGCCATTGTCCCCAGGCAACAACACAACACATGAGGAGAGCTGAATACCAATCATACAGATGTGCATACACTGCCACACTAAGGTAACTCATGGATCCAAATCCCCTATGTGGGCAAGCAGGCATTGACAGGTGAGAGGGAGCACAAAACACACATGTCACACAGGCACGTAGGAACAACAACTGACACAGCAAGTCACAGACACACCACAGCACCACCCCCAGGGCCCCCACAATGTGGTGACCCTGGGCTGAAGAAAAATACCACTGTGATGACAAAGCTAAATGTCGTTCACACTGTGAACCACAGTCAGGTGTCCTGAGCAACTAACTACCATCACACCTACACAAGCACAAATCAATCAGCATGGCCAGTAAGCCAAGGCCAACATGGAGGCAGGGGACTAGCCGGGCAACAACTCTCATCTGCACACACTCAAGACCACACCCCTCGACCTCCAACAATGTGCAGCAGTGAAGTACACATGCACTGGTGACATTGCACATGCACCCATTACTATTCCAGGGTGGTGGGTGGGAACCAAGGTGTAGAAACACATCACACATGGACACTCAACAAGACTCCTGAATGTCTGACACACTGCACACTACGCTGTACATGGACATGACGGCAATACCACACCGACCAATGGGATCCCAGCCACAGTCACACACCAATGAAGAAGCCAAGGTCACCCACAAAGAACACACATAGACAACAACCAACATTGCAGCCCGGACCCTAAGGAGTGCCAGCAGTCACACACACAACGTGTCACAATCACTGAAAGATAACACAAACTGGAAATCACATGACAGGGGCAAACAACAAGTGCCAAAGGGAAACCTGACTGTGACCCATCTGCGTCAGCACACAAACTCTGCCCTGACAGCAAACACACCTATGGGTGACACCCTGATGACCAGTAATGTGCCATGCACCCACATCACAGAGAACACAGGGAGAAGACTTTGGGGGAACATAGCTCAAGTCAGCAAGCATCACAAACAGGTACAACACTAGGGATCACAGCATGCGCAGATGAATGGAAGTGAACACACAGACATGCACATACAACACACACCTTGGGCGCAGGCAATGTCACACGTGTACACACTGCCATGAGGGGACTCCACTCCTGTGTGAGGAAAGCTGTGCCATATGTTGCCTCAGTAGGGCCCCATCATGTCAGCTGAGCACTTGGTCACACAATCAACAATTAGCACCAAATGAGGGCTCCCATCACATCAGCCTGGTCATGGATGTGCCAACGGAATCATCAGCACAGATCCAACACACTTGTATAGCAATGTTGCACTGACTACACGGATGAGTCCCTCCCCATTGATGCCCAAACCTGCATGTCCACTGGAGATGGCAACACGGTCAGGGAAGTAGACAAATGCAACGATGGCAGGCACAACAGATGTGCAGGGGTGGAAGCCACAGATATGAAATTGCCAATGTAAGTAGGAAACCCATTGCCAAATACTGAACACATGACACCCTCAGATGCTGCTATTGATGACATGGATACACCACATGATAGGACACATTCCCCCTGGACCACATGGGTTCCTGCACAGTAACACTTCATAATCATGAGACCAGATATCACCATCACTGCAGCAAGGGCATGGTTAGCTGCACCAACAACATGTACATCTGAAGCATGAGCACTAGAGAAAAGAAAGTTGCTTTATTCAGCATATGTGTTGAGGCCAAACGAAGTCCTGAAAAAAGAGCAAAGGCCAATGGCCAGTCCATTGTCAAAGTTCAAACAGGGTGACACTGGCAGATGTCACCCTACGCATGCCTGCACAATACCAGGGACAATCCACTAGGAGGGGCAACCGGGGGGCAGGCCAGGCACCGCAGGGACAGGATCAGGGCTCACCAGGGGGAGTCAGGGAAGGGGTGGTGGGTGCTGGAGAGCCACTGACAACTGCAGTGGAGGTGTCTGACATGGTGTGTGCCGGCACAACTGGGGGCATGACACAGATGTCGTGGGTGCCGGCACAACTGCAGTGGACCCTGCAGATGGGGTGGACAGGTCCGCCACTGCAGTGCCCAAGTCAGACAGGGCGGTAGTGGACTCCACTGCAGTGCCTACCTCCAGGGGAGGAGAATGGGGAACAGGCAAGGTGGGTTGGACAGAGGGGGGGACACCCTCACCACATCAGTGGCACAGACAAGCGCAGCGGGGGGTGTGGTGCTGGGAGAGCAAGTGGCAGGGGGAGAAGGCCGGAGCATCTTGGGGATGGTATATCTGTGGGTGGGGGAACCTGGGGCAGGGTGTGGTGGGGGCACCTGTGCAGTGGGGGCCTGAGGGATGGAGGACGGAGACCTTGTGCCTGAGCTGCAGGGCGGTGGCGGGGTCTTGCTCTTAGCACTCCGGGGGGACTTGCGGGTGGGGGCCTCAGTCCGTCTGCGCCTGGGGGAGGGTGTCCGGGGGCGAGGGGCACTCTGCTCCGTGTGGGTGGGCTTCCTCTTCCCCCGGGATGCTGGAGCAGCTTCATCGGTGGGGAAGAGGCCGAGGTCACAGAGGAAGAGCTGCTGTGACTTTGGGGTTGCAGGTGAGGCAAGGGAGGGTGCTTTGGAGGGAGAGGGAACTGAGGACTGCGCAGTGCATGTGGATGCGTGTGTGTGTTCCAGGGCCCCATCCCCTGTGAGTCTGGCTTCAGTCCCCTGAATGTGCTTGCGTGTGCGTTTTGTCATTGGCGTGTGTGTCAGTGTGCTGGATGTGTGTGTGCTGGTGTGTGCCAGTGTGTGTGTGCCTGGGATGGGTAAGGTGCTGGGGAGTGTGGATGGAGCAGAGGCAGGAGGGGTGAGGGACCGTTTGAGGAGGGACACTGCTGCCGTCAGGGAGGAGTCCATGGACCTATTGCCCCTCTGTAGGTCAGACATGCCCGATGAGATGCCCTCCATGAACGACACCAGCTGAGTCAACAGCGCGGTGTGCGCATGGAGGACACTCAGCATGGCTGTCTGCCCTACATGGAGCTGGCGAAGGAGGTACACAGACTCCTCACTCAGGGCAGCAGGGGACACAGGGGCAGGGGGTGCGGTGCCTGGCCCAAAGGAGACACGCTCCCGGACATGGGAGCCTCCACGGACCTGGGGAATGGGAGCCGATGGGAGGGCGGTGGTGGTGCTGGTGGTGGCGGGGACAGCAACACTAGCTGGGGTGTGGTGGCTGCTGACACCCGCCTCCACAAGGGAGTCATCCTCCGAGTTGCTCTGGTCCTCAGCTGAGGTGGATGCTGCTGAGGACTCCTCGGTGTGGCTCCCCTCGCCCTCCGTGCCACTGGGTCCCTCCGACCACTCCTCGGCTGCTGACCCAGTCTGGCTCTCCGGCTCCTCCTGGTCCGTGGAGCTGTCCCCTTCCGTGGCCGTGGATGTATCTGCAAACAATGGGGAAACAGACAGACATCAGTCACCTGCACATAACGCACACACCACTGTGAGCACAGCACATCACAGAGCAAGCCCTGGCATCATTAGTTGTACATTGCTAAAAGTGCACTAATTGAACAGGAGAAGTCAATTGTCAGTCTGATGCCAAGCATGGCACTCACATCCCACATGGCCTTGCACCCATCTGTCTGGTGTCTGTTGGATTGCAACACCCCAGTGTTGACACATGCACCAAGTACACAGTAGTTGGACAGTGCAGAGAACACGGTGTGGACACATCACAGCTCTTGCCACTGAGTCAGTACAGGTTTACGGATGTAAGGGATGCCCAGAGTCAAATAGGAAATGCATGTGATGCATACCAGCGACAGACACCATGATGCACCCATGTCCTGATAGCCAGCGCCACTATGGTGTGCATGTAGCACATGTCACTCCCCTGCAGGATCACCAATCAGTAGACACATGCCATGGCGGAGGCATGACTGCAAAGTCATACATCACTGTCTCAGTGATGTATGACTTTGCAGCCAGACAACAACACTCTGCACTGTGTCACAATAGTAGGTCATGGGGAATGCAAGTCCTGGAGCTGCACAAGTGCACATGTACATCCCCCCACAACACATCCTCTTAACCCTCATCTGTCCAGGTCATACCTATTGGACATATGGGAGACCTGTGACACTACCCTCTGAACCTGAGCCCCTCACACTCTGCTGTGCATGGGGAACAGCTGCCTGAACTTCACATTTACATGCCCCAGTCTGCATGGGCAGCTGATCAGACACCTATGTGTCACACAAGTATCGTCTCCTATGGTCACATCTCCAGTGGCATGCTGAGCCCCTACCAAGAAACACCACAGCAGTCCTGGCGACTAATCCACAGCACACTGACACAGAGGCAGACACCTGAGGGGCAAATCACTGTGCACAATGTGTCCTCTGATACACGGGAGTGGGAGTACAGAGTGTATTGTATGGCCTGGAGTAGGCATGACTGTCCAGCCCCACATGAATGAGGGATGAGCCCTGGACTGTAGGCAGCTGGCTAAGTATGTGTGACACACGTCATATACATACTCCTGGGGCCCAAACATTGTTCCCACCCGCAGCATGGGTGTGTGCCAGGTACCCCAGCCACATGTGGTGGATCAGCTCAGCAATTGGACCACAGATCAAAGTAACACGCTGAATACATGTCAGAATACAGGCATTGTGTAAGCAATGGACCCACCCATGATGCCCACCACAGAGTCAGGGAAACAGATGCTGTCTCCCACCTTGAGTCAAGCAAACTGCAAGGACACAGTCCTAAGTGACAGAATTCCCTGCATGTAAGGGCCACACCTGGGTATCAGATGAGGAGTGGGCAGTGCACAATAGAGGGACATGGCTCCTGGACAACATGACTGCTGTACTGTGGCAGTTCAACCTGGCCCGAGGAGGGCACATAACATGTTAGACAGAGTACACAGTGCAGTCTTTGACTCACCCCCTCCTTGCTGCTCTCTGGCCTTCAGCTGCCCATCCAGGTCTGGAAAGACCACCGCCAGGATCCTGAGCATGTGGGGGGTCAGGGTCCGTGTTCCGCCCCTCCTGCGAGGAGGCGACAGCTTCAGCTGGACCCGTGCAATCCTCCGGGTCCAGCCCCGAAGGTCCTGCCACCTCTTTTGGCAGTTGCGGATCCGGCGCTTGTAGACCCCCACGGACCGGACAGCCCGGACGATGTCCTTCCAGATCTCATGCTTCCGATGGGCAGAAGCCTGTCAGGATGACAAAGTGATAAGGACATTACTACACATGCAACATATCCGTGCATGACACAGTTGCATATACATGTCGCAATCACAGGGGCACATGGTGTACCCAGGCAGTGCACGGCTGCCCATGGACAGTTTTCCAGAAGTCACTACATGGTATCATAGCATGGGGAGTAAAACCCTGTTCAGAAGCACTGTCACTGCACCATACCTGTCCAGTGCAAGTCACTACACACTATGGGGGGTGACAACTACTCAGTGAGCCTGCTAGCCAGTGGTGTGCTGACTCTCAGCCTTGCTAGTCAGACAAAATGCACATTCAGAAAGGCAGTGCACAGAACACTCACCTGCTCCCCTGGTGTCCCATACAGCTTGCTGTACTGTGGAAGTAGGCTGTCCAGCAGGGCCTGGTTCTCTTCAAGGCTGAAGGCTGGGGCTCTCTCCACAGTACGTGCCATTGCAGGGTCCAGAGGGGCAGAGACAGCAGCAGTGCAGTGGCAGATGTCGTCCTGGAGCATGTAGTGCAGGCAAGTGGGCTCTCAGGGGAACATGCAGCAATATATATGTGCTGGAGAGGCAGATACTGTCCCTTGTGTCCAAAGTGATAGGTCCAAGTCGTTTGCATCTTCTGAATCTGGCCAATCCATGGAATAGCAGCACCAAAACACGCCCACAGCATCCTTCAAATCTTCAACTTCATGACATACATGATTTTGCAACATTGTTGTGGGTGACCAACTGATTTTCCAGCAACCGACTCGTTCGAATATTCGAAAACGCGTCCGTTGCCAGGCAAGCCCATTGTCAATGGGTGCGCACCGATCGGTCCATTGCTGTTCAACGCGCACAGGGGTACAACGCGTACCCGCACACATTGAATGCAATGGGCCGGCCGGAGGCACCGATCGGTCCATTGCTGTTCAACGCGCACAGGGGTACAACGCGTACCCGCACACATTGAAAGCAATGGGCCGGCCGGAGGCACCGATCGGTCCATTGCTGTTCAACGCGCACAGGGGTACAACGCGTACCCGCACACATTGAATGCAATGGGCCGGCCGGAGGCACCGATCGGTCCATTGCAGTACAACGCGCACAGGGGTACAACGCGTACCCGCACACATTGAATGCAATGGGCCGGCCGGAGGCACCGATCGGTCCATTGCTGTTCAACGCGCACAGGGGTACAACGCGTGCCCGCACACATTGAATGCAATGGGCCGGCCGGAGGCACCGATCGGTCCATTGCTGTTCAACGCGCACAGGGGTACAACGCGTACCCGCACACATTGAATGCAATGGGCCGGCCGGAGGCACCGATCGGTCCATTGCAGTACAACGCGCACAGGGGTACAACGCGTACCCGCACACATTGAATGCAATGGGCCGGCCGGAGGCACCGATCGGTCCATTGCTGTTCAACGCGCACAGGGGTACAACGCGTACCCGCACACATTGAATGCAATGGGCCGGCCGGAGGCACCGATCGGTCCATTGCAGTACAACGCATCACTGTACATGTGACTGGCATATGTCAGCATGCCTGTCTCAGATGGACATATGCCAGCCACAGATAGCTCCCAGGGAGTGAGGGGCACACCTACATCACGACAGCCTGTCCAAACCTTATCATAAGGCATGTAAGGCTGCATTTCCTATTGTGTGTATGTTGGTGTACATGTTGTCCTGTGGGTGTCACCTGTGGGCAGCCACCCCCAGGCTGTGCACGTGTTCATGGGGACAGGATCATGGGTGTTACGTGTACGTGACCACTGTGATGTGCAACTGTTCATATCTGTGCATGTGCCATGGTCACATTTCACAGTGGTGTTTGTGTATGTCATGTCACATACCCCGTGAGTCCCATGTGGGACGGTATGTTTGAGCCAGGGTGTCCCAGTGGCACAATAGTGATGGCCCTCCACAGTCTTTGTGCATGTAGTGTTTACAATGTCTCTGATTTCATGTGCACAATGGGAGACAGTCTCCACATCCACGTTGTGTGTGCATGGACTCTGATGTTGTGCGTGTGTGTCACAGACGTCCATGGCTCTCCTGCCATGGCAAGTGTAGCCACTACCTGTGGGGGTCATGTTTGTTTTGTTGTGGTGTACACATGATACTCCAGGTGATGCCAGTGTCCATGTGGCATTACAGGGTCCCTGGGAATGTGCCTGTCGTTGAGCTGTGGTGCCTGGGGCACATCTGTCCTCACATGTCACTGGGGGGTGACTGTGACACAGCATCATGATATCCAATGGGCCAAACAGGGACAAATTGATGCCACCTGTAGGACCGTGTTGACAGATGTTGGCCATGTATGTACCATAAATGTCGTTCCGGTACTGCACACTTCATGTAGTTGTGCCTCATGATGATGTATGTTGGGATCTTGAGTGTGTTCAATGCCGCATATGTGGGGTGACTGACGATCTTGCTTACTTCTCCTCTGCACTGCAGGGCTCCTGCTGTCCATCGGCCATTCCCAGACCTGGCAACGATGGTGGAACGGGACAGCATCCGACGGTACCGCTTCACCAGGCAGCTGATTGAGGATTTGGCAGTGCAGTTGTCCCCACATTTGCAGCCTGGCCGGCCGTATCCTACAGCGCTGACCCCCAAGGTGAAGGTGATGGCAGCCCTACACTTCTTTGCCACCGGTACCTTCCAACATACTGTGGCGTCTGCTGGTGGGATGTCACAGACCATGTTCAGCCGTGTGCTCCGCGATGTTTTGGCGGCAATGTTGCTCTTCCTGAACCGGTACATCTATTTCCCTAGACTGCGACGACTCACTGACGTGAAGAGTGACTTTTATGCCCTGGGGAGGATGCCGCATGTCATTGGCTCCATTGATGGGACACATGTGGCTTTGGTACCACCACAGGCCCAGGAGCAGGCCTACCGTAACCGCAAGCACTACCACTCGGTCAATGCACTGGTGGTGTGTCTTGCAGACATGACCATCACACACGTGTGTGCCCGTTTCCCTGGTTCAGCACACGATGCCTTTGTGATGAGGAGTAGTCGCATCCCCAGGTTGATGGCACAGATGCAGAACCAGCGTGCCTGGCTTGTCGGTGTGTACTGACTTTGTGCCATTGTGTGTGATCTGATCTGTAGTATTCCGCCCACTTTTCCAAGTCAGCTGATGTGCACTTGTCTGTCCGTAGGTGACTCGGGATACCCCAACATGCCGTGGTTGCTGACACCCCTCAGGAACCCTGTGACACCTGCCCAGATGCGCTACAATGAGGCACATGGTCGGACCAGGAGAGTGATTGAGCGGACCTTTGGTCTCCTGAAGAGCCGCTTCCGCTGCCTGGACAAGACCGGAGGGTCCCTCCCATATGCCCCTGCGAAAGTGTGCAAGATTATCATCGTCTGCTGCATGCTCCACAACCTGGCAGTGCGGAAGGAGTTGCCTCTCATCCAGGATGACGATGACCAACATCCGCCACCTGTGGAGGATCCTGGCCTGGACCACGATGCCAGTGACGATGATGATGATGATGGTGATGGTGATGTCCGCACACAGCTCATCACCAACTTCTTTAGCTGAATGTGAGTATCCTGAGGTGTCATGTGAATGATGTGAGTTGGCATGATGTGTGGGTGGTGCTCTGGTGCTGTTGGAGTGTGTCCATGGGCTACTTGACAGGATGTGTGTTGCGATGTGTGGTGACAGGTGGGCTGTACTCCCCAACAGTGTTGACATGCTAACTTGGTTCTGGGTGGGTATCTTGTAACATGTATTGTGCATGAGTTTTGCTGTTCTGTCCTGTACTGCATTGCTTTTGACTGTGTGTCATTTCTGTCCTTCACAGGGTACTTTCAGATTCGTTTGGTCAACTGTGTCCACCGACGACGTGATTGCACATCCAGGCTGGTAGCTGTTGTGTCCCTACAGGTGATGTGCGCCACACCCATGGACTTCCTTCTGTCTACAGTTGTTGACTGTGTGCCCGCTACCAGGTGGGGTTACCTTGCATCTGTAGTGGTTACGGCATGTTGCTACTGTGTAATAAACCTGTGCTTCACTTAGTGATGTGCGTTGTCTGTGGTCACACATTTGACTGCCATTTGCTTACTGCACCTGTGGGCTACTTGACTACAACTGGGAATGGGTGTGGTGTCTGTGCATTGCACCGTCTTCCCTGGCAACATCAGTGTAGGCAATGAGTCAGATGGCCTAGGTGTGTATGTGTTGTGTAGCCCTGGTGGTGTGTCTCCCTCATATGTGTCACGTTGCCTGTACTCACATGCCTGTGTTGTCCTTGCTGTTGCAGTTCGCATACACTGTGTAATTTTGCAGTTCATCATCCCCATAACAGCACCCACGTTGGAATCACGACAGAGGCAAGTATGGTGTATTAGTGTGTTTATTGTGATAATAGTGCATAGGATGGATTGTGCTGTACATGAATCTTGCAATCCCAAGTTCCTAGATGAATAGAAAGTCCAGGTAGACAGGATCCCCAGTATCGGGGCCACTGTTGTCTGACACATTGTTCCAACTTATACTCCCCATGCAATGTGTGGGAGTAGTGTTGCCATCAACAGGGTGAACAGTCTGTGCACAAAGGCGAAAATCCAGAACAGGTTCAGGCTTCCTGGGAGTTGCGCTTGGCCATCAGCCTCTCACTTTCCCCTCCTCGGACGACCCCTCTTCTTGGGGGGGGGGCCCTCAAGTGCAGGCTGCTGCGGTGCAGGGGACTCTCCGCCAGAGTCCTCCTCCCTCCCTGTGGCAGTTGCAGTTTGTTCGGTACCAGATGTTGTTGGCACACAGGGAGGTGTGGACTGGTTGCTGTTCATCTGGCGGAGGCATTGTAAAATGTCCCTGTGCACCGCCGTCATCTCATGTAGTACATCCCACTTGGACTCCACGCGGGTCATGTGGGAGTCCACACGTGACATGTGGGAGTCCACACGTGACATGTGTGACTCCACTTGGGACATGTGGGAGTCCAAGCGGGCATGATGGGCAGCCTGCTGCTGTTTGATGTCTCTGAGGAGCCCCACTACCTGGCTGAGCTCTCCGGTGCTGGACTGGTACGCATCAGCTATGCGTACCAGTTGTGGGTCTTCATGCACACCAGCAACGTCTGCAAGCAGCGACCTCTGTCTCCCACCCCTCCCACCACCCCTGCTGACATGTGCAGTGTGTGCAGTTGCACGCACAGATAACCCTGGTCCACCTTGGGGGTTGGTGGTGGTGGTGGTGTCCATGGCCCCAGGTTGGTCCAGGGTCACTGCGCTGGTGTTGTTCCTTATTCTGTCCATGTCGGCAGGGATGGTATTCGTGGTGACAGTCGTTGGAGGGGTGGGTGCAGGGGTGCAGCTGGTGGACCTGCTGGTGCTGCAGCTGGTGGTCCTGCTGGTGCAGCATGTTGACTTGCACCGGATGTGCCAGGTTGTTCATCGTCCGAGGAGGACAGAGGCTGTACGACGCCAGTGAGCTCGGCATCCTCTTGAGCCTGGGACTGGGACTCCTCAGCGTCTGCTGCTGTGTCCCTATCATCACCTGTTTTTGGGAGACACAAACAATGTATGTCATGTTTCTGCAGGCATCAGTGGTTGACACACCTGACAGTTGTGACTGTGCCTCGGGGTGCGGGCCTGTACATTGTATTGTCCTAAGTCGTCACAGTCAGGGGTTGATATTGGTGTGGCACATTGTCCTGCATTATTTGGGCATTTCTATGTATTCTCTGGGGTGTGAACATGGTCTGCATTGATTGTGTTTGGTTGACAGCCAGACCTCCTTCCCACCCACCCACCCACCCAGTCAGTTATCCCACCATGGAACGTGCTTGCATTGCAGGGAGTGTAAGTTGTCTCTCAGGATGTCAGTCAGTGGTGTCCTGCTGTTTGTTGGTGCACAGTTGGCAGCAGGGCCTTGTGCTCCCCACAGCAGTAGCCAGTGTCAGCCATCTTGTGAGTCCTTCTCCACTCCCTGTGATGTGAGCATGGTTCAGGGTGGTGTTGATGGGCCAGTTGTGAGGCTGAGCAATGTCTGTGACTACGACTCCCATCATGCTATTGCCTCCACCCCCTTCCCAGCATGCCCATGCTTCCTTCCTTTTGACTCTGCTTCCCTGTGGGGTGGGCTGGCTGTGCTGACAGGATGGCTGGGAGTGTTGTCCTGGCAGTTGTTTGGCTAAGAGTCCCAAGAGTGTCCCTGTGCTTCACACAACATAAGCCAGGGTGGTGGTGCTTTGTGGGATCTTGTGTTAGGATGGAGGGCATTGCATTCTACCAGGTGGGTACTGTGGAGTTTGTGTTGGGGGGGGTGAGGGGAGGTGCTGGTGACTATGGTCAGTGCTGCAAGTCCCCCTTCCCACCCAGCCAGCCAGATATCCCACCATGGAACGTGCTTGCATTGCAGGGAGTGTAAGTTGTCTCTCAGGATGTCAGTCAGTGGTGTCCTGCTGTTTGTTGGTGCACAGTTGGCAGCAGGGCCTTGTGCTCCCCACAGCAGTAGCCAGTGTCAGCCATCTTGTGAGTCCTTCTCCACTCCCTGTGATGTGAGCATGGTTCAGGGTGGTGTTGATGGGCCAGTTGTGAGGCTGAGCAATGTCTGTGACTACGACTCCCATCATGCTATTGCCTCCACCCCCTTCCCAGCATGCCCATGCTTCCTTCCTTTTGACTCTGCTTCCCTGTGGGGTGGGCTGGCTGTGCTGACAGGATGGCTGGGAGTGTTGTCCTGGCAGTTGTTTGGCTAAGAGTCCCAAGAGTGTCCCTGTGCTTCACACAACATAAGCCAGGGTGGTGGTGCTTTGTGGGATCTTGTGTTAGGATGGAGGGCATTGCATTCTACCAGGTGGGTACTGTGGAGTTTGTGTTGGGGGGGGGGTGAGGGGAGGTGCTGGTGACTATGGTCAGTGCTGCAAGTCCCCCTTCCCACCCAGCCAGCCAGATATCCCACCATGGAACGTGCTTGCATTGCAGGGAGTGTAAGTTGTCTCTCAGGATGTCAGTCAGTGGTGTCCTGCTGTTTGTTGGTGCACAGTTGGCAGCAGGGCCTTGTGCTCCCCACAGCAGTAGCCAGTGTCAGCCATCTTGTGAGTCCTTCTCCACTCCCTGTGATGTGAGCATGGTTCAGGGTGGTGTTGATGGGCCAGTTGTGAGGCTGAGCAATGTCTGTGACTACGACTCCCATCATGCTATTGCCTCCACCCCCTTCCCAGCATGCCCATGCTTCCTTCCTTTTGACTCTGCTTCCCTGTGGGGTGGGCTGGCTGTGCTGACAGGATGGCTGGGAGTGTTGTCCTGGCAGTTGTTTGGCTAAGAGTCCCAAGAGTGTCCCTGTGCTTCACACAACATAAGCCAGGGTGGTGGTGCTTTGTGGGATCTTGTGTTAGGATGGAGGGCATTGCATTCTACCAGGTGGGTACTGTGGAGTTTGTGTTGGGGGGGGGGGGTGAGGGGAGGTGCTGGTGACTATGGTCAGTGCTGCAAGTCCCCCTTCCCACCCAGCCAGCCAGATATCCCACCATGGAACGTGCTTGCATTGCAGGGAGTGTAAGTTGTCTCTCAGGATGTCAGTCAGTGGTGTCCTGCTGTTTGTTGGTGCACAGTTGGCAGCAGGGCCTTGTGCTCCCCCAGCAGTAGCCAGTGTCAGCCATCTTGTGAGTCCTTCTCCACTCCCTGTGATGTGAGCATGGTTCAGGGTGGTGTTGATGGGACAGTTGTGGGGGGGGGGCAATATGTGTGACTGCGACTCCCATGATGCTATTGGCTACACTGACTTGGCCAGCATACACAGAATTCCTTCCTTTGAGTGGTCTTCACTGTGTGTTGGTGTTGTTGTGGTGGCTACATGTGTGGATGTGTGTGTTAGTTCTATTTGTGCCACTGCCTAGCTGTAGTTGTGGTTGTGTTTGTACATGTGTTGGCACAGTTGGATGTGACTTTTTTGATGGCATGTGTTGTGTTTATCTGACTGACATACACATTTTGGGATGATTCTGTTCTAGTTGCTGTGTAATTGCTATGTGTGCATGGTTTGACTCTCCCCTTGACAGTGATGTGTGTGTTTTGTGGCAGTTTATTGTGTACATTTGTTGTGTACTCACCAGGCTCTGGGATGTTCTCTAGTCCATATACGCTCACTGGCGGAAGGATGGCCCGCACCTTCTCCTCCCAGGGCCTGAGGTATATTGGCTTGGCAGGAGGGCCACTGCCGGTCTGTTGGCTGTTGGTGTAGTCTATCTTCAGCAGGTCCCGTACCCTCCTGCGCACGTCATACCACCTGTTCTGGATGTCCGTCTTTGTGCGCCGACATGATGATTGGGCGTTCACCCTGTTGATGATCCTCTCCCACATCTTGGTTTTCTGCGACATGGGGGTCTGTTGGACCAGAGTGCCAAACAGCTGTGGCTCCACCCTGAGGATCTCGTCTACCAGGACTTCCAATTCACAATCTAGGAACTTGGGATTCTTCTTGGGGGGCATGGTGATGGGTGGTGATGGTGAGTGATGTGTGCGTTGGTGTGCAGGTGAGGGTGTGTGAGTGTGTGTTTTGCTGGGTGTATGTGAGCTAGGTATTTGTTGGTGTGCTGATGGTGTGTGGCTTGTGTGAGGGATGAGCTGTGGGTGTGTGGTTGCTTTCTCTTGGGTGCTGGCAGTGAAATGGCATTTGCAAAGGCTCATGGTAGTGATTTGTGTCCTTTATATAGGTGGAGTTGTGGGTGTGTCTTTGTTCTCTGTCCCCACCCCCCCAGTATTTATTGGCTTGGTAATTGCTTGTTTGGCCTTTTTTTGGGTGATTTTTCCTTTGTGCTGTTTGTGTATGTTGGAAACGTTCTTGTGACCGAGTCGGACCCTGCATTGGTCTCGTACGGTGTTTTCCGTTTCGTTCACGCTGTGTTTGTGCAGTTTTGTATGCTGCGTACGCGTCGGTCGCGGTGTATTGTGTTGCTTCGGCTCGGTTTTGTATGCGTGTCGGTCGTACGGCTTGTCCTCCGTCCGACTCGGTCGTGTTTTCGCGCCTTGCATCGTACTTTGCGGGTTGGAGTTGGCGGGTACGATTCGGTCGGATTTGTTCCGGGTGCGTGTCGGTCGGTTGGATTCGCGTGTTTTCCGGCCGGATTGCTATTTTCCGAGCGGCTCGGTCGGTCGGCTTGGTTTCCTGACGTGTCGGTCGGATTTATCGCGGCTTGCATCGTATTTGGCGTGTCGGGCGCCACTGGTACGTGTCGGTCGGTATTTTCCGGATCCGAGTCGGTCGGTGCTTTTCCGGCCCGAATCGGAATCGACCCCT